>LPNX010309683.1:195487-240734 GCA_001517045.1 Pseudotsuga menziesii | reverse complement strand
GTATGATACCTCAATGGATAGAAGATTCGTTGGTGAATTTATCGGTATCAACTCCGCTCAGTTATGTGCTAGGAATGGCAGGGTTTACACCTCTGCAAGTCACAGGAAATTTTCCATTTGTTTGAATGAGGGCTAAGTCTATTTTTTTAAGCCCTCGACTGAGGTATGAACCTCGACCGAGGTATTTAGATACCTCGGTCGAGATATTAAGACCTCGGTCGAGGGCTTAACAAGCCCTCGACCGAGGTGCGTTTTTCTGTTTTTGCCAAAATTCACTTGCCAAAAAGTGTTACCCAGGTCCGTGGATTCACCCATCACAAGTCTAATTTATAAAATATTAAAACTTATTCCGCCTCTTCACTGCTAAATCGTGGCAAACGTGTTCCCACTAACCTTCGCATTGAATTAAAACTTATTATTTATCATATAAAAACACTAATTTATAAAATATTAAAACTTATTATTTATTATATATTACAATGATAAAATCAGCATATATTTTGGACACTCCTCCAACATGAAGGTTATTTACGTGTCCAGAGTACAATCATCTTTTGCCACGGCTCACAGATCAAACGACACAGAGCGCATAGAAAGAACTCGCACTCATAAATATCCATGCTCAACTCCATTCAGCAAATAACTTTCACTTAGAGCGTCATTTTCTCTTTCAGCACTCTGAAAGATCCGAGTTATGCAGGAAAAAATGGTTGCGAACGGTCATGTTATGCTGTTTCTCTATGCATTTCTAGGTTTGCAAGTATTAGCAGCTTTGGATCCTCGTAATCCTTGGCAGAATAAAACTTCGAACAACAGTCCCTTGGTGTTTAGAGACTTTCAGGAAATCACCAGGACTGAAGCGAATTCAAGGAGAGGACGAAGGATTTGAAAACCTGGTTCATATGGAGCTGAGTTTCATGAGCTTGGACCCTCAATCTATGCTGCTTCCTATGTTTCTTAATGGGGATTTCCTTTTCTACGTTCATACAGGTAAAATAATTTGAACTCCCAAGGATTTATAGTAGTAGCAGTATTATTAGGTCATTGCATTTGAATCTCAACGGTAAATCATATGAAACCCTATCCATGTGTTCTAGAACAGTCTATTTATTTTCCTGGGCCGACCTTCCATCCCTTTTTTTATTTTTCTCTGTTATTTTAACAGATTCGGGCAAATGTTCGCTCTTGGTCATAGAATTTCACTTCTTGTGATAATTTTAGCTATAAAAAGTTGCAGTGCTAGCTAGCGGGAGAATGAGCAGGAAGTGGAAAAGAACCGAATCGTAAATAAACCGTAAATCTTGTGTGTGTATGTAGAATCATTCCATCCTTAAATATTGTATAGATAAAACCCTTAAAATGCCTAGATTTGGCATATTGGAACGTCAGAAAATTTAATGTAATGCTTGCAGAAATCCAGTCTTTGGCTTTATAAGAGAAGCAGCAAAAATGAAAAAAATGCATACCTGAGCAACAATACCACTGTCAAGAGCTCGCACTAGAGCTTCCTCATCTATAACGCCACCTCTAGTGACATTGATAATGCAGACTCCTTTCTTCATCTTATGAAAACTGTCATCATTGAAAACCTTATCTGTATTTGGGGTTAGCGGCAGATGGAGAGAAATGAAATCAGCAGCAGATATGGCCTCATCAAATGATACTAAATCCTTGAGGATCATTTTTGATATTTCAAATCTGTTGCCATGCACATACACTACATCTATTTATTTATATGATCTTTAATTGCTGGTTCCAAATCGCAAAAAAAAATCCAAATAAAATGGAGACAAACATATTGCTTACCCTAGGGGATTTTAAGGAACAATTTGTTTGTAGCTTTCCCATGCCGATCTCAGAAATCCGACTACACCAGCAATTCTCTCCTTATTAGTCTTTATCTTTAGGGAAAAAATATTGAAACCTAGCCTTTGTTGGAAGGTGCGAGATCAAGAGGTGCCTAAACTGCGTAAATTCGACCACCTTTTATGTGATTTCAATGGGGTTGTTGTTAATTACCAAGATATAAAAGTAGGGCCAAACATCAATGACAATGAAAAATATCCAATCCAGTTTCACTATCAGTTTTCAGATGTATAGATCTACATTAAAATGGACTCACAAGTTCGGTCTTCAGCTTCTGACTGGATGTAGGATGTTCAGGACGACTACTAACTGAATTGATTCTGCGATAAATAAAAAAATTGAAATTGTGCTAGTGTCTGGCTTCCCAGTAACTTCCCGATCAAAGTATAAGAAGAAAAAAAATCCAAATAAAATGTAAACAACCATATTGCTTACCACGGGGGATTTTGAAGAATGGTGTCTCTTGAAGAAACGCTTACAAAATGGCGAAGAGCTGACAAAGTTTGAATGTGAAGACTCCTCTTCAGAAGTCGAAGAGGTTCAAAATTTGAAAGTAGGAGGCAGATTTATAAATTGATTAGGCTACTCCAATCCAGAAGCATCCAGAATCCTTGAGCTGCTTCTTGACAATTAGGGCTCGTGATGTTCTTAATTTTCACGTAAGCATCTAGAACTCTTGAGCTGCTTCTTGACAATTATGGCTTGTCATGTTCTTAATTTTCACCAGAAGTGTGAAATACAGATATGACAAATGAAGCATCCAGATTTCTTGAACTGTTTCTTGACAAATTGGGTTCGTAATTCTCTTAATTGTAAGAAAATGTATGAAATACAAATATGATAGATATGACAAATGAAGCATCCAGATTTCTTGAGCTGTTGCTTGACAAATTGGGTCCGTAATGTTCTTAATTGTAAGAAAACGTATGAAATACAAATATGATAGATGAATTTATTGCATGAATTGAATGGTTAGTCTTATCATGTCATAGTTTTCAAATTAATTAATTGTAGTGTATACGTGGCATGTCTTTTTATTTTTCTTTGAATTTTTTGTTTTTTATTATTTTTATAATTGAATTATTATTTTGCAAAATTTGATGCCAACACACTTTACGCTTTTCCATTCAAAAAATGAAAATTTGAAAACTATATTTTAATTCACTGTGAACTCATTTGAAAATTCCCATAAAATTTCATAAATGGAGTTAATCAAAAGTAATGGTAAAAATAAATGTCACGACACCTTCCAAAAATCCATCACACAGCTAGCCGAGCCCGGATTTCAAAATGGCATGTAATTTAAAGCCACGTGTCTCTCATCACATCTACTATGGTTTTCTATGCGCAAGAGCGTTTCCTTGAACGGCAACATAAATCACAAGTTCAAGGTTAAGTGAAACAATTTTATGAATAATAAGTACATGAAACGTGTATGATTATTAACTTTGGAAAAGACAACAGCATTAAAATTCTTTGTGACAAGGGCGGCCGGACCGTCCTTAATTAAATGAAAGAAAGAAATGAATGACAGTGGCAGACTATATACGTGGCAAGTTTTTATTTTTTCTTCAATTTTATATTTTATATTTATTTTTATAATTCAGTTATTATATTGCACAGCAAGGAAAAATTGTCAAATCTCTGCTCTGCACCAATCAGAAAAACAGTTTACTTAATTTTGAAAAACTTTAAAATTATTTTTGATACTTAACAAATTCATTTTAATAATAAAAATTAAAAAAACTTTAATAAACATTGGTTTAATTGTTTTGAACTAATATTGGTCAACAAAATTTGGCGACCAATCGATCGCTATATAACCTGCCGATGGCAGGTATAAAAAATACGTTTTGCTTTTAACTTTTATTAACATTATTTATACCCAAGTCCAAATTACATTTAAATTATATTTTTAAAATATAAAATAATTTTTATTCAACCTTTATTTTAAAAAACAAATAAAAATATATTTGTTTCCCTTCGTTCATACAGCATTCTCTCTTAGTTGTTCTATGCTTCCCCTATCGTGTATAAGGTCGCATGGAAATTATAACCATATTAGTCTGTCTTTTTTTTTCTTTCTTTTCTTTTGAAAATAATTATATTTTATTATCGTATAAGTGGAAGTAGTATATCAAAAAATATAGTTTTTCTGCACATAGTCAAGTGTAATTCATATTCCAATACTACACAAAACATATTAGTTGTTTTAGACAAAAATTGTCCATAAAAAATAAAGCAAAAATTAGCCCAAATCTTTAGAAATAAAGTTGGTCATAACTTGGAACCAAAAAGAACTCATAAAACAAATAAAACTAAAAAAAAAACCAAGAACGAAACTCAATCAAATATTGTCTCGATGCTACCCTCCACAGCAAGAGAATAATCAACCAATACTAAAAAAAATGAATCCCTTCGAGATAATAAGAGCCTTCTTAAATAATTCATCTTCTTTTTTTTTTCCAAAGAAAAAATTCGTAAATATTTTATTCACATTTAGCAGATGGCCCTAAAAGTCCATTATACCGGAAAAAAAAACAACTAAAAAGTTGACATTACAAACAGATAATTGCCTCAAGAATAAGCACAATGTACCTTTAATATCCAAAATCAGAACCAACTATAAGTTGTCATGACATACAGAAAACTGCCTCATGGAGAGTATAATGTATCATTACATTTCAGCAAAATACAAACATGTATTAACAGCCATCCAACAAATAAAGTAAGTCTGATCATAGCAGACTTTTTTCATCATTCCTGATCATAAATCAGGTCAGATAAACTGTGAATCGAAAGTGATCACAAGCAAAAACAGACCAGAGCAAAACTAGCCGACTGAAGTAGTCTCAAACTGACTAATAATAACTGAGAACAAATGCTGTGCAAAATTCAGCAGCAAAATAAAATGCCCATGTTTCCATGCCAACTAGTGATACATCTAGTGTTTTAATGAAAATTCATATCCATTTCAGTACCTATTATGAGGCCATCATCCCGCATGTCTTGCTCTCGATATGTTTTGCTTGTAAATCACTAGAGGGGCAAGATGAAGCACAATATTTTCAGCCAAAAGCATCATATATCAAGGGTGGAGCCAAAAAATCAGGAGTTGTGCACATCAAATTATACCATAAATGCCCAAGCATTTAAATCACCATATGTTCAAACCAGCAAAGTAAGATAAAAAGTCACGAGACTGCAAATCAGACATCACACAGAACCATAGAACCTGAGCTTCATAAACTAGAGAACGTAAAATATTTCCACATTATCTTCACCTCTTTGTTCACAAATACTCCGAGATCCTACCACCTGCTTTAAAGAGCAGCAGACACAGAGGATTGGCTAAGAATACCAAGATCGTCCAGAGAATTGGAAATGCTTTAAGATTTAAGTTTGGGTAAAGGTTCAGGCTCATGGGAACCAGAATGCATATCCAAATTCTCTTCCACAGTCGATCCAAACTTTGCATCAGATTGAATCCCACCTTTTCTTACTCTCCAAACTTTGGAAGAAAGTTTATTAAAAGGGAGAGAGCATTCATGTGCCAAGTGTCCAAACCCATGGCATCTATAACATCTAAAGGGAATTCCCAAATAATCCAGTGGTTGATAGAAGTCACTACAACCCTTTTTAATGACCAGTTCAGCAGGTAATCCAAAACGAAAATCTAACAGAACAAGAACCCAGTGCATACAGCAAACCCCAGAATGCAAATAAGAAAAATCAGTTTCCAAATGTGATCCCAAGGTATTACCAACAAGTCTGAAAAAATCAAAAGACCAGTATTCAAAAGGTAAGTTTGGGAGTTTGACCCAAATAGGAACTTGATCATACCTTTCCTTTCGCGGATCAAATAAGGGCGTCCATCGCTTGATGAGAAGGCCAGCTTTATCCCAACTCCATACTCCAGCCAGAATCCTATCAGCATCCTCCACAGAAGAAAATTTAAAAGCTATCCAACCCCTTGGAAGCATATAAATCTCAGGACGAGTGCTAATAACATCATTCCAATCCTTCTCAGCCCACCCATGCAAAGATTCAGCATTAAACTTACTCCTTCCAAACCTCCCAACCAAAGTTAAAGCGTTGGTGAGAACGATATCATTTAAAAACACATCTTCCCCCAGAGTCATTAAAACCGGTTTTATCTTCTTAATAGGTTTAGGCTGCCTCTTCATAGACTTAGAAGTCCCCTTGCAAACATAAGATGAAGGAGCATGCACATGTTCATTATCAGAATCCGTAGACCTGATGGGAACATTGCCATCTGAATTAGGAGAAAATCCCAAATCTCCTTTCATACCATCACTAAACCCTTGATCCTCTGTCTTATGACTGGCAAATACCACTCCAGAACCAGACACCACACCAGAACCAGACACCAAATCCAAAGGGTCATCCATCTCCAATAAGGCATTTAACTTTGGAGACCTTTTAATAGTATCATCAACAGTCTCCCTCCCATAAGAAATCGGTATCAGTGCTTCAATAGTCTTCTGGTGTGCAGACCCCAAAACAGGTATGATCATCTATGAAGATCCTGTACAATCCCCTTTAAAAGTATTTAAACCCGGAGCACAAACCGCAGAAACATTTGAACCCTGAACCTCCATTTCTGGGAAAACAGATGCTAACCCTATACCAGACCCCAAGTTGCATGGATAGTCTTCCCCCAAAATTTCAAAGCCATTCGGAGGATTTTCATGAATAAAAGGATCTAAATTAAACCCCCCAACAGGAACCGACAGATTGATCTCAGAGGAAAATGAATTATTAATGACCTTGTGTGAAGGTTCCGTAGTTTCAGCCACCCTCGGAGGTGAATAAATTCGAGAACAATCACCAGAAAATTCCTTCGAACCCAAAACATTAAGACCAGAAACATTCGCCTGATCCATACAAAAGGTAGACCCCGAAGCAGCACAGACCTCATGTGAATATGTCAAAACCCCCACCGGAGAACACACAAACTTCAGTGAAGGACGAGCTGTATCGAATGGTTTATCCACCTGAGTCCTGGTGAAAATCCCCCTTCCAGCTAAGGGAGATCGAGCCATCTTTTGATTTGATTTAACCGAAACCGCCCCATAAAAAGATATTGATAGCTTCCCAGAACAACATGACGTGTCCTTAACCATCTTATCAAAACAAAGATATGGTGCCTCCACCTTCTGCGACAAAGTTAAAAATGGGTTCGGAGAAGGCATCGATCTGGAAACCGGCAGATTCACCATCGCCCCCACTGCATCACTCACAGGAAGACATGACGTCAAAACTAAGCCATTAGGTTTTGTTCTCAAACCCTGAGACCGAGTGATAATACGTCTTCCCTGAGGTGGGGTACGAGCTTCGATTTTAACAGCTCGAAGCGACATATCCCAGCACCAAAATCCCGCAAGATAGTATCAAACACTACCAATCTCTAGCAAAACCAGCAAACCAGTGATCAACAAAAACAGTAAACCAGACAAGACAAAGGCCGCCGAAATAGAATAATCTCCACTCTATCAGAAACAATCAAGACTGCATCCTCAATACATTGTTTCAAAAAAAAGCATAGATAGAATCCTCCAAAGAGTTGAAAGTCAATCCCTTGAATACTCTAGACCTCCATATCCCCGGAGCCCTCCACGTTTCGACTCTTTGCATCCAATTCTTTCACATATCCTCTCACTGAACCATAAAAGATGCCCTCTGCTATGATTGTGTCATCAAAACCCACGATTGACCCAGCACAACTCTCAAATGGTTGTTGATCTCCGGCAAGAATAACTGCGACTCTAAATCAAGCCCTAAAAACACCCACACTGCTCAGCTCTCCGCTCAATTCTTCACCAACGCGGCTCCTCTCCAAACCCTCAGACATTCATTCTGCACAAAAGTATCAATCCATACTTACAAAGATGAACGTCTTCTTCAATTCTGCAAGGAGAACTGTAACCTGAATAATATACAAACCCTAACCCCAAAACTCTCCAATCACCAATCTCTCGGAATTTCAACGCTTCACCAAAGCTGGCCAGAAAATACCAGCGGAGATATTATCCACCAAAGAATAACAAAGAAACAAAGAATGGACAGTATAACAACCCGTCAGAAAAACCAAGGAGAGCAAGATCCGCCCGATATCCGGTCTTTGCTCGGATCATTATTCCTCTCATCGGCCCGTCTCTGCAAGCAGCTCTATTGCAGATAGAATGCTCGATGGCTCTGTAGCAGTTCGATTGATTGCCTCGGCCTGGCTCTCGGCTCAGAGCGATTCAAGAAACGCTCGGCACCCAAAGTCAAGGAGTGACTTAGGTCACCCAAATTGTCTCAAAACGCCATAAAGAATCCACCTAAACGCCATAAAGACGGATCATTATCCAAGAAGCTGTACATCAAGTACGATCGGATAATCAATAAAAACAAGCAAGATAATCTAGCTAAACGAACTAGTGCAAATCCCAAGGTGAGGATTACGATCACTAATCCCACCAGCGATAATAAAAAATACGACAAGATAAAGCACAATCAAATCTCGCCACCCAAAATAGCGTCCAAATAAATGCATGGACTATGGTATCCACGCCGATGATCGAGATAATTCCACCTTCATTAAATCAAGAGAACTTTATAAATGAACTTTACACTTTTTCCAATGCTTTTAATCCAAAGTTTTATTCCAAAAATTGTCTTCTAACCAATCAATACCTCGATAAAAATATATAAAAAGCAATACCTCGTAAACTTGATTGCTATATACCGAAAGTTTTTAAATGTGTTCATTATTATTCCCATTATTTTCTATATCCGATGGGAGTGTGGTGAGACTAATTGAAATATATGTAGGTGCAAATATTTAAAAATTAAGTTAATTTTCATTACTTCTAATAATCTAGGATCAGGAAAAAGTTCGATACATAAATTTCAAACCACTCTTATTTATTTCAAAATGCACTAAATGACTTCATGGTTTGGCGTGTAGAGAAATTTAGAAGGCTCCATTATATTAATTTCAAATCCACAAATTGTGCTTCTAAAATTGCAAAGAAAATAATCGTTGTTATCTTCAAAGAATTATTATGTACAATTTTTTTTAACATACGAGCGATAGGATAGGCTACGAATTAAGTCACATGGATACTCGTAGCCTTGGGAAGCTATGCATTTCTTCTAGATGCTTTGGACTCTACAACATTCTCAATCTTGAATTCTTGTATTTTATCTTGTAGGGAAGTTATGCAATAAGCTATCTCACTTATTATATTACTAGCATTTGTACTAAGAGATGCAAAAAAACATCGAGAAGGTAAAAATATTCCGTCTTTTCGCAAGCCAACCTTTGTTTTTTATCTTGGAAGAGTGTATATTAATACTGAGCTTTGAAATTTTAGGTTAAGATATTTATAATTGAGTGTTTTGGGGTTTCAATTTTGGATTATAGGTTAAGACATTTAAAAATCTTATTAACAATGTTAGTTGGTTAATGTCTGTTTATTTATATAGTTGTGCTTAATTTATGGTTAATCTATTTGAAAAGAGTGCTTGCTTATAAGAGCAATCTTAATCGTCTATGGTTAAACTACGGGTCCTTTTACATTGTTAATAATTCAATTACATTTCAGGATAATTTGGACTCTCGATCCAAATCTATGAAAGCAAATTTTAAAGCAATTCTGTGAACCAAACGTTAGTGACTCTCAATGAATTCGTTTAAGAAATTATTTCAAGCTCTGTTTGTTTAATTAGCGTGTTTTTGTTAGTACTTAAGAGAAGAATGGTAATTATTTCAAGTTTTATTTGTTTCATTTAATCCATTCTTTCAAGTTTTATCAGTGGCAGGTTTAACCCCCTTTTAATGTTGTATGAAACAGTTAAAAATGATTACAACTCTTGGCATAAATGGAACTAAATGGAAACATAAAAACTAAGTAAAACATAGCTACTATGATTACAACATGATTACAAGTGAAATAAATGGAAACATAAAACTAAGTAAAAACATAGCTACTATGTCCTTCCACCATCTATTGTTCCTCCCTGACAAATCCTTGGGTACTTGGCATTTCTAGGGTTACCATGGTTGTTTGCTACACAATATCCTCTTCAATCCTCCTCACACTGACATAATAAATATTTTGAGACTATGTGCCTTGGGTTAAACCCAAGATAATGTTGAATTTTATCTTGAAATCACTTGCCAACTTGTCTAGCTCACCCCCCCACCCTCTTCCTTGATTCAAATTCCCAAGTCATCTTGCTTGACATCCTACTGCACAATATGAGAGTTTATATTATCAATTGACTCCTTTCATTTCATCCATTTGGGAATTAAGTCTATACGTCATTCTCTTTATCTCTTGGATGTCATTAAGGCCTCCCCCCCAACTACTCCCAAATACAAAGGATTGGCCATGTGAACATACAAATGAAGCTTCGGGAAACAAAAATAACTTCCCCAATGTTAAATCTTGCCACCAAGCACAAAATTATAATCACATAAAAAAGAATAAAACATTTGAATTGCGACATCTTTCTCTTTACTAGCTAAGTTTTTCATCAACCTTATGCTTCTAGCCCAATCACAAGGTAAGAAGAAAGGACCACAAACATAAACCTGACCTCCCAAATACTTCTCCAAATATTTGATATGCACTTCCATCTTCATGCCCTCTTGGAAGAGAGTAACATTGCTTCCTAGAATCATCTGCACCCCTTATATCTCTCACCAAAGATATCCCACTTTCTAAGGAAGAACACAAGCATAATGCCATATAGAAGTCGATCGATGGGGAGATAAAGTGAGAATGAGGGAGCCAAGAATGTGAGGGAGTGTTACGTCTCCCTCATTTTCCTTAAATGAATAAAAAATCCATGTACTATGGGAAGGATGAGATTGCCATGTGGAGAGCACGCCACCGGTTTCAAATCCCAACACCTTGATGCTTGAGTAAGCCTTCCTATGCACCTTCATATATATAAATATAGGGGAGCCACTTATGCTTCGGAAGGCCCCCATTTTGTGCAAAAAAATCCCTTTATCCAGATTAACTGCTTCATTGATGAGCTTTTTTACCACGACATTATTATATATTCTAATATGCATAAGATTAACTTCCTTGATTTGCTTGAGACTCTAGAGGATTCTATCATGAGTTTTTTCTCATAATTGTTCCCTCCTTAACAATTTTATTCTTTGCTTATTTTATAACCAAGAGAGAGTCTCTGAGGCTTATGATTTTTTGAATCTTGAGGTGTTTGATTATTTCGAAACCCATATATGGGGCATACAATTCTACTTGGTTGTTATTCACCCTTCCCATTTCTCAAGAAAAATTCAATTCCATTTTTGTGTCTAGGTTCAAGAGGACCACCTCTCCCCATCCCCTACCACCACAATAATTTTGATTAATTGTTGAAATTTCAAAAAAAAAGTACATAAAGACAAAAAAAAATTCTAACCGAAAATAAATAATTTTATCCACATTTTAACTCATTATTATAAAAATCAATGTTATTACAAAAATTAAGTTTAATGGTACTTTTCTAAAACATAACAAAACACTGTACAGAAACACTTAATTTGTTCACTAATAAAGAGTAACAAGAGGATCTCCAAAGCAGTAAGTCCCTGCCTTTAGTGTTTGTCTTTAATAGCTAAAGAAACAAGTCTTTAGTAAGTTCGTTAACCTTGACCAACCTGAGATAAAGGGTTTGCACTTTAATAAAGAATCAAAAGAAGCTTGATTTCTTGGTTCATTCAAAGACTTAAGAGAAGTAAGGGAAAGAATTCCAAGCTAGCCTTTAGGGGGAAGTGGAGTCTCTATCCTCCAACAACTCAATCTAGCCAGTTGGGGAATTTGAGTCATTGTCTTATACTAAAATGTAAAGACTATAGAACAAGTCTATGCAAAGTTTGCAGAATTTTAATGAGGTTTGAAATTTTTGCCGAGCTGGTCAACACATCCTGCTAAGACTGATGTATATATGTAGCAGTTACAGACTTGTTTCATGCAGCACAAGGGCACACCATTTGGACCATCCTATTTATGTTGGATGAGGTGGACCAGTCTATGAATATGTGATGATCGTACCAGACTATATAAATCTATGACCAATCCATCGCATCAATTTGTAACCGAATCCATGGCAAGATCGAAGATCAAATAAGGGGTCTATCATTGCAGGTAAACCACAAATGATTAGAAGGGCAAGGCACACTGAAGCAACATTGTCTCATAGCAACATCAGAGAAAGAATCCAAATGTTACCTCGAATAGATCAATGCTCTCAATACTAAGCACACAAAGCACATAAAGAAGTGCATTAGTCAATGGAAATAATAACTCTACAAGATTGATATTTCTGCAATTGATATAGGCATTTGAGTATTTCCATGACCGCTGCTACCCTTCATAAGAAATGGATAAAACCAACATAGATCCATCTAAAAAAGGATTTGCGAAGCACCGAGAGGGATCAAATCTCTCAAGGTGTAAACCCTTTTTTAGAGTGGAAATGTTGAGGACATGTGTAATCCAATGTTTATAGTTTTAGTTTATCTAATCTATATTGTTTTATATATATGAGATTCTAAATAATTTAAATTTAATTTAAGTCGACATGTTATTTTTAATAATATTTTATTATTATTTATTAAAGACACGTGGTTACATATCTCTCCTCTACTGGGTTGTAAAATGCACCTCTTGTGTGCAATGAGGATTTAAACCTTATTTAAACCTTTAAAATAAGGTTTATCACAATGGGAATGAATTAAATGAGGAAGAGGAATAGGGTTTGATCCATTTGATACTTTCTCGCCTTGTAAGACGTCTACCTCTCTGGTAATGTTTTCCTCCGCAATGCATCCTATGTAGAAAGGTAATTCTATTGTGTTTATTTTTTCCTTAGAATTGAATCTTCAACTTTGACATTCTGCATGAGTTATTCCACTACGTGCACCTGTATTGAAATCTAGAATTCTTCTGTTGTGGGCACCTACTTCAATATTTCTTTGAACTGAACATTAATTTGTTGCAAATCTTGATTTATTTTTTATCTCACTAAGCTTATCAAATATAGAGGTAGAAGGAGCCTCCTCTGGTCGAATTGTCGAGACTCGCAAATAAAGGTCATTAATTTCTACAATCATGTGCTCTTAGGTGGCTACGGTCTGCACAGATTTTTGAGCTAATTGCTAGTAATATTTTTCCCAATGCTCTATGACCGATGTTGAGCTCTTTCATAATTCCATCCATATAAATGTACAGGTTTGATGAAGGGAAAAAAAAGACAAACCCAACTCTCTGTTCAAGAACTACTGGGAACTATCCCCCAACCCTAGAGCGTCGTGTGTCACAGGCGCCAATGGATGGATTCAGAGAACTCTCTAAAGAGCACTTGCGCCAGATACCAACATAGATCCAAATACTAGGCTCTATCAAGCGTTGAGAGGGATCAAATCTCTTGAGGTGCAAACCTCTACTTAGGTATTGTACTCAATGAACTATCCACTTTGGTGTGTCATATATATAGCCATTGATTTGAATCAAACCAAGAGACACATCTTTTTATTTAAGGTCCACATATAATATTTTTATTGTTAATATTTAATATTATTTATGGCCAACATATAATATTTATTACTATTTTTTTTATTTTGTTAGGAACGAACATTACAACATTTCCCCATAAATGGTTTTAAAACCATATGCAAGGCCCTCCTACAACCATGGGTTGTTTAAGAGACCTTGCACATGGTCTTAAAACCATTTGCAAGGCCCTCCTAAACCATGTACAATAAAACCATGGGTTGTTTAGGAGGTCTTGCACATGGTTTTAAAACCATGTGCAAGGCCCTCCTAAACCATGTACAATAAAACCATGGGTTGTTTAGAAGGCCTTACACATGGTTTTAAAACCATGTGCAAGGCTAACATTTTTTTTGCAGGTAATTCTATTTTTTATTGTTTATTATTTTGTTAGGTAGGAACATTACAACATCTCCCCCATATTGTGTTTTTTTTTTGAAGCACATTTTTTTTTGCTAACAATTAAATTTTTACTTTTTTTATTGTTTTGTTAGGTAGGAAGCTTACAACATCTATGCCATATTAGGTTGTTTTTCTGGCCGACATTTATTTTGGCCTATAATTAAAATATATATATATATTATTAATAAAAATAATGTTACATAACGTTATGTAACGTTACAAGATCTCCCCCATACTAGGCTGTAGAGCACCTCTCAGCGCAAAAATCCTCTGGCTTGGATTTAGAGTAAGCACTATCTACGTGAGGCAGTAAGGTGCCAAGGCGGTGGGGAAATTAGGTGACAAGGCATTAGGGTGGTGACATAACAAGGAGGTGGCTTCTTAAGGAATTAGGTCCTACAGAAGGGTGGTGGCTGAGGCCACTGCAAACATTAAAAAAAAAATCTTTCAAATTAATGCTAGTTCAACCCTAGAATTTAATCAAGTTGGAGTTGCAATAAGGAATCAAATATCCATATGAATCTATTTTGCTATTAAGATTTTAGGATTATAAACTATTTGGATTGGATATGAGGCCAAATAAGACCTCCAACTATCTCATTGGCCCATACACAAATACTTCAAGAAAAGATTATGTTAAATGAAAATAAACACATGGAGTTGTTTGCTAGTTAATATAAAATATGGCAATCTTTTTTATGGAGTCCCGACCAATGATCAAATTTGAAGGGTTCATCTTAATTTAAATTTGAAGTGTAGATATTCATGCAAGTTTCAAGCATGAAAATATTTATAAAAAATTTCTTTTCAATTAACAATGATAGATTAATGATACACTTCATTAAAAAAATTGTTAAAAAAAAATTCATTGAGGTAATTAAACAATTTTCCAGGATCTCAGAAATTAAAACTATATATGAACGACATTACAATTTCCGAGTCTACGTTTGCTACTTACTAGATAACAACTTTTTTTTGTCAAATGGATGTAGCTTGGGTGGTTGGGAGGAATGAATGTTACCCTCCTCACCCAGGTTCTACTCGTGTAAGTGACATGTTGCTCTTATGGAGCCCTTTGTAATAAATGTTGTGATTGATGAGCTGACCATACCTTGATTCAGTTTGAATATCAGGTATTGGAATTTTCCATGGAGTAGCCCTCTAACAAATGGTGAACCACATTTTAGAGATAACAACTTTTGGACAAGGGCCAAGTACTACATTATAATTGCGTTCGATTGAAACTTAAAAAGGTGAATTTAAAACCCAATTTTCGCGTAGGACCGAGCTTTGATGTCATTCAATTCTTGGACGCATGAGAAAACATGGAACCGTCAATTTCAAGAGTGAACAACCAAGATTTTCTTTCCAGTGTTTTACACCTATGCATAGTCTTCGATCAAGACTTCATGCATGGAATATTGAAGAAAGAATATTTTCAATGTGTGTTCCATACTCTACTCATTGGCTTAGAGAATAAGGAATTTTCATTTAGTTTTTGGTTTCTAGCAAAGAAATATTTGGGTTCTCAATAATGTAAACAGAGTTACAGTCACACAGGGTTTTCATAATATAAACACAAATGCAAGATATGTAACGGATTTTCCAATCTGATCCCTTGAAATTCCATCAAGGTCATAAATGAAGGCGTTAAAACTAACCAAGGTCAATTCTTTGCCATAAAAAAATGAAAGCTTCTTTAGTTGTGAGGAGGCTGGAGCATGCTGAGTAAACACTAGGGAGTGGGTAGTTGAATGAAAGTAAGATGGGCAGTGGGTATTTGAGTGAAAGTAAATGTTGAGTTAAATAAATTTTAGTTGTCTATCAAGTCTATCATTCCTCGGACGGTGGAGTCTCGACTCATACTCAATATTTAATGACATTACAATTCCAAGAGAAAACTAATCCAAGAATGATATTTAATATTCATGGAGAATGAGACAACTCCCTCGACCTCGGTGCTTGATCTGGATAATACACTTAAAAATATTTGAAGGGTATTTTAAAACTTAGCACTTCTAATGAAATTTTAATATAATTATCACAATATTTTTATAATATTTCAAAATTGAAATTCATCTTTTTTTTTACATGCAAAATTTTCTTAACACCTCTGGGATGTGCTGAGAGGGCTTTGACTGGTTGTGACATGTTCAATTTTGATCGCTAGTCCCTTTCAGCCTGAAGGTAGGGACTAATCAGACATTGGTTTACACATTAAAATAACATTTGTCTTTCTTAACATTCAATTATAAAAAAAAAACATTTTTAATTTTTTTTTGAGGAGGTGTATCCTTAGCCTCATCTCAAGAAAATGATACCAAAAATGCACAGGTTCATTATACCAAAAAGGCACTCGGGGTTTGCTACTAGAATGCTTGGATACCTTATTGGCTCCTGGGTTGTGTTCCTTTTTTTTATAACAGAAACCCTGCACAGACGCCGCTTGATATCTTCCTTATCGGACTGAAGGCTGGTGAAACCAGCATCCATATCCTCCTTATCCATTTAGTGCGTTGAAACTGTTCTAGACCAGGACAAGAAGCCTGTAAATAGACCCTGCAATTGTTGAATATTGACTCCTTCTTCACACAAAACAACATACAATGTATTGAAATGTTGGCTTCCATCACAATTAACCTCCTCCATTTTGCTTGTGCAATTTGCCTCGTCAAAACTCTAGGGTACAACTGCAGGGAGGATCCATATAATACCGACCGGTGGAGGGTACACATACTTGGCAAGCCTTGGGCTGTGCATCTCATTGAGCCTCGAGAACACGTCGAGAAGGTTCAACCATGAGGAAGGGCGAACTTCCATCGTATGGAGGTTAAGAAACATATTTACAAGAACTTTTTTTACCATCATAAACAATATCAACTTGGGATCTTCTAGCACCTTGATTGGCTAGCTTATTAGCTATGCCATTATTCTCTCGAAGGATGTGGAAGTAGAAAACTTGAGAGGGATATTTAAGAAGGAAAATTCTATCAAAAATTCTTTTGCATCTGACAGAGCCCTTATTATAGCCAATTATCATCTTCTAAATAAATATTCAAAAACGACACATGGCGACATCCAAAACCCCAAAATCACCAGGAGTAAAAACCTCCAGAAGGATATGTTCACCAGAGACCCAAACTTCAGTGTCTTTTCTGATACTAGCAGCCGTGTCACTAAAACTTATCATTTAGACTGGTCCAAGGTTTACTCAATTGACCTCTCAGATTTCTACAGTGACCAAACGATTTATGAGAGAATTAGAGATTCTGGCTTGCATATGATCGCTGCCAGACCACCCATCCTACCTTATAATGATGTTGTGCGATGGATTATTGACCACGCCAATGTGAAAGACCGTTCTTTCAATACCAATACCGGGTCTTAGCTAGCTGATTTCCGCTCAGAAATTTTTGTCAGGATTTATGCTCCTAAACCTTATACCCAGCTTCTAGATGTAGATTTTGTTAACACTGCCAAATCCAAATTCAATTTCGACCAAATGCTTAAATCCTGGATGATTGAACCCCGTAAATTTTCCAAGAACAAAGACCAATTATACCCTGTCGAGTGGTTCAAAGAACCTTATTCCATGTTAGCCACGATGTTGTGTAGGCTTTGTGGCCTTACCAACTATTCGTTATTCAAAAAGGAATGGGCTCCCATCGCTCATCACGTGATTACCACATGTGAAGCTTTCCCTTGGGCCTCAATTTTGTCACTGGAACTTAAAAACGCTATTCAAGAGTTCCAGAAAGCCACTACTAAGAAAAAGCCAAACTTTTATCTCACTGCCTTCATTGTGGACATTTTCTGTGCTGATTTCTGTTACCCTAATTTGGGATGGAGTTGGAAATTGTCGGCCCCTCCTATACATATTTATCATTCCAAGCTTTCGGATGGCAACTATGTGGTTAGGTTTTATGATATATGTGAAAGTTTCCTTGGCCAAGTATATTTTCTGATTTTCAACAAAAAAGCCCCTGCTTTCTCACCAGAAGCAAAAGCTCTCATAGCCACAATGGGAGACTAGTATGTGGGTGAATATTTCACCTACATCAGGGTTTATGGTAGTAAAACAACCCACATGTTGCCTAAATTCATCCTAGATAGGTTGGTCTTAGAAGAGATCTCATTTCAGACAGTTATAGAAGGAATCTACAAGAAATGTGTTGCACCAAAGAGAAAAGTTTGGCCCAGGTTTCCTATTACACTTGGATCCTTGAGCATTTCCTCTTCTACTTGGTCATTGGAGCTGAGTGACCATATCATGTCACTTAAACTTGGTTTTGCATACAAAATACAACATGATCCTAAAGGAATTATTGATTTACACCTAAAGCAAAATCATTTTAAAGTCGGTTATGTTCATGAGGAAACTCCTGATGATTTTATTTATCAGGGAGTGGATACATTTTCTGAATTTTTAGCAAGGGCAAAAAACAAAGGAGAGCAAAGTCATATTCTGCAGTACCAAAAAGAAATTAGGGACATGGTAAAACATTTCAGGTCTATGGAATTGGACATCTTGGAAAGGATGGAAAAAGACAATGAAAAAAAGGAAGCTCGAGCTGCAGCAAAAGACGCTCTGGCATCTAAAACTGCATCTGTAGAAACCAGCTCGGGCTTGGATAAAGGGGAAGCCCCCATGACAAAAATTCCCCAGACATCTGTGGAACAACAAGTTAAAGACTATTTGTAGACTTTAGAGCAGATAAAATAGACACTGAACATGCTGACTTCATCACTAGATACGCAAGAAGTTGCAACATCTCAGGTAGCTGAAACTGTCTAGGTAGCTACTGTGGTTGGAAAGACTCAACCTAAAAAGAATCAGGTTGAGGACAAACCTGTTAAGAAGATAAATATCTCCATTCCTATTCCTACTATTGACCTAACTCATTTAGAGGAAGAGGAGGGAACAAGTTCTCCTGTGCCTGTTACTGTTGAGACAGGTAATGATTTCCAAAATCTCACCAATGGTAGCAATGGTAATCTTTCATCCTCTCTTCCTCCATCTCAACCTTCAAGCCACTATGCTCCCTCTTCTTCTACAATACTTTCTTCATCTATAATAGCATTATCCTCATTATCTAATGGTTCTTATGTAACACCTTTCATGAATCAGCTTTATAAGGATGCTACGTGTCTACCT
Source organism: Pseudotsuga menziesii (assembly GCA_001517045.1). Classification (NCBI taxonomy): domain Eukaryota; kingdom Viridiplantae; phylum Streptophyta; class Pinopsida; order Pinales; family Pinaceae; genus Pseudotsuga; species Pseudotsuga menziesii. The sequence continues at coordinate 221,726 of LPNX010309683.1, read as the reverse complement.
GAATCTATGATACCTATTTCTATAGATACATATATTCCTACATCTAACGTATCTATAGTTATCAATACTCCATTGTGTATCCCTTCAATTAGTTCAGTGTCTTTATCGGTAGCTGAGGAAACTTCAATAGTCTCATCATCACCATCCAAGATCTCTACTGTGTAAATGTCATCAGTTGAGACTACAATTCCTAACATCCCCTCAGCTCCTGAAGCCATTCCTTCTCAGAATATGAACCCTTCTCCATCTACTTCCCCTATTACTATGACTATCCCTTCTGCCATCACAACTCAAACTACTTCCCTTATATCCACTAGCATCAGTATACCCCCCATTAATGAGGTAAGGGAAGAATTCAATGAAGATTTTGTGGTATCTTTAGAAGAATATGAGTACAACAAAACTGATAGTTCAGTGGTGAGGAAAGGTAAGAAAAGAAACTAAGACCAGGTTTATATGGATATGTCTGATGTAAGTAAGGTGGTGTGGACTCAGTGATCAAGTGATCCGCAGGAATATGCCACTCAATGCTACATTTGTCTTAGGGGCTTTTACAGGAGCCAACTTTGATGCTATGAACACTTTGAACCTGGAGTTTGATAAGCAGAAAGCATAAATTAGTAGACTGAAAGATGAACTAGTGTAGCTTAAAAGGCAACATGAGAATAGGCGTGATGAACTTCAAGACATGAATGTTTCCCTCAGCGGAGAACTGCAAAGGGAAAGGACTGTTAATGTCACTCTGGCTTAGAAGGTTGAATTGTTGGTAAAAGAGATTTAAGATGCAACTGCAAGTGCAACTTCATCCTCATTTTCTAAATTTTCAAAAGAAGAATTCAAAGAACTTTCTATCAGAATCAACAGGGAACACTATTGTTTGGTCTGTGAGTTATTCAAAACTTTAGATAATATCTTTGAAACTCACACAGTGTTTGATAAAATGCCTGTTGTTCTAGAAGACTTGGTGGAGAAGAGAAAACAAGATTCTAAGGCCTATGATGAAGTGGTTGATTGGAAAAGGTATATGAAAGATAAGCCTTAGAATATTACTTTTCTTTCTAAGTTTCAGTTAAAGAAAGTTAGAGCTATTATGAGAACTTGGGAAGACCTAGAAGAAATAGTAGGTGAATCTATTAAAAGAGCACAAGCTATTTGTGGCAGGAGATGGTATGCAGTTGATAATATCATGATTGAATTGTCTTTACCTACCATGGTCCTTATTGAAAAATCTTGTCCTTCTGGGTTAGTGATCAAGCAAGTTGAGCAACACAGGGATGAAGAAGAGGAGAAAATTAGAGGACTTGATTGCATCATTATACATGATCTGGAGCGGTTGATCAAGAAGTCATTTGTAATGGAAGGGAAGATTCATATCTTCATCCAATTATGGCATAAATTGGCAAAGAACGAGCTTGAATATCATAGGTGTAATGCTTAAGTTGGCATTGAATCTGCTAATTACCCCGATATTGAGGAGTGCTACAAATTTGGAAGATTTCTTAGGATATTAGATTTGTTAGTTTTGATCCCCTTTAGGGGGAATTCCTTTGATTGTAATAATTATTTAAGTCGTGATATCTAATGTATGAGGCCTCTGGAAATTTTGGAGAGGGGAACCTGATGCAAGGGATCGAACAATACTTTTGTCTTTCTAAAGGTTTTGTGTAATTTATTGCATGAATTTCTGAATAAAAACAGTGTTACAGTTCCATATCTCTTGTACTTATCTATTAAATTTCTTTGACAGATGTTGGTCTCTCTGTTCCAAATGATCAGATAATACTCTGATTCATTTGAAATCAATTAATGTGTTTGTTTAACTTTGATTTATCTCTGTTATTTCTAAATGCATTGATAAAGTCTCATGAAATTTCTTTTATGAACTGTCTTTGTCTATTTCTGTGAACTGTTTTTATGAACTGTCTTTATCTATTTCATTAATTAACTGAGATTCAGTAATTAATGTATTACAAACCATAAATAAATAAATAATAAAAAATGTAATCAATTATATATGTATATTGTCGAATTCACAATCAAGTAAAAAAAATAGTACATATTTTACATAAACAAGTGACCAAATAAAAACAGTACATCTATACAGCAGACAATGAGGAGATTCAAGCAGAAAGTGGTTTTAAAGACTTTGAAGCAAGTAAGCTTTCCTCTTGTTTTTTATGTTCAACATATCGATTGCCTTGCATTCAAGAGTATCTGGAAAAAGAGAAAGGTGGAGAAATGCATAGGCCTAAAATAGATGTAACTCTTGATATTGTAGTGAATGTAAGTCCTTGTCTGTCAATGTTTCCAATATCTATTGTTACATTTTTTAGGATCATACCTTGGGCTTTATGAATTGTTAAATCCCATGCCATTTGAAGTGGTATTTTTCGACGGGATCCTCTTGTTATTGGAGATATTGGAACATAAGTAGGATTAGAAGAATCCCATAAGGGTCCTTTGTAATGCGCAAATTCGACAACAACAAACAATGGCAAGGTAGGAGGTTTCTCATTTGACTTGTAGACAATATGAATGACTTTCCCAAGTGAGCCGTTAACAAGTCCTGCTTGAACCCATAAATTAGTAGTTAACATGACTTGTTGACCAACAACAAGAAGGACCTTTAATGGCAGTTGCTCATCATCAATGGATTGATGGGAATTTTGGTTCCGTTATTCTTCAAAGCAATGTGCAATTGGCATATTAAGTTGTTTCAGCATGTGTTTGTTGGGCAATGCAACAGAGCTATTTGTGGGATACAAATGGATAGATTGTTCAAATGAAGAATTTTCAACAAATGAAAAGCATGAGGTTGTTCTTGTCATTAGGAGTGCCCAATCTTCAACAGTTGGTGTTGCATTTCGAAGGTTTAGCAAGAGTTTCCAAAAGGAAGTTTGAGAAGCACTATTTCCAGCTTGTCGGAAATTTTTTTCAAGCATGATAAAAGTATCAAATGTATGCCAAAAGTCAGTTCCAACAGATGAGCCTGCATACATGGGGATGTCTTTTACAGGAGGTAATTGTCCAAAGTCACCAAGAAGAATTATGGAACAACCACCAAATGGGATCGTAGATTGCAAGGGGAAAGCTTGACGTAAGCGTGCATCAATTTGAGTTAACATTTTTAGACCAATAAAGCTCATTTCATCTATGAGAATATAGCGAATATGGTGAAGTTCTTCTTGAAGTTTTGAAAGGGATTAGCCTTCAAGAGGGTGCATTTCACCAATGGGTATTCGAAGAGCAGAATGTATTGTAGATGCATGTATGTTAAAAGTAGCAACACCAGTTGGAGCAAGGAGAAGAAGTGGGAAGACATTTTGTTCAGATGCAGTTTGAAGTGCAAATTTGAGGCAAGATATGAGGTAAGATTTTTCGGTTCCTGCAGTACCTTGAATTACCAGTTTTAGCCGTTGAGAATATGTAATGTTACTGAAATGGGACATGACAAGATCAAAGGCTATGCGTTGTGTGGGAGACAAGGAATGAGGAGAATTGGAGAAGTACGTGATATCTTCATGTAGTTGAATGGACAAGAGATTCACCTCAATGAATGATGTTGCTGTCTCATGCGATTCAGTGCATATATTGTTATGTGACCAATTGTGATTTTTGTCAAATTCACGATGGCCAAGCATTTCAAGGTCATTAACTTTGATGTTATTTCCTGGTCTCATTTGTGATAGAAGTTCCTATTCATCCATGGTACACGACAACGGAAACGTAATAGCATCAATGTTTGAACCATTGGATAGAGGTGTAGAGGGTTCTTCTTCTGTACGTTCAATATGCGACACAACATATGTGTATTTAATCTGATGCCAATGAGAAATAATTTCAAAAGTTGTGGTTCCAATATCATGAGGGATAGACCGAAAAGTTTTGTATAGAAGAAGTTCACTCCAACAAAACGGTTCAAAAGATGAAGAATCAGAGGTAGGAATGGAAGTGAATTGTGGATAGACTCTAGCAATTTTGTCACACAAGTTTTGTTTCCATGGATTTTTTTCCTATTAGGAGAGAAAGACCAACAATGAGCATCTTCAAGTAGAGTTAGATGCTTAAGAGCAATCGGTCTTTGCATGTAAGCAAAAATGAAGGGGGGCGTTGCAGGGGTGTTATTAGTGTCATTAGAAACACGACGGAAGACAGTTTGGCTCATGTTTAGGGAAAAGAAATGACGACTACAAAGAACAAGAGGAAGTTTTTGTAGCATGTGACACGTCTCTTATGCACTAATGTCTCTTTCTGCAACTGTTTGTGCAAGAAATTGTTTGATTGACTGAAGAATTGGGCTTTCACTTGGTGTAGAATGTGCAAGTCGAGACAGAATGGCATGATAGGTTTCTGATTTTAGCTCTAGTTTTGATGCATACTTTGAAATGTATTTGAGGACAACATGTTTACAAAGAATAGGTTGGCAATCAACATTATCCCTCCATATTGAAAGCATGGTAGGGTTGTGAATATTTAGAAGAGGATAATTTCTTGCACGATTGTAGGTTTTCTGTCCATTTTGATCAATGAATAACGAAGAAGTAGCTTGCAGATCATATGGAAAACCATAGCGACATTGAAGAGATGTTCCTTTTTTGTGAAGGCAGGTTGACTCTGAACATTTGGTGTGCCTTTGAACAAAATTGACAAGTTCTTCATAGTCAGCTGAGTAGTTTGATGCAAATATCGATGGTGATGCAAGAATGCATGGATCATTTGTAGTAGAATGGTGTGACTCAGATGTGGACAACTGGGAATTACGAGGATTCCAAGCTGTCACATGTGTGTCAAAATTTTTTTTTACAGCTTCAACTGCAACATCGTCTTCCCAATCTAACGTGTCCATATTTGGTGCATTTGCCAACCAAAAAAAACCATGAATGTGAGTGGATCCTCTATGTTGCCATTCATATCTAGATGGGAGGAAAAAGCATATATTAGAAATAAATTGTATAAAGATAAAAATAGATAGAGAGAAATAGAAAGGAATAGATGGTATAATACCTGCACCAATAATCGGTTATATGAAAACCTTTTTGAAGCACCTCTTCAAGAAATGTTTTGAATCTATTGTGCATGTATTATGATGTAATATGTGGATTTGATATGATGTTGTGAACCTTCCATTGATAAACTTTGTCTGAATCAGTAGGAGCTTTACTAGGCATTAGAGGATGCAAAGCTGGCCATTTTGTGTCAGCTACACTAAGGGTGAAGGAGAATGTTGGTGTACCTTGTTGATTGATAATATTTGTTAGTTCAGCTCTACTTTTGTTCCAATATGATCATTTTCCACGTAATGAAGATCCAAATCTTGCAACCCGCTCACCAATTTTATCATTTGGCATGTCTTGCAATTGGTTGACAAGCTCATGTACTGTCGGAGGTAGTGTATCTTCAAGATTTGTTTTGACAAAAATAGAGGCAGTACTATTACTTCGATGACGCATAATTAGATTGTATATGTAGTATCAGAAGCGAGGATGTTGAACAAATCTGTTGTCGTGATAGCGAATAAGGTGGAGTGCATATCAACTTAATGAATGTGTGGTTGTAATAACATTGTTGTACCTATGGGAAACAAAGTTGGAAAAGCCATGGAAAGAAGGCCTTCTGTGTTGTACTCATTGATAGGGGACATTTCTATAGGGGGGAAATCTATGGAAGGTGGTAGTGGGATATTTGGTATGTGTAACAACTGTCTAATTTCTTCAACCTCAGTTCTAGAATTGGTTTGTGTTGAAATAAATGACGAGGATTGCAATTCATAGGATTCAAATGAATTTGGTGGTTGATCTGTATAGGATAAGCTTTGCATATGAGATGATATAGCATTGCTATTAAGATGCGGAATCAAAGGTGAAATGTCTACTAAAACAAGTGGCAAAGAAGCTAATGCAACTGGGTTGATTTGCACATCCTTGTAGTATGTGTCGTTTTCCATTTTGAATTGAAGGGAAGCAAGAACATGTGTTCGACTAACAAATAGTTCATATGGTTTGTTTGTAGAATTTCATTTCCAAACAACGAGTATGTCAAGTTCTGATACTAAATGCGGTAGGTACGTTGCAATGTTGGAAATGTCTTGGGGGAAGCAAATAGTATGACCAGAGTATTTATATTGACCACCACGAGCATGTGTGACTTTCAATTGTATGGGGTTAGCACGACTAATGAGAATCTCTTCAACCTGTGTAAGTACTGCAAGGACAGGCGGTTGCTTCCCCGGATCCATATTGTTATCCAATGAAAAGTGATGCCCTTTTCATTCTAGAATACAACGTGAACAAGTGTATGCCTCATGGAACTTTTTTGTTACAATACCAGGGTAACATTTTCTTCAAATCGAGCAGACATGCATACCAGCTAGTTGGTCCATTTTTTTACGAAATGGTTGATGTGCATCATTGAGCTGGTTGTTTAATGGATTTGGTACAGGAGATGGAAGTGAAGCTGAGTCGACAGGTTCTACAAGAGAATTTGAAGAAGACATATCCACATGCATATGAGAAGCCCTGTAAAGATGACATTGTTTCTTGTTGTTTTTATCTCTGTCTTGTGCATATAAAACTCTTCTTCGTGCATTGGCTTGTTCCTTGTCATGAGTTGGCATAATTCCTACAAGATAATTGTAACCTTGTTAAACACCTAGAAGCTTTGATTGTTGGCAGAAACACAATTTGTACGTGTATTAATTGGAAACCGTGTGGATATAAATCAGAAGAAAAAAAACAAACGTTAATTCATTGCATAGGGGAAACTAAGAATGTAGCTTAAAATAATATAAGTGGAGTAAATTTTGTTTTTCAAGTTGTAATTTGATAATTGTAAGAAAACGGAATTTTAGAAGAACAAAGTGTAGTGTGAGAAAGTATATATGAAAAAATAAGTTACTGTAATTATTGTTATGTATAGGGTAATCAAAAGTTGTGCATTTTATAAAAAACATGATAGCAAAATAGTATTGTATTTAAAAACTACCATATAGGTTTTTTCACCAATTTGCATAAGAAATGGTGGGTGATATCCTGTACATTGGAAGTATGAAACCGCAAGAAAGTGGTACTATAAGAGAGTAAAAAAAATACCCTGCTATGTTGAACAATTAAACAACGAGTTAAAATTGAGAATTGAAAGCATTCATTGTAAACAATGAAGAATGGTTAAGTACCAACTTGAAAAAACATATATATTTATGTGTCCATCTGAAATTGATGTTTATGTGTTTTCAACCATGACAATTACAACTTTTAGGCGTGCAACTCTGCAGAAGGTATTTGTTTTAATTGATAGAGTAAGAAGTAATTTTTTGTTGCAGATCCTCTGCACTATTTCATCAAGTGATGTTGTTTCAGTTGAGAGAAGACACAGATATTTTGTAGAAATTCCCATGAGTTGGTTTGCAGCATCATCAAATGCTATCACACCATGAATGGATCCGGTAACATCTTCCAAGTCAACCTTTAGTATATATCGGTAGTCGCATTCAAGAAAATCTCCATCACATTTAGCACAATGCCAGGTGTCTCCAACTTTCTGAGCAATCTTTTTCATGCATTGTATTCCATCAACAAAAAGAGGGCATGCAAGGAAATAAAAGTCATCCATGTTAACATTTGTGATGGTTTCTTCAAGAGAGTACCAAACAGCTTTTTCAGATGATTGAAGAGTTTGCAGGTCCTTGATGGTAGTGACTTTACGGGAACCAGAGTGAGAGGCATTGAACTTTCGGCTCAACGATGGTGATGCTGAACGAAATCCATTTAGCATGAAACTAGTTTTGGAGAATTGAAGTTTGTTCAATATCTGGGTTTATAAAAACAGTAGTGTTGGAAATAGTTCCAATAGTTTTTCCATTAAATTCTGTAACGCGACCACCTTTGATTGCTATAGCTGGAGGCATAGGTAAACCACGGAGGCTGGCAAGTTCAGCTCCTTCAATTTGGCAATGGTCACCCCAAAGTGTTATGTTAATAATATTTCCTGACATGTCACAGAGTCCAATAGTGCGCCTAACAGTGTCAACGCCATCTTGTTTTCGTATTGTGGATGATGGAGAAACAGGAATTACAAGAACAACAAGGTCCACCATGAAAGTGACAGGTATAGTTTGTATCTCATGAATAGTTTTAAAGTTAAAGCAAAAACAAGGTATTAAGGGGTATTCATTTAAGCATGGTTGGATGGTTGAGGAGGAACCTAGGAAAATCTCATTATGGCTGAAAATTGGATTGGATGCTTTCACTATGCCATTTGATACTATGTACACTATTCCTATATGTATTTGTTCATACAAAGAGAGTGCCAATTCATTGAATGCAGATATATGTATTTCATTGTGTGAAGCATTAACAATGTCAAATACAAATATTTTTCCAGACCCTCGTTGGTTTCCATATTCATGTAGCTTTGTCTTGGAAATAACTCGACCTTGAATGTTCCATACTTTGCTAGAACAGGTTAGTGATGTGAATGGAATAGTTGATTCAGCCAAGGCAGGGTTATCATCTACTGAGCTAGGATTCACTGGAATAGAGGAACAACTCTGCGAGGAAGAAGGTACAGGTAAGTGGTAAGGTGCAAGATCTCTAATAATCATTGCATCCATTGTGAAAACCTCGAGTGCAAGCAATGCAATAGTCTTGTGAGAAGAAGTATGTTAGAGTTGAATAGGATATAAAAACATTGGATCCATGAACAGTGTGAAAACGATTAAGTGGACAAAGACAAAATGGAAATTAAACATACGTTACACTATGTACAATGTTCGATGTACATTTGGTAAGTTTGATTATAGATCCTTCTTTGAGTTGTCCAGTTTCTACAAGACTACTATATATAGTTGGAAGTAATATCTCATGCTTGTGAAGCCTGTCTGAGATAGAAATTCGGAACCGAATAGATGATGAGTTCAGTGAGTTCACTTGGTTTAACGAGGAGACTTGTACCAGCGGGAAAATGTTGACAACACCATGCAGCAAGAGTGATATATAATCTTTAGTTAGCATACTCTCCATAGTGTGGCAATTTTTTTTCTCGTGAAATGAAAAAGGGGGAATATTGAAATTTGGGGTGTATGAAGATGTATGTTTTTTTCTTTCTACCTATGAGCATGAGACAACCACTCTGGAGATTGATTCTATGGTAGTTGTTCAAAATTTGCAATAAACATTAATAGAATAATTTGTTTCATATTTCAATTTTTCACTATAAATATTGTAATTCTTAAATCATTTTGAAACTAATAGGAGCATTATCAATAGTAATTTTTTTCAAACTTTCTAAGAAAATATGTACTTTCACTATAAATATTGTAATTCTTAATTGTATTCATTTAGTCTTCTTAATACAGTATATAGATTAATATATAATCCACTATCCCGCAACCCACACCCAGCAAGTGCAGGTTGCGAGATACAGGGTATGGGATTACTAAATAATATTTTATTCACCACCCTCATCCCGCAGCCCGCATCCCACAATTACAGGCCAGGATGTGGGGTGCGGGTTGCGGGGTACAGCATTACTTAAAAATATTTCATTCACCACCCTCATCCCGCTAGCCCGCATCCCCCAATTTCCCAGGCGGCAACGCGCAATCCCGCAAAATGCGGGTTGCGGGTTGTGGAAACACAGAATAAAAATCCTAAATCAAATCACAAGACAAAAAGCCGAAAATTGAATACTATTTTTGTGAAAGAAATTTATATGAAAATCAATCGTTGGTGACAGCGCAAAGATTCAACTATTCTGAACATGCTTGTAAAACTCCAGTCTACTATTTAGTCCAGTTTAGCCCAGTATACGTTTGCAAAATAGTGTAATATAACTATGGACTGGTGGTATTCTCTACTCTTCCATTGGTAATACAATTGTTTACAGGACCACTGGTGTCCTGTAAATTTAAGGAAAACTATAAAGTCTAAATGAAGCGCACCAAAATCAATATGTGGTTACCTTCAGGTGTGTTTATATGCAATAAAGCAAAGACATTTTCCATTTGCAGCTTTAGAGTTCCTTTATTTGGTTGAACTAAAACAAAGAAAGGATTATGTCATTCTCTTTCAGTCAAAGCAACAATAACAGCAAAACAAAGCAAGGGTGTTGAAACATCTCATAATTAGACTAAATGAATATTCAAAAAAAATTAGCAGACTAAAGGAATACTTGCAAATTTAAAGAAACTGCAAACTGCAAAAGAAAATACATTAATAACTAATAATCAGACAAAGCAGCAATAACAAGAAAACAAAGCAGGGGGCTTTGACCATCTTATAATCAAACTAAATGAATATTCAAAAAGATTAGGAAGACTAAAGGAATACCTGCAAATCTAAAGAAACTACAAAATGTGAAGTGTAAATGAAGCATACCAAAATAAATATGTGGTTACTTGAAGGTCTGTTTATATGTGCAAAGCAAAGGTGGTGCAACAACAAACATGACAAATGCAGTATTGTAACGTGGTTTTCAAGATCTCCATAAGCTGAGCAAAGATGAAGATATTGACCCATGTCGGAATCATTTGACAAGATTTCTTGCATTAATTGAGCAACAATGCATTGATGAACCATTAATGCTAGTGGATAAAGGGACATGGGAAAACTGTATTAAATTCAATGAAGTGCCAGTAAAACGGAAGCTCGACCAAATTGTGAGCGTAAAGACAGAAAACTTGTCAAGAATAGTGTCTATTAAACCCCAAAAAAATGGTGAATCAAACTCCACAATATAGTCAGAAAAGAGTTTCCCGAATCGAGATAAATGAACCGCAGGAAAGGACAGTAAAATCCTATAAAAAAAAATCGCTCGGACTGGTGGTTTAGGACAACAGATGGAAGAGTACAGAATACACGCAAACCATCTATCAAGAAAACATAGTAAACGACAACTGCAAAGAACAACCCACAACTGGCAACCAATCCATCAATCCATTCACTTGCAGCAACGACCGTAACACACAGGACAGTAGTGGTCGGGGCAGAAGTTCTCCTATCGAGATGGCATAATTGGGGACCCAAATAAAATGAATAAGCTAAACACTAACTCCAAAGTATGACTTGCAACTGCCAATCAATCCATCAATCCATTCACATGCAGGAACGACCGTAACACAAAGGACACCAACGATCTACGGGACAGAAGTTCGTGAATCGAGGTTGCAGAATCAGGACCCAACTAAAATGGAGAAGAAAAAAATTATCATTGATCAGCACAACACTTGTCCACGATCAATTGGCTCATCCGACACGACACCTATCGAATTGTGAATGGCTAGGGAGACGAGGAATCTTTGATATTGCTTTGACCATCTTATAATCAGACTAAATGAATATTCAAAAAGATTAGGAAGACTAAAGGAATACCTGCAAATTTAAAGAAACTACAAACTATGAAGTGTAAATGAAGCACACCAAAATAAATATGTGGTTACATGAAGGTTTGTTTATATGCGCAAAGAAAAGGCGATGCAACATCAAACGTGGAAAATGCAATATTGTAACATGGTTTTCAAGATCGCCATAAGCTGAGCAAAGATGAATATATTGACCCATGTCGGAATCATATGACAAGATTTCTTGCATTAATTGAGCAACAATGCATTGATGAAACATTAATGCCAGTGGATGAAGGGACAGGGAAAACTGTATTGAATTCAATGAAGCACTAGTAAAACGGAAGCTCGCCCAAATTGTGAGCCTAAAGACAAAAAACTCGTCGAGAATAGCGTCTGCTAAACCCAAAAAAAATGGTGAAGCGAAACTCCGCAGTATCGTCAGGAATGAGTTTCCCAAATCGAGATAAATGAACCGCGGGAAAGGACAATAAAATCATGTAAAAAAAATCGCCTGGACTGGTGGTTTAGGACAACAGATGGAATATTACATAATACATGCAAACCATCTATCAAGAAAACATAGTAAATAGCAACTGCAAAGAACAACCCACAACTGGAAACCAATCCATCAATCCATTCACTTGCAGCAACGGCCGTTACACACAGGACAACAGTGGTCTACAGGGCAGAAGTTTGCCTATCGATATGGCAGAATCGGGGACCCAAATAAAATTCATTAGCTAAACACCAACTCCAAAGAACAACCTGCAACTTCCAATCAATCCATTAATCCATTCACGTGCAGGAACGACCGTAACACAGAGGACACCAGCGGTCTACGGGACAGAATTTCGTGAATCGAGATTGTAGAATGGGGACCCAACTAAAATGGAGAAGAAAAAAATTATTATTGATCAGCACAAGACTTTTCCACGATCAATTGGCTAATCCGACACGACACTTGTCGAACTGTGAATGGCCAGGGAGACGAGGAATATTTGAGACTGCGTCTCCATAGGGAAAACACCTTCGGCGTAAAAATGTTTTTTCATTCTAGGGAAGTTGTGTAATAAGCTATCTCATTTATTATGTTAAAATGTTTTTTCAATAATAATAATAATGCTTTGGACATCTAAGTTAGACATCAAATTAATAATAATAAGAAGGTCACATCTAAGTTAGACATGAAATTAGTGTCTGAAACTCTCTTGTTTGTGAGATAAGAGACCTTCTTTGCACACTGATTTGATTGCTAAAGTTTATGGAGGTGTACATACTCTAACCCCTCCAGATTTGAAGCTATAATCTAATAGGAAGAAACACATGTTCCTAACCATTTGGCCCATATATGAAAATCAAATCACTTACAATATCATGATCATTATATATCTACCAGCATAGATCCAAATCCTAGGCTCTATCAAGCACCGAGAGGGATCAAATATTTGGAGGTATAAACCTCTTCTTAAGTATTGCACTCAACTATCAGCTTTAGTGTGATTCAAACCAAAAGACACATCTTTTTATTTAAGGTTCACATATAATATTATTATTATTATTATTATTTAATGCTATTTATGCGGACATATAATATTTTTTATTTTGTTAGGAAAGAACATTACAAAATCTCCCCCATACATGGTTTTAAAACCATGTGCAAGGCCCTCCTAAAACCATGGGTTGTTTAGGAGGTCTTGCACATGGTCTTAAAACCATTTGCAATGACCTCCTAAACCATGTACAATAAAACCATGGGTTGTTTATGAGGCTTTGCACATGGTTTTAAAACCATTTGCAAGACCCTCCTAAACCATGTACAATAAAACCATGGGTTGTATAGGAGGCCTTGCACATGGTTTTAAAACCATGTGCATGACCAACATTTTTTTTGTGGATAATTCATTTTTTTATTTTTTATTATTTTGTTAAGTAAGAACATTACAACATCTCCGCCATATTGTATTGTTTTCCTGACGGCATTTTTTTTGGCCGATAATTAAATTTTTTATTTTTTATTGTTTTGTTAGGTAGGAACATTACAACACTCCCCCATATTAGGTTGCTTTTGTGGCCGACATTTATGTAACATTATGTAATGTTACATAACATTACACATTGTTACAATATCTCCACCATACTGGGTTGTACAGCGCCTCTAGGTGCAATAAGGTAAGGGAAGACATGATATTTCATCTCTCATTTATTGATATTATATTGTATAATTATTATTATTTTTTAATTTGGAAAGAGAAAGAGATGTAGCAAGGATTTCTCCCTTACTACAGGGCAGGAATGGCTACCTTCCATCTATAGGACGGAAGGATAGGGTTCCTGATGGTTATGCAAGAAAAACGAAATAGAAATGAAAACAAAACAGAAATGAAGAAACCCCTCTGCACACAAGGTTATGGGTTAAGCTCCAAGACCCTACATACAACAATGGAGGCTTGCAAGAACATGTTAGGCCATATACCTGCAAGCAAAAATATGTTAGAAAAAAACTAAAATAAACAACACAAAACAAAGATTATACCTTGTATGGGTGGAAATGGGCCACCATGCCCTAGGTTGGAGATGCACCTCTCACTGAGAATGGGGGAGCTATGGCTTGATGGGAGGATGGATGAGAGGGAGGGTGAATGGCTTGAGAGGAAAATGGTCTCAAGGCACTCACTCTAGTAGCATAACATTATGCAAGGAAGGAATTATTTGAGAGTGACCCCCACCCCTCTATTTATAGTTTTTTTAGGGTTATAAGCCCCTGGTCAGGGATTTAGGCCCTTTATTGGGATTTTAGCCCCTTTTGCCTCAATCTTTAGCTCTTTTGTGGGTTTTAGGCTCCTTTGAGGGGTTTTAGCCCCTTTTGGAGGCTTTAGCCCCTATGAGAGCTATTTTGGCTCTTTTTAGGGGATTTTAAGCCCTCTTGCATATTTTTGAGCCTTTTTGAGGGTGTGGGGGTCAAATGGGGTCAAATGAGGGTCATGTATGGGTGTCCTTGGGTGGTGTAGGCCATGTAGAGTTGAGTGAGGGATTTTCTGGGTGAACAGATTGCCCCCTGACGTGTGAGGGAAGGAGCTCATCGTATGGCCGATGGACATCATAGGATTTTCTGCGGAGAGGTGGTGCTTCCTAGGCTGGGGCATGGTGGCTTTTGGTTTTTGTATTAATTTGGTTCCCATCAATGGGTAAGATAAAAATAATGTAAGACATGTATATGGACGAGGCGGGCATCCCCATGCTCATAACAATTTCAAAAGAATAATGTGATCTATGCTCTATAATACAAGAGTCGATCATGTACAACTGATGATACATAGTGGTTGCCTCAATGAGAGGCTGAATGCAATAACGATCTGAAAAAATGCTACATTGGACCCATGGCATTCTCATGGAATGCTATATCTTCATGACTGATAACCTGCTGGATCTAGAACGGTACATAGCTGTATGGACTCACTGATGGAGAGTCAAAGTCTCTATGGTACAAGTATGCTGCATGAATCTTAAATCTGTATAGAAGCACTGTTGGGGATTCTGAACACTGTCTCCAATGCAACCCGAAAATCACAAGGGACATAAACCTGTTTAGGTCCCTTGAATATACTCATAAATGTGTTAGAGTCAGGTGACATCCGGGGTCTTCGACCAAATACTACACGGACCAATACCCTGTATGAATCTCAATGGTGCAATGATGTAGTTGGAGTCAAGCACGTGAGAAACAACCATCCCGAGAGGCATTAAGGACTCCTCTCAAGTGGTCCAAGGAACTCATTAATGAGGTTAATGAAACCAAGATACAGGGAACTCTGGGTCTATCCTCTAGAATATGTGTGTTGTCGTCGACAGAGGGAGACCTACCCCTGGTCAAGGAAATGGTGTTTCCTTGACTAGAAGCGCGAGGGAGATAACCAAAAGATGTGAGACGATCTGAGGACTGACTCACTGAATGGGGGGGGAAGGGAAGAAGTTGAATAGGGGCAGAGGGAGTGCAGTAGACTCAAACTTCCTTTGTTCAGAGTATGACAGTAGGGTTAACTAGGAAGCAAATGAAACTGACTCATGGGAAAGGGATCATAGCTATAATACCGGGAATGTAACTGCAAATGGAAAATAATTAGGGGAGGTAGACACTTTTGATATTAATGGGATCCAGGGAAGACACATTGCAGAGTACTCTGAACAAAGGCGACTGAAAGTGGGAATGCTGCCAAACTGTTATATGTGGGGTGGTGTCTAGAGACACCGTTGTGGTACGATCTCGTGGATTTTTGGCGAGCCCGAGAAAGTAAATGCTCGATGGTGCTTTCAATTTTAGAGAGTCTGAAAGCACGAAGAAGACTCCAATGGGGGATATTTTTCGTTGGTAGTCTCCTGTGCCTAAAAAAGGATAAAAGTATACATTGGAGAGCTCGCCCATCCTTTGGGGGATGAGAGACTTCTTTACCATTGGTAGCCCAATCAGGCCAAAAAAGGTTAAACCTATACTGACTGAACGGTCATTCAGATAATTTTATGAGCATGAATGAAACCAAGTTTTCTTAGAAATATTTTCTTGCTGAGAAGGCTAGGAAAGAGCTTAACGCAACCCGTGGTGATCTTTTTCGTAAAGTTCGGTCCCTCTGCCCGAGAAAGCATAAAAGTATGCAAAGGGGAACAGTCTTGGCTTGAATGTGCCAAGGTGGTCCTTTTCACTTAATGGTCTACATAGTTTGCAAAAGGAGATAAACGAGATGATGTAGACACCCTTTCCTATACTTTAACGAGCGGGAAAGGAAGCAGCTACGCTCAGCCATCTTTTCATTCTTTTAGGAGTCAGAAAAGAGATTAAAAGAAACTCTAGTATGGTCAACCAATTGCGGTGGCACAGGCGGTGCCCCATGTTGAGATAGTGGATAGTGGTCCAAAGGTCATTCGTGCAGTATGCATGGAGCAGGTGGCTCTTCGACATACCAATACATGCACGAGATAGATCGCGACAGCGGCACGCGAGTCGGTGCGACAGACACACGCAAACCGAAGTGGCTCTCAGACAGAGGTCAGGAGAGCTATGTGTGAGTTGTGATGGACGGACTTGACTACATGTGATGTGAGTGCACGTCCGGAGGTGGTTATATGCCAAGTGCATGCAAAGGAAATGATCTGTCCTCCAAACAATGGTCCAGAAACCTACGTAAGGTGCGGTGGGCGGATTAGACAGCTATGTGCTAAAAAACAAAATGATGTGCCTTACGGGAGGTGGCCCGAGAACCCACATGAGTGGTGGTAGGATGCAAGTACATGTCCAGAGACACTTGCATCACAATGTTGTGGCTTGTAAATTGAGGTAACTCCCAAGAAGTGGTCCCAAAAATTACTTGTTAAACATGAGACGATGGTCTCATACAAAGATAGAAGGTGGAATTTGAGCCTAGAGGTGTGAGAGGTGTCTCGAATAGGTTCCAGGTGACTTTGGATTAGTAGCTAATGGTGTTTCCCCTCAGTTGTGGTAAAAACATTGAAAAACAAGAAAAGAAAACGAAGCGACTCATTGGTGATGTTAAGCGTAAAATCTCTTGAGGTAGAGCCCATTGCAAGGGTTCTCTAAGAGTTGTCCATCAGAGTCGATAAGGGTGTATGCCCCTTTTTTTAGGCAATGGTGGATGACGTATGGGCCGTACCACATTGAATTGAACTTTCCTTTTCCGAACTTGTCATGGGGTTGGTCGCAGACTAGAACCATATCGCCTTCGCTGAAGGTGCGAGGGTGGACAAGGGAGTCATAGTGGGCCTTTGATCATGTTTTTGCTGCTTCAATGGCTTGGAGGGAAACTCAATCGTTCTTCTATGGTTTGCTCAAGTTGGAGGAGTCGTTCTTCCAAAGGCGAAGTATCGGGGAGGAGTTCTACAGCGAGGTGGAGGGATGGGATCTGGAACTCTATAGGGAGTACTAATTCAACGCCATGTACTAAGCGAAAAGGGGTGAAACCGGTTGTGGTTTTTGTGGACATGCGATAAGCCCATAAAGCGGAGAATAGCATGTGATTCTAGTTGGTTTTATGGTTTCCTACCATCCTTTGGAGCATTTTTTTGATGATTTTGTTGACTGCTTCAACTTGGTCGTTGCCTTGGGGGTAGTAGGAAGATGAGTAATGGTGCTAAAATTTAAACATGGTTGACAAGTCAGTCCAAACAACATCTTCAAAGTGTGTACCATGGTCTAAAACCAACTGTTTAGGAACACCAAATCGTTCAATAACATGGTTGAAGAAGAAGCTTGTCGCCGTTTGACTTTTTCAATCAAATGTGGGCATGGCCTTGACCCACTTAGTGAAGTAATCAACTGCCATAATGATGTATTTATGACCGTTGGCCGAGGCAAGGTTGATTTTCATGAAGTCGATTGCCCATTTGCAGAAGGGACCTACTGTGACTACGGGGTGTAACGGTGCAGGGGGGGTTCTTTCCTTTGGGGAAAAGAGCTGACAGCTACGAAAATGCTTGACTACCTCTATGCAATCAGTGAAGATAGAAGGCTAGAAGTAGCTGGCACATAGAATATTTTGGGTGGTTGCCAGACCTGAAAGGTGGCCACCACAGGCTCCACTATGACATTCGTTGAGGATGGTCTCGGCCTTGTCACAGGTGAGGAAACGACGTAGGATGGTATCAATGCCTCGACAATACAGAACATCTCCAATCAACAAGTGGTGAATGGCTTGACATCGGATGCGTCGCCTATCCTCATGATTTAAGTGCACTGTGAACTTCTGTGTTCGTAAATATAGAAGGATGTCCCCATACCACGGGTCTTCCATGGATATGACAGATAGAAAATAATCAGGGAGGTCATATTTAGGTGGTGATGACGTGGTTAATGGGGCTAGGTCGGTCATGAGCACGGCCAGTGCGAGTGCCTTTGTGCTTTTTGAGGAAACGAATTCTAAGTCGAATTCTTAGAGGATGACTACCCACTTAGCCGTGCAACCTTGTAGGAGGCGACGGCTTAAGAGGTAGTACTACATTGGGTTTGAATCAGCCACTACATGAGTATGGATTGCAATGATGTAGTGGCGCAACTTCTAAGCCGAGAAAACGACGACAAGGGCCAATTTCTCCTCGGGTGAATATCGTAGTGGGGGGCCTGTCAGCTTTTGACTGATGTAGTAAATCATGTGCTCATGGCGAGAAACATCTTCTTGTACGAAGACTCCAGCAATGGCATTGTCTAAGGTTAACACATAGAGAATGAAGTCTCGGGTGAAGTCTGGTGCTGAGAGTAATGGTGCAGAAACTAGGGCTTGCTTGAGTGCATCAAATGATTCTTGTGCTTGCTAATCCCAAACAAAGGGAATTTTTGTGCGAAGCATGAAAATGAATCCGTGGGATTTTGTTGCATACTCTAGTACAAAGCTATGAAGGAAGTTTGCCTTGCCTTGGAGGCTTTGTAGTTGGTGTTGAGTTTTTGGTGAAGGAAGATCAAGGATAACCTGAACTTTGAGGGGGTCTATCGTTATCCCTTTGTAAGATATGATGAACCCGAGTAGGCGGCCTACTGGGACACAAAAAATGCATTGTAGGGGATTAAGGCGAACTTTGTACTTGTGGCATCGCAAAAATACTTGCCACAAGTCATCTATATGTTGTGCTCGTTTTTGTGCTCGTAAGTTCGTCCAGGTAGACCAAGATGATATGGATTAGATCATGGAAACAATATGTCATGGCACGCTGGAAAGTGGCTCCAACATTTTTCAATCCAGAGGGCATGACTCGATATGTGAATGTGCCCCACGGGGTTGTGAATGCAGCCTTGTAACGATCTTGTTTCTGGATCTGAATTAGGTTATATTTGGAAAATCCATCCATGAAGGAAAAGACCTCATGTCCGGCACATGCATCGATGATCTGATCGATGAAGGGTGTTGGGAAGTTTTCTTTGGGACACGCTACATTTAGATCATGGAATTCTATGCAAACACAGATGGTACCCTGCTTTTAATTCACGGGAACAGGATTAGAAACCCAAGTGGTGTACGCAATGGGGTAAATGAAGTCGGCTGTGCGCAACTTCTTTATCTCAACTTTGACCGTGACCGATTTTGAAGGATGGATGGGTTGTTGCTTTTGGCATACAGGGGCCACATTGGGTCATGTGTCGATGTGGTGTTCCATGATGGATGGATCCAACCCAATAATTTTAGTGTAAGACCAGGCAAAGATGTCACGAAATTCTTGGAAGAGAGCTTTGTAGCCAACGACTTCCTCCAAGGAGCAGGATGCCCCCAGCATGATTTCTTCAACAACCACGGGTTTGGTTGAGATGCTTATTTTGATGGTTGGAAAGATGTTGGTCATGTTCCCTTCTTTGTGTTAGACTTTGTCATTCAAGCTAGCATTATATTAGGATCTTTAACTGAGAGAATATCAAGCACAGCAATCAAACACAAGAGACAATGAAAATGTTTTTCCTCGGGGAAACCATAAATGGAGAAAACCCCACAACTTCCTTAGAGATAGAATCAGCACCAAAAGTAAAACCCCAAAACAATAAGATGATCTCCCGACAGCAGTAGCCTCTTTCTTTCTAGCCCCAGTAACTTCTTCTCCCTTAGCTATGTGCTACAATTGAGTGTGAGTGAGTGTGTGTTAAGTAGAGAGGCTCACTCTCTATTTATACTAATTCTCGACTTGACAATAACTCACTAGGGCCGACTTCTCTAGGAGAGTCTAATAACCCTAGGGCCCCGCAACTGTGGGTACTTTAACCATTGAACAATAGGAGGGTTACCCACAATGACTTGACATGACTTGTTTACATTATTGAATCTCCCGATAGGAACATCGAGGCATGACATGACTCAAATACATTACAAACACTTCCTGGAATAAACATCAAGGTACAAGACATAATATATACAGGTGAATACATTCTGAAGTTACAAATACATCAACACTCCCTCTTAACTTTGAAAGGTATTCTCTTGACACAATTTATGAGCATGAGTCTTCTTCTTTGTATCATCTAGATCAACAATGAGTTCTCCTCATATTCATCTTTAAGTCATCTTCATCTTCAAGTCATATTCATATTCAAGTCATCTTCATCTTCAATTTATCTTCATCTTCAAGTCATCTTCATCTTCAAGTCATCTTCATCTTGATCTGGATCATCACTCAATATGGATCATCACTGTTGGATCATCATCATTGGATCTGGATCATTACTTAATATAGATCATCACCGGGTCATCATCACGGGTGCTATCTATTGATTCTTCTCATCACAAGAAGTTCTATAGATCCATCCCTTTTTCATGTTGGATGTACATATACAAAGCCAGTCCTTTTTCATACTGGATGTATCATCATAGAGCTAGTCCTTTTTCATACTTGATGTGGCATCTACACAGAGCCAGTCCTTTTTCATACTAGATGTGTCATTCCAGAGCTAGTCCTTTTTCATACTAGATGTGGGATCTACACAGAGCCATTCCTTTTTCATACTGGATGTGTCATCACAGAGCTAGTCCTTTTTCATACTGGATGTGTCATCACAGAGCTAGTCCTTTTTCATACTAGATGTGGGATCTACACAGATCCAGTCCTAAGTTTCATACTAGATGTGTCATCACAGAGCTAGTCCTTTTTCATACTAGATGTGGGATCTACATAGAGCTAGTCCTTTTTCACACTAGATGTGTCTTCACAGAGCCAACCCTTTTTCATGCTGAATGTGGGATCTACACAGAGCTAGTCCTTTTTCATACTAGATGTGTCTTCACAGAGCCAGCCCTTTTTCATGATGGATGTGGGATTTAGACAGAGCTAGTCCTTTTTTATACTAGATGTGTCTTCATAGAGCAAGCCCTTTTTCATGCTAGATGTGGGATCTACACAGAGCTAGTCCTTTTTCATACTATATGTGTTTTCACAGAGCCAGCCCTTTTTCATGATAGATGTGGGATCATCACATACATCTGATAATGGAAGGAACCAATCCTCTCACAATTTCACAGCTCTTACATTTGACCATAGAAGAAACCAATCCTCTCACCATGTCAGAAAGGCACATCACAGACTCATCACTTCCTCTTGGAAGGAACCTCAATCTGGAGAACACCAAGCTTCTCCCTGAAGTATTCAAACTTCACCTTGGCCAATGGCTTAGT
This sequence comes from Pseudotsuga menziesii, assembly GCA_001517045.1. NCBI lineage: Eukaryota > Viridiplantae > Streptophyta > Pinopsida > Pinales > Pinaceae > Pseudotsuga > Pseudotsuga menziesii. Next base: position 200,240 of record LPNX010309683.1, on the reverse strand, counting down.
CAACACATCAGCTATCTATTCATTTGTCACAACATACTAGAGCTTCATTGCTCCTCTCTGCACCATATCCCTGATATAGTGATATTTGATCTCGATATGCTTCGACTTGTCATGGAACACCGGGTTCTCCGATAACTTCACACAACTCTGGTTGTCACAATATATACAAGTAGCATCTATCTGGAGATCAAATAAACCAGACAGTAGCTTCCTCATCCATACTGCCTCACAACTAGCTGAACAAGTCACGACATTCTCTGCTTTAGCTGTACTCAGTGCCACACAGGATTGCTTCCTGCTAAACCAAGAGATCACACCTGATCCCATACTGAATCAACACCCTGAAGTGCTCTTCCTATTGCTGGCACTGCCTACCCAATCTGAATCAACATAACCCTATAGGTTAATCTTCTGATCAGCCTTATACTTGAGCCCATAATCAACTGTACCCTTTAGGTACCTCAGAATATGCTTTGCAGCAATCAAGTGAACATGTCTTGGATCTGTTAGGAACTGGCTCAAGGTGTTCACAGCAAAGAAAATATATAATCTTGTATTCGTCAAGTACATCAAGGACCCAATCATCTGATGATACATCGTGGCATCAACCGACTCAGATGAAGCATCACTCAATAGCTTCAGGTTTGATGCCATAGTTGTGGTTATGGCCTTGCAGTCCATCGTCCCAAATCTCTTTAGGATCTCTACTGCATACTTCCCTTGTTCGAGGAATATTCCATCCACATTCTATCACACCTCCATGCCTAGAAAATATTGCATCATACCCAATTCCTTCATTTCGAACTCGGTAGCAAGATTTCTCTTCGTACCAGTAATCAATCCATCCATACCTGTTACAAACAGATCATCTACATATAGTAGGAATATCATTGGATTTCCTTCTTCAACCTTGTAGTAAAGGTTGGAATCTGCTTTACTTTTGGTAAAGCCCAAACTAGATAGAAAGCCATCAATTATGTTGTACCATGTCCTGGGTGCCTATTTCAAAACATACAGGGCTTTCTTCAATTTACACACATGAGTCTCCCTGTCATGTGTCTCAAAACTGAGTGGCTGCTCCACATACACTTCCTCTTCCACTACACCATTCAAGAAAGTAGTCTTGACATCCATCTAGTGTATCTTCCATTTCATCACTGTAGCTAGAGAAAGTACTGATTTGATGGAAGTGTATCTGGCTACAGGTGCAAAAGTTTTTTCACAATCTATTCCTTCTTTCGAGGAGAAGCCACGAGCCACAAATATTGCTTTATATTTTTCTATGCTGCCATTTGCAGCATGCTTGATCTTGTAGATCCATTTGGAAGTCACCACAGAATTCCCATCAGGTCTTGGGACAACATCCCAAACATCATTCTTCATGATCAATTGGTATTCTTCGATCATAGCATGCCTCCACTCTTTCTTTTCTGTCACTTCTTCATAGTTGAAAGGTTCTTTATCAATGAAATCACATAATAAGGCTACATAACTAGAATAGGACCTGGTTCTTTTCCTTTCTCTGTGTGTTTCTTCTAGAGTGCCATATCTTTTTTCACCTTCGATAGCTTCTCGTACCCAAGCAGGTTTCCTCTTGTGAGGATTCTTCTCCTGAGGTGGATCTACAGGTTCTTGAGGTTCTTCTATTTCTTGATCTTCTTCTTGATATTTTTCGTTCATGGTTGTGTCATGAATTCTGGGTGCTTCTGTTTCTTTAGGTTCTTCAACAGGTCTCTTTCTGGATTTGTTATAAGCTGATTCTTTGTCAAATGTTACATCCCTGCTGATGTCGATCTTCTTGAATCTTCAGAAGTATATTTTGTACACCTTCGAGCTTTCAGAGTATCCCACAAATATACCCTTCCTTCCTAAAGGATATAACTTTGTCCTCTTTTCTTTCAGAATGTGTATGTACATTGGACAGCTAAATATCCTAAGATGGTTGACTTCTGGTTTCTTTCCAGAAAAGACTTCTTCAGGTTTCTTATTCTCGAGTACTCTGTGTGGAGTATGGTTTTGTACATACACCGCTGTTCTGGAAACTTCTTCCCATAGATGCATGGGAAGATCTTGATCATGAAGCATGGCCCTTGCAGCTTCCATGATCGTTCTATTCTTCCTTTCTGCAACCCCATTATGTTGTGGATTATATGGATTGGTTAAATCCCTCTTAATCCCTGAATCTTTGCATAAGTCTTTAAATTCATTCGATGTGAATTCTCCACCATTATCTGATAAAAAAACTTTGATCTTCTTTTCTGTGTGGTTCTCGATCAAGGATTTGAATTCCTTGAACTTGTTGAATACTTCATCTTTGTTCTTCATAAAGTATATCCATGTCTTCCTAGAAAAATCATCAATGAAAGAAATATAGTATACGTACCCGCTTCATGAACTGGATGACATCGGACCGCATACATCGGCATGGATGATTTCCAAGATTCCTTTTTCCTTGCTCTCGCTACTTGGAAATGTCTTCCTTTTGCACATCCTTTGCAGACGCCATCATGTTTTTTCTACATTTCTGGAAGACCTTCAACAGATTTTCTGCAAGTGGTAGTGCCCTGTAATGCACATGTGCAAGCCTTCTATGCCAAAGTTCATTTGATTCTATTGAGTGATGAACCAAAGCTTGTTCTGGTTGGCCCTTCAATTTGTATAGACCTCCTTCTTGTTCCCCAATCACTACTGCATCATCAAAAGTATTTCCCTTTGGCTACATAAGAACTTGGCCATCTACAAAAGCAACCCTCATTCATTTTGCATCCAATGCAGATATGGAGAGGAGGTTCTTCTTTAGTCCTGGTATAAACAATAAATTTTTCATCTTCGTAGACTTTCCAGAGTCTAGCTTATAGGAGGATTCACCACTGCCGTTTATTGGATACTGGTAGTCATCCCCAAGTTTCACCTTGTGAGGTGATTCATGTTCAGATATTTTCACAAATGATTCTTTGAATCTTGTTATATGTTTGGAAGCACCACTATCTATAAGCCAATCATTGCTTCCATGTGAGATAATTCTTGTGAGAGCGGAGATCGGCACATATTCTTCATCACTTGAAGAATCATCACTTTCTTGTCTGATTCTCTTTGTGAAAGGCTCATCATATATTCTTCATCACTTGAAGAATCATCACTTTCTTGTCTGATTCTCTTTGTGAAAGGCTCATCATCCTCTGCAGCATGAACATGATGTCTTCTCTTGTTTCCCTTTTTCTTGTGAGAGTTCCCTTTGTTAGGATAGTATTTCGATATGTGTCCTTTCTCATCACATGTGTAACATCTAATAGTAGACAGATCTCTTCTAGAGTGTGAATTCTTACCTTTGGAGTGATGATGGTCCCTTCTGGTTTTCTTGGTGTGGACTGTGAGAGCTTGATATTCACTTCCCATCTTTTCTTCTTGAGCTGCTATCTGAGCTTCTTCTTGAGAGCATTCTTCCCATAGTCTATTCAACTTGACTAGCTTCTTTCTGGCACAGATCCCTTGAATGAAAGAGTCACATGCCCTAGGAAGACCATTCAAGGTGGTCATCACAATCTCTGCATTCTCCACTTCTTCATCTATTGCTTCCATTTGTTCCTTGATCTGAGAGACCCTTGTAAAGTAAGTCTAGATGGTCTCTTCATTCTAGATCTTTACATTCTTCAATTGGTTTCTCAGAGTCATCTTCTAGTTTATGTTCTTCCCTTCAAATAGTTTGGTCAGGGCACCAAACATAGCTTTAGGTGTCTTTAGGGAGGAAACCTATGGTATGAGGTGATCCTTGATTGAATCAGCAATAATCCTCTTAGCCATGACCAATTTCTTCTTGTTTAAGGCCTTAGCCTCATCTCCCCCTGGAACTGGAACCTCCTCATTGATATAGGAGTCCAACTCATTTTCTTCCAGGACTAGGGAGATCCTATACTTCCAGGCTCGGAATTTATCAGCTCCCTCAAAAATTTTATAAAGCTTGGTATGATGAGACATCTTAACTGAGAACCTCAAATGGAAATCCAAAAGATTTAGATCTTACAAGGTCAATATGTCGGATCTGGATCTGGAGTTGAATTTCTATAGTGTTGGTTCAGGAATAGATTAGGGTTTGACTTTCCCAGAGTTCTGTCCAACGAAAAAAATTGATCTTGATCTCTAAACTTCGATTTTGAGGAGGAGATCAATCCAGTCTTGGGCTCACTCAAAAATTCCACTTCTGTGGAAATCCCTATTTTTCGGCAGCAGTGTCGGGTCAATAACTGAAAATGCTCAGAATCAGATTCTGCTTCAATAGAAAGATGCGCCCTGGAGAGGAGAGTCATCCCAACCTTCTTTTGCTGAAAATCTATGGAGAGAGATCCAAAAAGTAGGAAGCCCTAGTTTCTGCAGTTGCACAGTGTCTTCTTCCTAGGTTATCTCTGATACCATGTTAGATTTTGTCATTCAAGCTAGCATTATATTAGGATCTTTAACTGAAAGAATAACAAGCACATAAATCAAACATAAGAGACAATGAACACAATGTTTTTCCTCAAGGAAACCATAAATGGAGAAAACCCCGCAACTTCCTCAGAGATAGAATCAACACCAAAAGTAAAAATCCAAAATAGTAAGATGATCTCTCGACAGCAGTAGCCTCTTTCTTTTTAGCCCCAACAACTTCTTCTCCCTCAGCTATGTGCTACAACTGAGTGTGAGTGAGTGTGTGTTAAATAAATAGGCTCACCCTCTATTTATACTAATTTCCGACTTGACAATAACTCACTACGAC
>LPNX010309683.1:127556-195464 GCA_001517045.1 Pseudotsuga menziesii | reverse complement strand
TGCGGGGACTTTAACCCTTGAACAATAGGAGGGTTACCCACAATGACTTGACATGACTTGTTTACATTATTGAATCTCTCGATAGGAACATCGGGGCATGGCATGACTCAAATACATTACAAAAACTTCCCATAATAAACATCGGGGTACAAGACATAAGATATACAGATGAATACATTCCGAAGTTACAAATACATCAACACTTCGAAGGCGTCTGGTGCCGGAATGGGGTTTTTGAACCAGTCGACTTTCCCATGAATGAAATCTTTGGTTTCCATGAAAAACTGGTCTGACTGCAACACAAGTTATTCGGGGAGGAAGAACGAGCGATGGTGCATGTCGTCCCATGGATATTCCGGGGCGGTTAAGGCTTCAAGTATCTCCTCATCATCGCAGAAGCAATGAAGAGACAGGTATGATGGATCGTCATTGGTGGTGGAGACAAGAGGGTCGGTAGAACTAGACATCATATAAATGGACATGGTGTCCGAAGAAGGATGTGGGGGGTGAACTTCTTCGATTAGGGTGATCTCAGATTCAAGGGAATGTTGTCGAAGGTTGGCTAAAGCCAATCGAAACTTGGACAAGTCTTGGCAATGGTGACAATAGTGTCCATACAAACCGCAGAGGGCGCAAGCATGGTTTGTTCTCAATGACTTGTTTCTCACTATTGGCCCGCTTGGAATTTCAACCACGGGGAGGTTTTCCATTGTATCCATGGCATCCAAATGTGCACAGATTATGGGAATTTCAGGGTAGTTTTGAGTTGGATGGCCCTGTTCTTTGCAAATGGTGCAACACAGGATCTGTCAAGGTTCAATGGTATCTTTCGTGTTTTTTCCCCTGGCCCTTTTTGGGTGGGGTGGTGCGGGTGCAGGTGCGGTGGTTGGTTTTTGTGGGTCGGGTGGAGGATGAGATTCGACCGTAATGGGTTGTATGGGGGTTAAGACTGCCTAGGGCATTAGTGGTTGAGCCAGTGGATCCAGGTACCACATGAGAATTCCCAATGTAAAATTGGGTAAGTTTAAGGTAGCCATTACTGGCTTGCTCATGACACCAGGCAGGGGAAAGAGGAAGGGAATTGTGTGGACTGGGGAGGAGCCCAGATAACTCCCTGATGGTTGCATGTGGGGGTGAGGTTGTGGTGGTGGTTGTGCATAATGTTGCGGTTGTGGATGATGCTACAGCTGTTGATGATGTTGCGGCTGCTAATGGTGTTGCGACTGCGGATGGTGTTGTGGTTGTAGTTGGGGATGCGGCTGCGGTTGATGGTTGGGTGCAATAGTGTTGGATGAGAGCATGCACAAATACGCTGTCTCATTTGGTGTCAATGGTGGTGACACTAAGGGGAAAGAAGTCGTCATGGTGGTATCGACAAACAACCCAGGGCCCACATTCAACAATGGGGAGGCTGGTATGTTGTCAACCATGGTGTTGACCGCAGGGATAACATTGGCAGGTGTGGTTAGCCCTTGCGGATCAATGGTGTTGATCGTAGGGATAATGTTGGCGAGTTTCGTTGGCCCTTGTGGATCATGATAAGTCAGTTGGTAAACTGTCATGATTTTCCCTTCGTAGGGGAACATCATGAGATGGAAAACAGTTGATGCTACGGCTCTCATGGAATACATATAACTTCTTCTGAGGAGAAGGTTATAGTCCAATTGAGCATTGACAACCTCTATGTCAATTAGTACTGTCTTCCCGGCTAATGTGATGGGGCATGGGGGAGGATTCCTTGGGCTTTAGTGGGATGGCCATCATAAGCCCGCACAGTAGTAGAGGATGGTTGCAGAAGTGGGGATCCAAGCTTCTGCTAGACTAGGGTAGACATAACGCAGGTGGATGCCCCCTCATCCACTATGCACTGGTGAATGACCAAATTTTGGATAGACACCAGGATTTGGAAGGCAATGGTTGATGGAATCCGTGGTTCTCCATTCTCCATGTCGAATGTGATCAACTTGGAGTTAGAGGGGCCCATGGCACCAAGGGCGGCTAGTAAGGCTTTCTACTGTGTTGGGAAAGTTTTGAGTACCTCAAGAGCAGACATGGTGCTAAGTGTTTGGGCCAAATCATCCACGATGTTGTAGTTGACAGTAGCTCTAGCCATGGCATTGTTGGAAACCTGGCGTATGGGGGGGCGCAGGAAAGGGGGTAACTAAAGAGGTGCATTGGTTGTTTTAGATGTAGATGTTGTTGATGTGTCAGCGGGTTCGGTGTTGGTTTTGTACTGATTTCATCTAGTTTGTAAATTGACCTCTTCAGTTGTCATAGCTAGCAGGTGGTGGACACATGTTTCTGCTGTGGGAGTTGCCCCCGGAATGTTGGCATTGGGTTAGGGAGGGGGTGCAGCTGCCACCAATCCTTGGACTGGTAATGGGTTTTGGAGCACCATAGAAGGAGGTCTTGGTGGTGATGGGTTGGGTTGGGCTTGGTTTGTTGTATTGGTGGCATGTTGAACCTTGTTTCCAATGGCCTGTTTAGCGCAACCCATGAAGGGACACTCGTATGTGCAGTGCTCGTAGACCTCACACAGCGTGCATGGTTGGTTTGTATGCAACGAAGCGTTGCGTCTTAGTGCATTTGGTCGTTGAGGATTTTGGGCTGGCCGGTTTGTCGTTGCATTGTTGGGAGGATTTGGTTGCTAACTGCCTCCCTGCGATTGATTGTTGCCTTGGTTCCAGGTTCGGTTATTCTTGGCTTTCCCTTGTTGGTTATTGGGGGCTGGCTGGTTGGGACGATTTTGTTGTGCAAACACCTGTCCCAATGGAGCAGGGATGGGGGATTGAACAGCTTGCACCGATGGTGCATAGTAGACTTGGGTGGGTGTTGGTGCCACAAATGTGGGCATTTGTCCCGCTTATTGTTGTGTCGGCCAAGCTAATGCCTAGGCCTACTATGGTGGCGTAGGTTGTGCATAAGAAGTTGTGGCTCTGGATAGGGACATCATTATTGCATAGTCCGGAATTTGGTTTTGGTAGGAAACACTAGGGGTGTTGCTAGGTTGTGGTGGTATTCCAGGTGGTGTTGGACGGTGTTGTGGTTGGTGAGAGATAGAACCTATGATACCATCTGCAGCATGGGATGCCCCTGGTGCATCCCGATAGGAGGTTCTTGCACAGGGAGTGTCTAGACTGACAGTGTAAAGGTATCCAGACTGTGCATAGATCAGATCAAACTATTGGGCTTTCAAGATGGGCTCCTCTTCGGATTGGGGATGTTCATATGCGACGTCCTTTGCTATAGGTGGTAGCAAGGTTTTTAGGAACCAATCCAGGAAGATCCTGTCATCAATTTGGATCTTGCACAAACTACAATGTTGCCACCACTCATGGATATGGTTGGTTATGTGGGTCGTAATATTCTGGGGGAAAGATAACAAGATCTCCACCCCTTCATTTTATCTAACAGGGAGTTGGAAATATTGTAGGAACATGAAAGCCAAGGAGTTGAAATCTAGGTACTTGGCTTGTGGTAGCTCAATGTACCACTTGGCTGCATCACCTGTGAGGGTGCATTGGAACAGTCGGAGTCTAATCAAATCATCTATGACGTTGTTTGATGAGCACTATAGGTGAAACATCATGATGTGGTTTTGGGGGCACTCCCCTTCCTTCCCTTCAAACTTGGGAATGTCTGAGGGAAGCTTGGTTGGCATGGGAGGCCAAAACGTTTGATGGCGGATAGGGTCATTTGTTAACTGAGCCAAGTCACGCAAGTTGAGACATGGCATGAAAGGAAGGTTTGACCCAAGATTGATGTGAGATGGGGTAGTAATGGTAGTGGGGTTTACAGGGACATGATGCACCTGCGTAACTGGGGGTACTTGTGGCACCATTGTGGATGAGCCAGTGCCCCTAGGTGTGGTAGGAGGGGCAGTGTAGATGGAAGGGCCACTACTCCCATGCATGATAGGAGGGACAGTGTAGGTGGAATGGCCACTGCCCCCATGTATCCCAAGTGGGATAGTGTGGGTGGAAGGCATACTGCCCCAATGTGTTACAAGTGGGACAACTTGACTGGTCAATGTGGGTGGTGATAGCTGGATTATGATGGTTTGCATGACCGTGCTGGGGCCACCAGTAGAGGTGTTGGTGGTGGTGTGGGGTGTGGACATGGGTCCACTGCTAATCACTAAGCTGGAAAATGAATCTGGGTTTGCACCAGCCATGGGGCTTGATGGTGCAGTATGCAAGTCTGGATCAGATTGGTATGATTCTGAGTCTGAATCAGAGGTTGTGTGGCCTTCTGATGGTGTAGTGGGTCGTCAAGAATGGTCTCAACGGTGTTGGGTCAAGGACTTGAACTGTGGTGGGTCGCCTCTCAGGCGTGAGGAAGAACGTGGGGGATCAATGGTGTCTGATTTGTATGTTAAAATGGTGAAATATGGTGATGATTTTTGGACCCTGGTTTTAATGGATTCCTATTGGCTTCAGGTGGTCACTCGGCCACCAAGACTGCCTGAAGACAGTGCTTGGCTTTTTCCTCACAGGAGTGCTAGTCAATCGATGGGGGTTGTTGCCCATTTTGCTTGAAAATTCCTCTCAATGGCCAGCTACTTTGGGGTCCCTGTGGTACTCCTCACAATGAGTTTCTGGGATGAGCCCAAGTACTTCCCATGGTTAAGGTAGTCAGGGACTTATGTTCTCAAAGACTGCAGATGTTTGACTTAGTGTAAATTATAAATTTTAATGGCTCACTTAGCATCATGAACTGAGTTGGGTTGGTTTATATGGTATGGTTTGTGTGTTTGTATTTTGTCTTTCTGTTATACTTAGTGGCTGCTTAAATGGTTTATGAATATTCCATAGAGTTCAAAACATTTTCAATGAAAGCAGTAAATGATAATCAGAAATTTACACATGTACCATTTGTGGATCTGAACTATGATAGCCTGACTAGGTGACTGCCTTGCACCTATATTCCTCTTCAACCAGGAAAGGGTGTTGGCATCTCGACACAATGGGACTAAGCCCATCCATAGATCCACAGGTCACCCTCTGGATGCAAGGTCAGTCAACAGGAAGGACGCTGAGCGCCGTGAGAAGCCCTCCTTCTCTACTCCCTCTACCTTCCAAGTCACCCATTTTTAGTGGCTTTGAAAAATGATAGGCGGAGTGCCTATTACTATACGAGCTTCACCCTTCGTCTTATCCCAGAATACCCTGAAGGGTGATGACTGAGTAGAAGAGGAAGGGCTAGGCAAGATACTGATTTTAATTACAGTAATTTTTAATCAAGCTTTGATCATGTTCATTAATCCATTAACCATTCATTTACACATGTTGCAAATAAAATGAAAAAATACTGAACATAAACAAAAAGAGATTTGATGGACAGAGGCAGATGAGCTGCACTGACAATCCTTAACTTTTAAAAAATAAAAATCTGAGAGATAGATCGCACTTTTTGGGTCAAATGTGGTGAGGGGGTCACCAAATTTTCCCAAAAGCAGGTGAGGGGGTCGCTCAGAACTTGCAGATAGAAGTGGGCTAACGTCTGGGAGGGGGTCGCACCTTTCGGGGCAAAATGGGCGACCTAGTTTCACCTTTCAGGCATGAATGAGTGACTTGGGCGCACCTATCATCCCGATAAGAGCGACCTACTCCGAAAAAAGATTTTTTTTTGATCCTAAGCCAGATCCGACCGACAGTAACCTGTACTGTGGCCAAAAGGGCTCGGATTGGCCTTGAGGAGGCTCGACGGTAACTAAAAGTGCAGAAAAATAGAGATATAAGATAGATTTGATAGAAATTTAAACTAGGGAAAATGAAAATAAACTGCAAAAATAAAACCCAAGGATCCTGTGGGATCAACCTAGTATGGTCGCCAGTTCTGTAGTATGGATTTCTCCCTTACTACAGGGAAGGAATGGCTACCTTCCATCTATAGGATGGAAGGATAGGGTTCCTAGTGGTTATGAAAGAAAAACGAAATAGAAATGAAAACATAACAGAAATGAAGAAACCCCTCTGCACACAAGGTTATGGGTTAAGCTCCAAGACCCTGCATACAACAATGGAGACCTGCAAGAACATGTTAGACCATATACCTGCAAGTAAAAATATGTTAGAAAAAAATAAAATAAACAACACAAAACAGATATTATACCTTCTATGGGTGGAAATGGGCCACCATGCCCTAGCTTGGAGAAGCACCTCTCTTGAGAATGGGGGAGCTATGGCTCAATGGGAGGATAGATGAGAGGGAGGGTGAATGGCTTGAGAGGCAAATGGTCTCAAGGCACTCACTCGGGAAGCATAATAGTATGCAAGGAAGGAATGATTTGAGAGTGACCCCCACCCCTCTATTTATAGCTTTTTTAGGGTTCTAAGCCCTTGGTCAGGGCTTTAGCCCCTTTTTTGGGATTTTAGCCCCTTTCGCTCAATCTTTAGCTCTTTTGGGGGTTTTAGGCTCCTTTGAGGGGTTTTAGACCCTTTTAAGAGGCTTTAGCCCCTATGAGATCTATTTTGGATCTTTTTAGGGGATTTTAAGCCCTTTTGCATATTTTTGAGCCTTTTTGAGGGTGTGGGGGTCAAATGGGGTCAAATGAGGGTCGTGTATGGGTTTCCTTGGGTTGTGTAGGCCATGTAGAGTTGAGTGAGGGATTTTTTGGGTTAACAAGAGACATTACCATAACTGTGGGAATTTTTTACAAACATTTATTGAGTTGTAAATATGCTCCATGTTGTTTTGGTGTAGTATTTCTAGTGAATTTTCATCATGCGTGATTGGTCATAACATCATACTGTATCTTGTTAGTGTGCATAATAAATCATTGTCCGAAACTTTGAAAATACATAGGATTGTTCATTGCAGTGAATGACGTAAGTGTTAGTTTCAATTTTTACTTTGTCCCCATTGCCCACTTTCCAAACCAACCAATCGCCCATTAAGAGAAAGGTCCATTACACTATGGATTTCTAGTCAATAAAGACATCATTTCTTGATTTTTGATCCTTTCTTATCTATTCTATCACTCTTCAGGGTTCAATATGATTTGTGACTTAAGACCTGTCTCCATAGACCTAGCTTTTAAATTAACATCCAAACTTATACTTGCCAAAGAAATGGATGTGTTTAAGCCCCAAACCACTAACCTCTTTTGGCTTACCAAGTGATAACATTTAACAAAGGGCATGCCATCTTCTCCGCTCTTCTCTATCCACAATAATTTAACAATATAAGGAAAACACCAATTACTGAGGTTTTAGCTTGTGACCACTTGTCCTTATTATGTTATTTTGGGAGGTTTATAGTAGATTTTTTTGTTGGTTCACTTAAACCATTATGCAACAACAATGCACATTAATATCACATGCATTAGTTCATATATATATATATATGTTGGCTTACACAATTTTTTTGTTGTAATCTACAAATATTAAAAAAATCCCACATGGTGTGTAATATGCTTAAACTTAGAAATTCAAAGAAAAGATAGAAAAATACAAGAGATAATAGATAAACTAGATAACAATATTTACTTGCCTCTTATCGGGGAAAATCTATAGAAGAAAATATCCAACTACAATGACAATTCTTGGCTAAATATTGCATATATTACTAATCTATATATAGTGTTTCAACAACCAAAGTCCTAACTACTTGTGGTCCAACTATTAATGAGGATCAACAACCTAGAGGCTTTTATTTAATAAGGAAGGCGCTTTTACATTAAGACACTACCCACTAACTAATGGTCCTTATGGCCTTGCACATTGATAAAGTAGGGGGGTTTGTAGGACCCTAATGTCCACCCCCCCCCCCTTCAAAATAGCCTTGTCCTCAAGGTTGGAGATGGGAAACCATTGTAAACAATATAACAGTCCTCAAATAAAGTCTTTTGGTAGCACATATTTCCAATGGGGTAGAAATTACTTGATTATGGTGTAGGTGATGTTCTTGTGGGGCCAAAAAAACCATGGAATGAAGCCAAATGGAGACTTATAATAATGGAGTTTGAACTTGACAATTATGTCCCACACCCTTCACATGAAAAACTGGGTAGATCTTTGAGTGTGCTTGGATTGCTATGTTGTAATCTGCTTGGCCCATGTCTTGAACAATCTTATATGCGTTGTAAAACTTTAGGTGTTTCTAGATAGCTAGTTAATGTCGGGATATCCCTTATGTTTTTTGATGATTTGGGATGTAGTAACAATGGGGATCCATTCTTGTCATACTTTTTCTACCTATTTCTATACTAGAGAAGATAAGTCAAAGAAGAATCCCCCTTCCTCATATTTGAAGTGCATCGATTTGGTGCTTTGTATATTAGTACACATCGGTGCATCCATATATATTGTAAGCATCGATATGATGTAAAATGTATTCTTACGGTGTAGGTATTAAAATTTATTCACGTGTTTTCAAAATACTTGAATGGTGTGCATTAATCACATTAAAACACCATCAGCAGTGTGTCTGAGTTTTTAAATAACACAGTGTATGTGCTAATTTTTTGGTTGAAAGGTAGTTTGTGTATGGGTTTACAGAATGTGAATGGTGTGTCATGTTTATGGTAAGGCATCAAAAATAGTGCGTAAAGTTATTTTTATCTCATCATGAATTTGAATAATAATAAAAAATTGTGTGAATTATAGTGGTGCATTATGTTTTTATTCTCCCACACCATAAATTGGTGCATAAGGGTTATTAAATGCATTGTCCACAGTGCATCAAGTTTTAATAAGGGCACCTATTACCAGTGCACTTTGTGTTAAAACATAGTGCACCAATGTATCGATGTCGATATGAGCCAAACTGATGACACACACCACACATATATAATATATTTTTTTGAAGAAAATCACAATTGAAAGAAAATTTTAATTTTTCATCCACTAGAAAATTAAATGTTACGGTAATAAAGAAAATATTTGGTGTAACACCCCATATTTTGATTAGGCATGTTAACCCTCATATAAACTAGACTTTATTTTGTTTATTATCTATTGGACTCATCTAGATTGAGTAAAATATATTTCGGCATGTTAGACTTGATTATATGTTGCTACTATGTTTATGATGTTACTATGATTATGTTGTGTCACGTCCCCTCCCGTCGACCTGAGAGGGAATGCGACCAAGGTGCTGCTATCTAATCCAGGAAACTTAAATCCCATGAACATACACATAATAAAAATGAATTGAACTTAAACATACACAGATGCATAAATTATTAACATACAACAGAAGCAAAATTCATTCATTCATAGCATTTAATATGTTCATTTAATTCATAAACACATATACAATTACGGAGATAAAATGGACAAGAATACTTATCTTGAAAGACTCTTGTCCTGCAACCAGCTACATCGATGCAACGTTCCACCCAACCATAGGCCAGTGTGCTCATCGATCTCTTAGAAACACTACCACCCACGAGTTGGGCATGATTCCCACAACAAATAAGGGAACACTAGCAGGCTCACACATAGCCAAAGGTATATCAAAATTAGGCCAAGCCAAATAGATTTGGGTTTATCAGGCTGCAAAGGAGATGGAAAGGCTAACTGCTAAGCTAGTGAGCTCACCTATAGAGCTATGGACACCTGCACCAGATCTATCCTGAATTCTAAAAAATATACACACCCAACACTAGGAAGAATCCCCTTCTCTGTTGCACAGTCCCTCAGGCTATGCCTTCCCTTCCAGTGCTATTCACGGTGTGCAAAGAAGAAATATAGCCCCCTAACTCTGTCTGTGAGGTTCCTTCTCACACTAGGTTTATCAATCTAGTTAGACCACATTTCCACTACCAAATTAGTTCAGATCAAAGAAAAATATGCACACATAGTGGAATACAAAATTTTGGGTTGAGGAAAAATGGTTTCAGCAGCAAAACGACTTATCAAGATGGGAAAAAACAGCCCCTTAGCATCAATTCAATTTCCAGAGTCATTTATGGCCCTAATGTGGCCAAAACGAACTCAACAACACCCAAAAATCATGGGTCTCTTCTCCCACTCGTTGTGAAAACCAAAAACATTTTCCCCAGGCATGTAATGAGGAAAACAACCACAAAAACACCTAGCAGAGATCCCAGCCACTAAATGTTAGCAAAACAACTTCCCATCCATGGGTAAAAACACAAGAAACTGTAAAAACGTGAATGGGGAATGCATAATAGCTCCAAGAACGTGACTGGGAGTGCTGAGGAGCTCTAAAAATGTGAATGAAGAGGAGGACATGAATGCATGAGGGAATGGGGAGACATTTTTGGGTTTTTACTTTCCCAAGGAGTCAAAACGGGTTTCCCAAAAACTGATAGCTTCTCAAATTCGAATTTGGACTGCCATACCTTTCCCATCCCATGCAATAACCAACTCAACCAATTTCTGGCAGCAATAAATGATTGGGTGAATAAGACAAGAAAGGTAGTTGACAGTTTGATGGGTTCTCCCTTTGACATTTGGATTTTCCCCTTTGGCCCCAAAGGTTTGAATATTCCCTCCCCCCCCACTTTATCCTTAGGAAATCATGCCCCCATCTCATTATTGTTGCATTGACATAGCTGGTTGTGGGTTTTTAATTAAATTGCATATTTACATGATGTCCAAAAATTATAATGTGTTGGCTAGCATAAAATACCATCGACATCGATTTTAATCATCGAAACATAAAATGCTAAATCGATGGTGGGGTTTTTGCCTTTAGCTCCACACCACGATTAAATACAATATATACATCATATACATTTAATGCAAACAGGGTCAAAACCGGGTGTTACATGCTGATACTATGATCATGATGTTATGATGTTGTCATTCTCTTGACATTATTGTGTTTATGTGGTTACCATATTGTAGTTATAATGAGATTCCTTTCTTTCGTAACGACAGTGTATGTTTAATTGTCGTCCTTGATGAAATGTGATATACATGATGTGGTACTTGGATACCAACCCATGATGTGATCAATTTAATGATTTTATGTAATGAAAGGAAATGATGATTGATAATATGGACCAACTAATGATTGAATGGAGATATTGTTATAAACGTATGTTTTCAAAGTACTAATCTGCAGGCTTGAAGGTCTATGCAATAGTGATATACTTGATATGAAGTGTGGTGTAGTACATATTTTGCAGTGAGCCTTATTTACCAAATTGATGATACGATGACACATTCCAATAATCTCAATCGCAACACAATATGGCTTTGATAGGGTATATACGCAAGATGTTGCGAGGGATGGACTTATATTCCAACCTATGTTTCTATGATACCCGAGGTCGTGGAAGGGTTGTGCTAAGATAGACTCCCCAAGTTGTTTTGATAACAACAATCAGATTTCTGCTAGGAGAGGCTAGGTTCGCTAGCTTTCCAACTCTATTGCTCTCAGGTTCTATGTGGTCAGGTCAGTATAGATGACATCCAATTTCGTACTAGCAGATGAACGAAAGGGAGGATGCAGCCGTAGGTTAGGATGTGAAAATATGTTAGTTAGTATTGTTGAGGGTGGGTATTCCCTGATCTAGAGTTAGTGGTAGTAGGTACCCTTTCTTGTACTTGATTGATTAAACTAATGTAAACATAAAGATAATGATATAAAATCTTAAAAGGTTAACTATTAAAATAACTAGGGATGCTAAAAAATTATGTTATATTTATGTGTGTTCTACTTGCATGAATGAATATTATAATTAATTAACATGTATGCCTATGTGAGACGGCGTTTTCTTATAGTACATTTATGACCTGTGCATACGTTGGCCACACATACACACTTTGCACGTGTATGCTAGTATCGATATACAAATATGTAACATGTGGAATAATCATATAAGTTGTAGTACGCAAATATGATAGTTATGCTTTGATCAAATTCAGATAATGGATGTTTGGTTATTGGATATGTGTAAGTCAATTAATCTATTTGTTAATTGTATGTAGACAATGTAATAAGCAAATAAGATAAGTGTCGTCAATTTGAAGCGCCATTGATAAACATTAACTTTGGAAAATTGTACTACTTAGTTCGGTCAATCGTAATTAATTAAACCATTAAACATATCTTGTTATTGATAAAAGTGTACTAAACTAGTGCTAGGGTACTTAAACAATTAAACACATAAATGTTGATGTTATTATTTACCATCAATTATAATTATAATTATGATAATTATTAATTAATATTAATATTAATATTATTTTGTTTATTATTATACTAAAATTTCTAATAACAATCTGTCCATTACAAAAAAATCATAAGTGAAAATGTTGAATTATTAAATTACTAAGTTAAATATTGTAAAAGCGATTGATCGAAAGGTAGTATTTTTTTTTGTAAGTTGTACAGAAAATTATGTTACAGAGGCAAAAAAATTACATCAAATAACTCATGATTTGACAATGAACAAAAACTCTAAAAACTATTCTAGATTGATATATAGGGAAACTGGGTTGCATAGCCAACCGAGCCCCACTAGAACCAGAAAGAGACATAAAGTAAACCTTAGAAATAAAAACACAGACAATATCTAAAGGCCTGCATGAAGTGAAGCCTGTAAGAGACCTATTCAGAGTACCCATTAAGCTGAGGGGGGATCTTCAGTGATGGGGCATGCCCAGCGCTCCTTCTGCGACCTAGTGGGTGAGTTTGTGGCTGCCATAGGAACGAGAGACAGCGATGGAATATGACCGACCTGCGAAGAAGATGAGTCTTTCAGTCATTTGGAGAGGGGTTCCACAGGAGAAGGCACCTAGAATGTTTTAGCTCGAGGCGACTTGGAGGAGCCACCACTTCCCCCTAGACTAGTGATGGCATGCCCGCCCATTTCACTTCCACTGGCTCCGCCACTTGCACCACCACCCTATGCTTCGGCCCCCAACTTGTGGACATTTAAGCTAGAAATACTGGCTTTGCCTTTCCAGGAGAAGGTTTTGTCCAATTCGGTCAACTGGGTGTCAATCTCAGCGATTTTCATTTTCATGGAATGGACCGCCATTCGAGCTTCAGCCCAGTTGCTGAGCATGTCTTAAGCTAGGTTGTAAAGCATATTTTTTACCATCCAGTAGTGGTTGATATGACTGTCATCCTCCCCTGTCGACAACTTTATGTTCAGGACCTTATTCTCCCAAGCCTCAACCAACACCCGAACACGACAAAAAATATGTGGTTTATAATCCTTAGGGATGGGGACGCTGCTACTCCTCTGGGATTTCGCACGCCCTGAGTGGGCTCGTCTAGGAGTACCATGCTGGCGGGACATGGCCGTCGAACTAATTCTGAGACCAATATGCAGAGGGGTGAAAACTCCTACACGGGCTCTAGAATGATATGCACCAACAGAGTTAGCAATAGCAACAGAGATACTGTGGTATACCACCCTAAACTCATGGCCAATACACCTATCATCCATTTCATAGTGCGCGTGGAAAGACTGCATAGAATTTCTGTCAGTCGCCATTAATCCGAGCAGACAGACCTTGAATGAGCCTAGGATGAAGTACCAATTCCAGCTCTGCTCTCATGCTCCGACAAGACTCGGGAATAATCTTCAATGTTCAAAGGATCCTGCGCAGAGTGACGGCGTTCATGAGCCGGGTGGTGAGCGCACATCTTATCACCAACTAAACCTGGAAGGCGGAGGTCATGCCAAGTGTCAATAGAGATCATCGGGAAAGTGACGCCGGTGGAGTTGTTCAGATCCGGGCGCCGGGAATCATCTTTGGCAACATGCGACATCGGTTGCATAGGAGGACGTGTGTTGCTGGCGCCAGTTGAACAGCTGGCCTTATTGTTGACACCCGCATCCGGGCGATCGAAAGGTAGTATTAATTTATTGGAGGTATAATTAATTTATTAACTTATAAAGGTATTATTAATTTATTAAATGTATGGAGTAAGTTAAGATAAGACTCATAAAAATATATGTATTAATAAAGTACTTTCATGTCAGACAAATGATCTAAATTTATATTTTATAATTGAACCGCCACTTCGAATTCAAAAGAGTCAACATTATAACTAGTTAGTTATTATTTTATTCAACATATTAAATGAAGGATAAGACTAATAATTGATCCATCGCCTCATGAAGGTCCTAAATTGAGCAATTCGAGAACCATTAAATGATTAACATTCAAACCATTAAATTCAACTTAACTAGTCTTAAATACATTTTATTATGAAGTAGATAGCAAAACAAGTCATTGTAATATATGTTTGAGGAAAAGTTGGATTTTCAGAGGTGAACGTATTCTGTGGAGGGGGATAACTCAAGGCTTGGAGGAGGGGGACAACTCCAAGGAGGAGGTGGGAAACTCAAAGGGAAAAGGTTTGTGAAAAATATGCTATTGATCCATGGAAATGTAAAGTTATGGAGAATTTTACCAAGGAAATATGCTCTCGAGATTATCGGTTTGTGGGCTCGAGGGCTAGGAAACCCATTGGTTTCTTAGGGCCATCATGATAAGAGCTGGTTGACAGGGTGGTCTATCAGTTTGGTCACTAAGGATTGGTCGAAAGGAACTATTGGAGCTAAATGAACTACCTTCAGCCCTACATTATCCATGTATTCTACTTGTACAAATTTATTTATTCTTTTATATTTATAAATATTAGTGCATAAATAAATCATGTATGAAACATGATTTCCAGACTTTCTGTAATTATTTCATTATGGAAATTTAGAATACTAGGGTATGAATGCAAATTCAAAATACACAAAACTTGTAGCAAAATTTTGATGCAAAGCAGAACTCAATTTATTATTAAACCAAGCTCTAGATGAGCTATTGTACATCAAATTTGACATAGTGACTAATTTAGTGCCCTTAGAGAAGGTAGAGCGCTACACTTGGTCTCTTGCTTTCCTTTGAGGCATAGTTGCAAGTTGCCATGTATAAAAGAGACCAAATTTTCCAACCATGTGGAAAATTTCTAACCCCAATGACCAATGAAATCGTAGGTTAAATCCAACATGGTACACCAAGTACGGGGGGCTCGGGTGTCAAAAAGCAGAATCGGTACTTGGGTGGGCCAAGGTGGTCTCCAGTGCTGAGAAAATGACAAAATGACATTTTAACTTATCGTTTTCTAATTTTATCTAACCCAGTTATGGTGTGCCTGATTTCATGGCACACTAGTGCACATTTGTTAGATACATACTAGATCACTTATTGTGAATGTAAACACCGCTCATGAATTAAAAGAAAATTGTTTCACATACCATTTGATGCATGGTATCTTTTTATCCACTGGTGCGTAGTTATAGATATAATGCATCGTGAAGTCATAACATATATATGAAAAAAATGATTTTTGAGTGTGGTGTGTTGCAACATTACACACATCAGTGTGTCCATTTTATTTAGGTGCACCGTAAATGGCTTGATGGGAAAATAAAATAAAGATATTTATTACAAAATTTATCAAAATATTCCGATATCAATGTTATTTTATTGATGCACACCGGTGCATTGTGTTAGATGTTGAGCACCATATGTTCATTCTATTCATTTTTTGGTATTTGGTTGGTGCTATATAGGTTATCCTACATCGGTGTGTCCCTTTCATCATCATGCATTGCCCATTTTTTCTAAAATTGCATCAAGTTGTGCTGTCTATGACACTGGTACCTTTTTTCATGTATGCGTACTAGTGCATGTATAATGTTAGCAGTCTGGTGTATATGAATATAAGAAAAACATCGTTTATTTTTAATAAAAAAATATTTTTTGGCTTTTGTTCAGTGCTTCGTTACGCCCACACGCACCGACGCATTTGGTTCCACAACACACAAAGTTAATTATTGTCTGGAACACACACACACACACACACTTGATATCAATCAACATGTATTATCGTTGCATACATGCATAAGAGGGGTGCATCGTTATCCCGCTACGTGGTCGCTACTCTTACATTTGTGACGCATCAATACGTTTGTGTAAAACAAATCGTTGTGTGTTTCATGTTTTAAAGCACCAATTTAAAATCTGCACCTGTATGCCTCCGTTATAAATGGATGAATGGTTTTTTTTTTGTGCAATGTCAACAAAAACCTTCACTAGAAGGTGTTGTCCTTGTAGTGATCACGATAAACCAGAAAAATTCAAACTCATATAATGTTTAGTCTTCTTTTTAGTACAAAAAACGAATGCAACATTTCACTCTTATATATGCTAATGAATGACTCTCTCTTTTCTATTATTACATAAATATATCGACTATCACATATCATGATGAGTGGAGTGTCCATTCAAGACATTGGGAACGTTTCAATACACATTGTTCTTTTTTAGAAAAGTAAATACCATGATGATAAATTGTGAAAATATGCATTCTAAAAAAACCCTAATTTGTTGCTCTTAAATAAATACTAGAGAAAGGGATCTCCAATGTAACATCCCCATATCAGTAAAAAAAACTTTTCCTATAGGAAGACTATATATACCTTTGAACAGCTATCCTTAAGACTTGTGAGCGGTAATATACAACTAAAACACATAATAATCCATTATCGAAACATCATAAATCAACTCTATTAAAGTCAATCATTTCGATCCTTCCTAGGATCCATGTTTCTATAATAATTAACACATTGACAAGGACCATTAATCAATAACTCTAGCCATTATCCCGCATTAGACTGTTTGACATGTTATAAACATCCAATAAACAATCTTTCTTTGGACTAATCATTCGACAATTTACACCATTGTTATCACTAGAACATAAGTTAAATATATTAAAATCACATAAGATAAAATACCTCAAGAGCACATAAGAACGAGACCAATTTAAGTGGTTCACCCAATCCATGGGTTACGTCCACAAAATTGCCACCTCATGTAATATTTATTCAGCTCAAACGGATTACAATCTGCAACATCATTGTTGCCATACTTTCTTCCTGTTATTCTTATAGAATCTCCTTCCAAGGGTGTTTCTAATCTATTTCCCAATTGCGATCTTGGCATGGGATCTAAACACCGTGTTTACACTGGCTATAAGGAGTAAAACCTTTGCATTTTTTTTATTGTCACGCAATCCTTAGCCTATAATACAATCAAATGGCTTTGTGTGCTCTTCATAAGGTGCACAATAAAAATAAGACACTAGATCTATTACTCAGATCCTAACCCATACATATGATTATGATATTTACTATCCATCCCTTGGTCATATACTTTGCATAACTAGTATAACGAATTTGTACATTATAGAATGCAGACACTTGATCTATTCCCAAACAACACGCAGAGGATTACATAGTGCAGATCTGTTTCATCTTCAAATACACATCGATTTCAAACACAAAGGTTCAAATAATATGGATTCGGTTCAAATCACAGGTAGAAGGCTGGTAATACTGGATCTATTAAAAATACAGATAGCATGCTGGTACATTTTAACATTCAGATCTAGAGTTAATCCCTTCAGAAAGCATGCATTGACTTTTATTTAAATGCAAACCTTCAAATCGCTGGCATCATACATTACCCAATCGATCAAATGCTGGTAACTTTAAATCACACGGAGTCAATCAGATTAGGTTTTCCTTAAAGATCAAAGATTCCCTTGAGATCGCATGTAGGTTATCATTCCACTCACACATTAATAACTCATAAATCAAAAGGCATTCAGTCAGATCGGTTTAAGATCAAAGCTTCAAAAAATATATAATTCCATCTCTGTGTCTTGAACAAAAAAACAGGCATTCACTTACACCTATGACTCTACAAGATGCAGGCATTCAAGGTTATTCAGATCACTGGTATAATTACATTTCCACTCACACACTATTAACTTATAAACCAAACACATTAAATAAAAACGGTTTAGAATCCAAGCTTCAGTTTAGATCGCAGATATATTTCAATTCCAAATAACTTCATAAACCGAAAACACATTCAACCAAATCGGTTTTAGCATCAATGCTTTAGTTCAGATGGTCGATATATTACAAATTTAAAATATATAATTCCATCTCTGTTTCTGGACTAAAACACGGGAATTCACTCACACTTATGACTCTACAATATGCAGGCATTCCATGTTATTCAGATCTCGGGTATCATTACAATTCCACTCACACACTATAACTTATAAAATACAACACATTCAATCAAAATCGTTTTAGCATCAAGCTTCAGTTCAGATCGCCGATATATTTCCATTCCATTCTCACATTAATAACCCTATAAATCAAATGGCATTCAATCAATTCCGTTTTAGAATCAACGCTTCAGTTCAGATAATTCATATATTACCATTGCATTCACACACTAATACTTTATAAACCGCAATGCATTCAATCAATTTGGTTTTTAAAATCAACGCTTAAGTTCAGATCGTCGATATTTGCCATTCTATTCACACATTAATAACCCTATAAATCAAATGGCATTCAATCAATTCATTTTTAGAATCAACGCTTTAGTTCAGATAATTGATATATTACCATTAAATTCACACACTAATACTTTATAAGCCACAATGCATTCAATCAATTCGGTTTTAAAATCAAGGCTTCAGTTCAGATCGTCGACATATTACCAATTTCAATATCTCAAATCCATACCTCTTTGCAATCGTATGTAGGAATGCTTTGTTTATCCATTATCCCAGGCTTGAAAACTATGCCCTCTGTTATAGCATGTTTTTGCTTCTCAGTGTAAAGCATTTGCTTGTTTTTTGAAGCTTGGATTGTTCACTTTTAAATTTGGATTTTAGGTTAGTTTAAATCTTTTTCTTTAATTTGTTATGTTTGTATTTTGATTTCATAGTTTTATTTTTCCAATTTTGGTTTTATTTAGCAAAATTCATAGTTCAGGGGCTTATAGGATGTTTATATGAATTAAAGGTCCTAAAAAATATCATAAAGTCTTGATCTAAGTCATTTAACCAAAGTTAAACCTTTGTTATCAGTTGTATTTTTGAAAATTATTGAAACAGGTTTTCTTGTAGAGCAAGCTTGAAAAAGTTACACATGTGCGCTACAAGGAAATCGCGCTATTCGAAAATCATGATTTTTGGTTCAATTTTTTGGAAATTCATGCATGAGAGAGGTCATTCATACTTGTTAATGGATTTGATACGTGTTCTCGGCTAGGGTGATCATTGTGAGTGTTAATAGTTCAAGCAAGCCATCATTAGGGTAAGTTGCGATGGTCTGGAAGTTATGATACAAAGTAGTGGAATAATGATAATTATCCATGATTGAGGAAAATTCGCCTTGAATTACTCATCTTTTGAAGTGCATGAAGAGCATACAAGTTCGTGGCGAAATTTTGGCAGTTTGTAATCAGGTTTTGGAGCAGGTCGGTAATTTAGGGCTTTGAAGGGCAACTGTTTGGAACAATCATGGAGGTCATAGGAGGATTAAGGAATGGAATTGGACACCTAGTAGACAAGAAAACACAATTCTAGCAGTTGGATTCACCACTTTGATAGGTAGGAAGCGAATTGCTATCAAAGTCCATGTATTTGGGTTTATACTAACAGAAGATTAATTATGGAATTAATGAAGATTGCTAGTATGTAAACCTAATTCATACTAAATGTCGAATTTATGTCAATAGAATTAAGACATTTATCAGTTTAAGTGATAAAATCCAGTCCAGAGGTTTAGTTTCTCAACATATCATTGTCTGTCAAATTTTCCAAGATCTGAACAGAGTTAAAATTATTTACTAAAAGAAGCAATTTGACAGTCATTTAAAATGAAAAGAAGTGGTAAAACCAATAGATTTGAACCTTCAGACATGTCCTAGGTTCAAACTTTTCCAGACTGTGCAAGATTGGTTTTAGAGGCAGGATGGTTAAGCTTTTTTGAGAAAATTGATGGGTATCACATAGAGGTCTCTTATAAGTTTGCTCAGTGTTTGGAAAAAGATATTGTTACTTTTGATACTTTCAAGTTTGAGTTGACCAGAGAATTGTTAGCAGAAGCTACAGGGATCCCAGATGAAGGTGAACACTGGTTTAAAAAGGTACCTTTTACCTTTGATGCACAGAAATACTTACTTCTATATGTGGTAGCAGACTGGGGTAAAGGAGTACATATTCAAAAATTTAAACCAGAATGGATAGAGCCGGTAAAAATTCCGCAAAGTTATATCACTTGTGAGGGAAGATTTGCATTTGTTTTTAAGTATCATTTTAGGTTTTTACAGCATCTTAGCCATGAAGAAAAGATGAATCTTCCATTCTTTTTCTTTAAAAGTTTAGAAAAGATGTCTAGCAGGGTGAAGGAACATCAAGATCACACTAAACAATATGTGTTTCATCATGGGCTTATAAAGCTAGTCATAAGTACTGTGCTTCGAAAGAAGGAGAAAACATGGGAATATTTTCTATTTTGGTCTGGATTTCAAACAGAGAAGGAAGATCAAACTTAGAAAAGACAGTTGATTAAGGGTCATAATTTGGTCAAGAAGTTGAAAAAGAAAGTCACAGTTAATATTGAAGAGGATAATGTACCAGAGAAATCTATGACTTAGGGACATGAAAATGTTGAAGTTGAACAACAGACCAATATTGAGGAAAATGAAATTTCAAAGGTAGAAGTGAAATAAATAGAGCCTGTAGAAGATATTTTTCATGAAGAACTAAACCAAGAAGTAAAGGAAAATGTGAAAGAGCAGGAACAAGTTCCTATTACAGTGCAGTCTAAAGATGAGGAAAAGTCATTGTCTGATGAAGCTAGGGTTCATACTAAACAGAAGATACATAAACAGTATGAATAGGAGGTAATGTCACGAGGGATAAAAAGAAACGTTGTCTAGCTAGCTTCTATTGAACATCAAGGGAAAGCTTTAAGCATGTTAGGAGAAATTGGAACAGCTTGGAGGCTCAAGACTAGACCTAAGAACAAACTCAGATTTAATATGAAGAAACTGTTAAACCCTAAATTATCTAAAAAGAAAAAGACAGACACAAAGTCTGTTTACAGAACTGAAACAAACCATTCAAGAGCTAACACAGCAGAATCGGGAGCTAACAAAAAGAGTTGAATACTTGGAAGTAGATCACCAAAAAGCAAGAAGGAAGACTCAAGCTTTAGAAGGGATTGCACTTTTAGCAGAGGCTGCTAAGGACTTGTAAAGTGCTTTAAGAATAGTGGTTATT
Organism: Pseudotsuga menziesii; assembly: GCA_001517045.1. Lineage (NCBI taxonomy): Eukaryota > Viridiplantae > Streptophyta > Pinopsida > Pinales > Pinaceae > Pseudotsuga > Pseudotsuga menziesii. The sequence continues at coordinate 174,368 of LPNX010309683.1, read as the reverse complement.
AGTTAGTTTGTGAAAAAGTTAATTTATTTTTGTATGATGATAGTCTTATTGAACAATTTGGTAGTATGACCTAAAGGTAGTTTTTTAGTTATGTAACTGTCTTTGAGAAACCAAGATAAAAGAAAGATTGGGAAAGAACCAAGGGTTCGAATTTTTGTACAAGGGGAGGCTATCAAGCTGTGATTTATGAAGCTAAGTGTCAAAACACTATTATGTATTTTTGAATGACTAATTATGAAATATATGCAACTATAATCCCTGTTTAGCCTATTTGTTGGTTTCATTTCTGATTTGTTTAATCACTCATTTGATATATTTATTTCTTGTTTGAGGTTATTATTCATGAAATGCTTGTTAACCTAGTGGATGGAATTCAGTGCTATGATTATTATATCTGGTTTATGTTTTATATTTTATGCATCTCAGCCCTTCAATTGTGCATGATTTAGTGTTTGTTTTAGCCTTGTGAAGTTTTTACCCTCTTGTTTACAAACTACACAACCAAAACCCTAAAAACCTATTTTACTTAATTTTGTTTTATGAGATTGTGTTGGCTTGTTCTTTTGTAGTCTGAGAACAATTTCTGGCACTAACATATTTTGGCACTGTTGTCGGGGACGAAGCTGAAAGCCTAATTTCCCTAGGTTACTCATCATTTAACTGGTTTTGAGAGGTGGACTTAAACCAACAAATTTTAGAAGACGACATTTCACCAAATATTTCACAGTGGCTACTAAAAGAGTTGGAACAAGAAGTAGACGTAGTTCACCTTTACAACTGGGTGTCTCAGACCCGGAGCAGATTCTGAAAACAACTAGGAAAATCAAAAGGTCTCAGTCATCTCCAGCCTTATGTAGCCCTAATCAACTAGACTTATCATCACCTCTTTATATTTCAAAGGAGGAGGAACAAGATTCATCCTGGTTGAAACCTACAATTCCTGTTAGTAATTTTCAGATCTTTACTGATCCTCAATCTTTCAAGAAAGCGAAGACTTTATATTTTGGAAAAATCCCTTTATTTCACCTCAAAGTTGGTAATACTCCTTTTCAGCCAAGTTCTATTCAAGTCTTTCCATCATCTAAACCAATCAACTTAAAGATGGCAACCCAAAATCAACCATTAGATATGATGGACCGAATGGTGGCAGCTAGGTATGCACCTCTAGTTTTGCCTCAGCCCTTAAATGTTCTCCTTGGTGGAGATTACCAAAAATACTTACCTAGGTTTAATGGACAAGGTGAGACCACAGCTGAGGAGCATTGGGATGCATTTCTCAGTTATGCAGATAATCAGAATATCGAGGCAACGGATGTGTGGATGAGGATGTTCGTACAAAGTTTAGATGGAGAGGTCAGAAAATGGTTCAGAGAGTTACCAACAAACTCTATTACTATAATAGAAGAGCTTCAGGATATTTTCATGATACAATGGGATGATACTAAGGATCACACATATTACATTACAGAGTTTGGAGCTCTTAGAAGAAAGAAAGATGAAACTATAGTTGATTTTTCTAAGAGGTTCAATAAAATGTATGGCAGAATTCTTGCAAATATTAAACCTTCTGAAACTTCTGAAAAACTCACTTATGCTAATGCTTTTGATCATGTGTTTTCCTTACTCTTCAGAGAAAGAAGACTTGTTCCTTTACTTAATATGCAGGAGTCAGAATTAGAAGTGGAATCTAATATACTTGCTTCCAATAGACTGAAGGGAAACTCAACTCAACAAGTTTATGACATAAAGGGTAAAAAAGAGGTAGCTCCAGTGGTTTCAACATCCCAGTCTACAGAAGGAAAAATTGATGAAATGGAAAAACTTGTGAAAATACTAACAGTAAAACTAAACAAATTAGAGTTAGAGAAAAATTCAAACAAACCTATTCAAGAGGGAGACAGAAACCCTAATAATCCAAATCAATTGGGAAGACAGTTTGCACCTCGTTTCATTCCCGGAGAGAGAAGAAATAATGATATACAACAAGAAAGGAGAGAAGTTGAGGATCAAAAGGTACCACCCCCACTTCAAAATAATGTTACTGATGAAGGAGAAATAGAAGAGGAAGAGTTTTTTGAGGATCTAGATCAAGATATGAATTATTTTGGAGAACAATTGTCTAAAGGTTTTGTGACTGAGGAGGATTTTTTAAACTCAGAATATTATGATGCAAATGTGTTTGAAATAGAAAATGATTTAAATATTGAGGTAATTGCTGATATATGTTAGACTGATCCAAAGAAAACCCTAAATTTAAGATCAGGGCCAAAACAGGTGGTTCAAAATCCTAGGAAAAAGGTAGTTATGCCTCCTAAACAGCAGTAAGATCCAGTATTAGAAAAAAACCAGAATCAGGATAAACAAAAGAAGGTTATTGAAGTTGAAGAGGCGAATAAAGGTATGCAGAATTTTAATATTGAAAATGAATTGTGCAAAATTAAGATCCATATGCCTTTCACTGAGTTGATGAAGAATCCTTCTTACAAAAATTCAGTCTTGAAAATGATTGGTTCAACAAATAGTCAACTTCCCTCTGACACATTAAATTTACAAGAGGAAAATCCTAAAATTTTTATTGGGTCAGCTTTAGCAGAAAAAATTGAAAATGATGCAAGTGCATCTCCTCCTTTTTACATTACATTAACCATTCATGACCATATGATACATAATTGCCTTTTGGATTCAAGAGAATCTCATAATCTAATGCCAAAAGCAATCATGGAGGCTTTAGGGTTGAGCATAACAAAACCTTATCATAACTTGTATGCTTTCAATTCATGAGCTGTAAAATGTTTAGGAGTGATAAAGGATATGGTGGTTAGTTTAGCTCAACTACCAATGAAGAGTGTGATTATGGATGTAGTAGTAGCAGACATCACACCTAAGTTTCGAATGCTCCTCTCTAGATATTGGGCCAAGAAGGTAGGTGAAACTCTACAGATGGACTTAACATATGCAACTATCCCTTTCTTTGGAGGTGAAAACAGAAGGTTGTATAGAGAATTACAATTTTCTTATATTGTGACTGATGACAAGAATCCTACAAATCATCCATTATATGATGTTGAAAAGGATTTGGGTAGTTGTATTTTGCATTTTAGTGATGATAATGAGGTTGTTGGTTTATTACAAGTTGAAAAATAAAAATTAGTCAAATGCACTAGGGAACGGGAAGATGAACTTTGGAAAATGTATTTCGATGGATCATCATCCAAAGAAGGTGCTGGAGCAGGATTTGTTCTAATATCTCCTGGTGGTGAAGCAGTAAGGTTAATGTATAAGTTGGAATTTATTAGCACTACTAATACGACAGAGTATGAAGCTTTGTTGTTAGGTTTGAAAGCTGTAAAATATTTAGGTATTCAACAGATCTCTGGGTATGGCGACTTCGAGTTGGTTGTTCAGCAAGTAAGGAATAACTATTAAGTAAAACAAGATTTGCTGAAAGTGTACCGAAATGAAGTATGGGATATGATAGACAATTTATTTGTGGCTTTTAATATCACTTATATTCCTAGGGATCATAACCAAACTGCTGATTCTCTTGCCCTAGCAGCCACACATTTCAGGATTCCCAAAACAACATAGCTGAAGTATCCTATTGAAGTTAGGTACAGAACTTCTGTGCCTGATAATATAAAGAAATGGAGAGTTTTTGAAGATGATTTTGAGATAAAAATATTTTTAGAGCTGATACGTGAGTTTTCTAATTCTGTAATTGACTAAGAACAGGATGATGAAATTGAACATATAGAGGTTGTTGTAGAAAATGAGATTGCAGGTCACAAGATCATTGAGTTGAAAAGTAATTTCATTCCTAAGGGTCTGGTGCCTTTGGAGAGGATTTTTTCAAAGGATGATACACCCTTAAAACCAGTTGTACAGTCTTTAGAGGAAAATGTAATGGACTATAATATTGGCACCAAGGAGCATCCCAGAATGGTGAAGATCTCAAAGGCACTCACAACAGAACAAAGAAACAGGTGCATCAAGTTGTTAAAAGAGTATGTTGATGTTTTTGCTTGGTCATATGAGGATTTGAAGACATATGATACAAGTATTATACAACATAAAGTACCTTTAAAACCAAATGTTAAACCTTTCAAACAGAAATTAAGGAGGATCAATCCTGCTTTGTTTCCCATTATAGAAAAGGAAGTTAGAAAGTTGTTAGATGCTAAGATTATTGTTCCCCTCGGATATTCTTCATGGGTAGCCAATCTAGTTCCTGTCAGGAAAAAGAATGGTGAAATCATAATGTGTGTTGATTTTTGAAATTTGAATAGGTCTTCATTGAAGGATAATTACCCTTTGCCAAAGATAAAACAAATATTGCAGAAGGTGGTTGGTGCACAAAGAATCTCTATGGTTGATGGTTTTTCAGGATATAATCAAATTGCCATGCACCCTAATGATAGAGAAAAGACAGCTTTTACTACTCCTTGGGGTACTTTCATGTACGACAAAATGCCTTTTGGATTAATGAATGCTGGAGCTACTTTTCAAAGAGATATGGACATAGCCTTTGTGGGAGAGAGGGATAAGTTTGTAGTGATTTACTTAGATGATATTACAGTATTCTCACAATCTGATGATGAGCATCTAAAACACTTAAAACAAACTTTCCTGAGATGCAGAAAATATTGTTTGTCTCTCAATCCAAAAAAGTCACATTTTGCTGTACAAGAAGGTAAGTTGTTGGGTCATTTAGTTTCAGCCGATGGTATAAGGATAGATCCAGAAATGGTGAAAGCAATTTTGAAAATTAGTTTACCAAGGAACAAGAAGGATGTACAATCTTTTATTGGTAAAATAAATTTTCTACATTGGTTCATACCAAATTTTGCTAAAACCATTAAACATATTACAGCTATGTTGAAGAAGAATCGGGAATTCAAGTGGACTGCAGAAGAAAAAAACTCATTTGAAAAGATTAAGATGGCTCTTACGGAAGCACCAGTATTAGTAAGTCATGATTTTACAAAGGAATTTTTAACTTTTTATTTTGCATCTGAGGATACTTTGGCTGTTGTTTTATTATAGAAGAATAAGGATGGACTTGAACAGGCAATTGTATTTTTTAGCAAGACCCTCAGAGACTCAGAGTTGAGGTACAGTACTTTAGAGAAGCAAGCTTACCCATTGGTAAAGGCATTAAAGTTTTTCAAAATTTATGTTTTGCATTCCAAAGTTATTGCTTATGTTTCTAATGCTGCCATTAAGGATGTTTTGACTCAACCTGATAGCGGGGGAAAAAGAGGGAAATGGATTGCAAAAATAATGGAATATGATGTGGACATTAAGCCTACAAAGCTGGTAAAGGGACAAGGTTTAGCTAAACTATTAGCGGATTCAAATTGTGAAGATTTAAGTCTTCATCTCATGGCAGAATAGCCAGCACACGAAGAATTGCAAGCAGAGTAGGAGAATGAAAGAATTATGGACCACTATGTAGAATCCACATGGTATGTAGATATTGTACATTTTCTCTTGTATTTACAATGTCCAGAACATCTAGAGTCGGAAGGCAACAGCTTATAAAATTTTAAGAGCCAAATACTATTGGCCTTTGTTATTCTCTGATGTATATAAGCAGGTAAGAGCATGTATCCCTTGTCAAAAGTTTGTTGGCAAGCAAAAATTGGTGTCTTTACCATTAAAGTCTATTGCTGTAATTCCCCTTTCAGCAGTGGGGTTTGAATTTCATAGGGGAGATAAACCCTTCCTCTTTAGGGCAGCATAAATGGATTTTGACTACTACAAATTTCTTTACTAAATGGATAGAAGCCATCCCCACAAGAAATGCAACAGATAGGGTGATCATAGATTTTATTCAGGAAAATATCCTTAGTAGGTTTGGATGTCCCAAGAAGTTATTGACTAATAATGCTCAAGCTTTTAAGTCTAAAGCTATGGTGGCATTCTGTGAAAAGAATGGGGCTATTTTGAAACACTCAACACTGTTATTATCCTCAGGGAAATGGGTTAGCTGAGCCAACTAATAAGAGTATTATTCAGAGTATCAAGAATTTATTGAAGCAGAATAAATGATCATGGGACTCAATGTTAAAATATGCATTGTGGGCAGACATAATAACAATAAAAAAGGCAATTGGAACTTCTCCTTTTCAATTGGTATATGGCACTGATGTAGTGTTTCCTGTTCAACTTGGTATTCCAGTGATGAAATTTCTTCAAGATAGTCAAGAAGAACCCAATGATATTCAAAGAAGAATTTATGCATTGATAGAATTACAGTAGAAGCGTGAAACAGTAGAGGAAAAAGCTCAGCTATACAAGACAAAGGTTAAAGAAAGGTTTGACAGAAAGATCAAGGAGAACACCTTTTCAAATGGAGATATGGTCTTGAGATGGGATGCTAGAAAGGAGCAGAAAGGAAAGCATGGCAAGTTTGATAATCTATGGTTTGGTCCTTTCATAGTATCAAAGATTCTAGAAAATAATACTTTTGTGCTACAAACTTTGGATGGTGAGGAATTGTCTAATCCAGTTAATGGACGATTCCTCAAACATTTTTATAGCTTTTGAGGTAAATATTGGACTTTAATTATATATACCGGTGTGAATAACAGAATAAAGACTCCATCACCCAATGGAATTTTTGCAGATTAGCAGGCAGTTGCAGTTACAACACAGAAGGCATTGATCTACAGGTTCTTGAAGCCTCACGGGGAGGACTTCATCCCGCAGCAGGAGCCCTCTGTTATAGCCTGTTTTTGCTTCTCAGTTTAAAGCATTTGCTTGTTTTTGAAGCTTGGATTTGTTCATTTTTAAGTTTGGATTTTAGGTTAGTTTAAATCTTTTTCTTTCATTTTTTATGTTTGTATTTTGATTTCATAGTTTTATTTTCCAATTTTGGTTTTATTTAGCAAAATTCATACTTCAGGGGCTTGTAGGATGTTTATATGAGTTAAAGGTCCTAAAAAATATCATAAAGTCTTGATCTAAGTCATTTAACCAAAGTTAACCCTTTGTTATGAGTTGTATTTTTGAAAATTATTGAAACGGGTTTTCTTGTAGCGCAAGCCTGAAAACGTTACACACGCGCGCTACAAGAAAATCGCGCTATTCGAAAATCATGATTTTTGGTTCAAATTTTTGGAAATTCGTGCATGAGAGAGGTCATTCATACTTGTTAATGGATTTTCTACGTGTTCTCGGCTAGGGTGATCATTGTGATAGGTGTTAACAGTTCAAGCAAGCCATCATTAGGGTAAGTTGCGGTGGTATGGAAGTTATGATACAGAGTAGTGGAATAATGATAATTATCCATGATTGAGGAAAATTTGCCTTGAATTACGCATCTCCTGAAGTGCATGAAGAGCATACAAGTTCGTGGCAAAATTTTGGCAGTTTGTAATTAGGTTTTGGAGCAGGTCAGTAATTTAGGGTTTTGAAGGGTGACTGTTTGGAACTATCATGGCGGTCAAAGGAGGATTAAGGAATGGAATTGGACACCTAGCAGATAAGAAAACGAAATTCTAGCAACTGGATTCACCACTCTGACAGGTAGGAAGTGAATTGCTATAAAAGTCCATGTATTTGGGTTTATACTAACAGAAGATTAATTATGGAATTTAATGAAGATTACTAGTATGTAAACCTAATTCATACTAAATCTCAAATTTCTGTCAATGGAATTAAGACATTTATCAGTTTAAGTGATAAAATCCAGTCCAGAGGTTTAGTTTCCCAACATATCATTGTCTGTCAAATTTTCCAAGATCTGAACAAAGTTAAAATTCTTTATTGAAAGAAGCAATTTGACAGTCATTTAAAATGAAAAGAAGTGGTAAAACCAATAGAGCTGAACCTTCAGACATGTCCTGGGTTCAGACTTTTCCAGACTGTGCAAGATTGTTTTTAGAGGCAGGATGGTTAAGCTTTTTTGAGAAAATTGATGGGTATCACACAGAGGTCTCTTATAAGTTTGCTCAGTGTTTGGAAAAAGATATTGTTACTTTTGATACTTTCAAGTTTGAGTTGACAGAGAATTGTTAGAAGAAGCTACAGGGATCCCAGATGAAGGCAAATACTGGTTTAAAAAAGTACCTTTTACCTTTGATGCACAAAAATACTTACTTTCAGAAGTGGTAGCAGACTAGGATAAAGGGGTACATATTCAAAAATTTAAACTAGAATGGATAGAGCCAATAAAAATTCTGCAAAGTTATATCACTTGTGAGGGAAGATTTGCATTTGTTTTTAAGTATCATTTTAGGTTTTTACAGCATCTTAGCCATGAAGAAAGATGAATCTTCCATTATTTTTCTTTAAAAGTTTAGAAAAGATGTCTAGCGGGGTGAAGGAACATCAAGATCACACTAAACAATCTGTGTTTCATCATGGGCTTATAAAGCTAGTCATAGGTACTGTGCTTCGAAAGAAGGAGAAAACATGGGAATATTTTCTATTTTGGTCTGGATTTCAAACAGAGAAGGAAGATCAAACTTAGAAAATAAAGTTGAATAAGGGTCATAATTTGGTTAAGAAGATGAAAAAGAGAGTCACAGTTAAGATTGAAGAGGATAATGTACCAGAGAAATCTATGACTCAAGGACATGAAAATGTTGAAGTTGAACAGCAGACCAATATTGAGGAAAATGAAATTTCAAAGGAAGAAGTGAAAGAATTAGAGCATGTAGAAGATATTTTTCATGAAGAACTAAACCAAGAAGTAAAGGAAAATGTGAAAGAACAGGAACAAGTTCCTATTACAGTGCAGTCTGAAGATGAGGAAAAGTCAGTGTCTGATGAAGCTAGGGTTCATACTGAACATAAGATACAGAAACAGTCTGAAGAGGAGGTAATGTCACGAGGGATAAAAAGAAAAGTTGTCTAGCTAGCTTCTATTAAACATCAAGGGAAATCTCTAAGCATGTTAGGAGAAATTGGAACAGCTTGGAGGCCCAAGACTAGACCTAAGAACAAACTCAGATTTAATATGAAGAAACTGTTAAACCATAAATTAGCTAAAAAGAAAAAGATATACACAAAGTTTGTTTATAGAAGTGAAACAAACCATTCAAGAGCTAACACAGCAGAATCAGGAACTGACAAAAAGAGTTGAATACTTGGAAGTAGATCACCAAAAAGCAAGAAGGAAGAATCAAGCTTTAGAAGGGATTGCACTATTAGCAGAGGCTGCTAAGGACTTGTAAAGTGCTTTAAGAATAGTGGTTATTAGTTAGTTTGTGAAAAATTTATTTTATTTTTGTATGATGATAGTCTTATTGAACAATTCGGTAGTATGACCTAAAGGTAGTTTTTCAGTTATGTAACTGTCTTTGAGAAACCAAGATAAAAGTAAGATTGGGAAAGAACCAAGGGTTCGAATTTTTGTACAAGGGGAGGATATCAAGCTGTGATTTATGAAGCTAAGTGTCAAAACACTCTTATGTATTTTTGAATGATTGATTATGAAATATATGCAACTATAAGCCATGTTTAGCCTATTTGCTGGTTTCATTTCTAATTTGTTTAATCACTCAGTTGATATATTCATTTCTTGTTTGAGGTTATTATTCATGAAATGCTTGTTAACTGTGGATGGAATTCAATGCTATGATTATTGTATCTGGTTTATGTTTTATATGTTATGCATCTCATCCCTTCAATTGTGCATGATTTAATGTTTGCTTTAGCCTTGCGAATTTTTTACCCTCTTGTTTACAAACTACACAACCAAAACCCGAAAAACCTATTTTACTTAATTTTGTTTTATGAGATTGTGTTGGCTTGTTCTTTTGTAGTCTGAGAACAATTTCTGGCATGAACACCCTCTACCTTCCTCATCGGCAGCCATGAATAATCGCAATCCTCAAAATCATCCAGGGTCGATTCTACCCCCTTTTTCTTCTCCCCCCCCCCCCCCCCCCTTACGATCTTCCTTGAACCTATATTTGTAGCATGCAACACCCCAAGAATGAGCACAAAAGGCTCATGGTGCTATGCATGAAGGAGACACCCATTAATACTAACTTCCCACTAAAAGATTCGGTATCTTCTTATGTGACAATTGTCGATTCAATTCAACATGTTAGTTTTCCATTTAAGCCTCTCACCTAAATAATTTAAACAACTAGAGTTTAAAAGGTCGTAACTACCCGTAGAAGTTAGTTTTCGATATACATATATATGTATACTTACTTTAACTTGGTAATTCTTTTAATTATGTGAAACATATTTATAATTGTGTCAATATATTGTTTTGATGTTCTTTATACTTTATTCGTGTTTCATAAGAAATATGTGTGTGTGTGTGTGTGTGTGTGTGTGAGAGAGAGAGAGAGAGAGAGAGAGATTACTTAACAAAACCATTTTCTTTGTAAATTAGTCATTGTATTATCCATTATGTTATAGGTATACTAAAGTTTCCCTTAACACACACACACACACACACATATATACAATAGAGCACTTTAATTGTTTAAATGATTAATACACACAACTCTTTAAAATGGTCTTAAAATGCTATTTTCTAAAGCAAAGAAAATAGAATAACTTTAACTCACTTTATTTTAGTATCCCTACGAACGTTCCCTTGGCATGCTTGCCAAAATACTTAAAACTTATCGTAGTCGCCTAATTTCTTTTAGGATCAACTGGCGTTAATTAGCTTCTGACTAATAGGAGTTCCTTAATAGTATGCAACTAATTATTTTTACCCTACTTAGGATAAAATCAAGTGAACACTCATTCTTTAATGACCTAAGGATGACACTTGTCATCAGGTTCCTGGATTACCTAGACATTCATTCTCTCCCCCTAGTGGATTCACTTGCCCGTTGTTAAGTTGCGTCAATGTCTTAAGTCTCCTAAGTTTTCAACTTAGGGAATAAATCACCTAACTTACAAGGTTTCACTAGTGGGGCCTTGACCTTGAGTTCCTCACCAGAAAATAAGTACAATAAACATTCAAAATTTACAAAATATTGAGGGTATACAAGAGGGATATTACATCATTTCTCCCTTAAAAATAACACCGTCCTTGGTGTTCTTGTTTTTCAACAATTTTCCTTCCTCCCTTGAGTCATCTTTTCTTGCTTCATCTTTTCTGTTTTGATCTCCTTCGATCTTTTTTGATTTTTCGCAGGCCGCTATTGTTCAAGACCTGTATTTTCCTGTAACTAGATCAGGTCTTCCCATAATTTATTCAGTAAAAACATGCCATAATTTTATAATTCAACTTATAATATAAACAATGGGTCTATTTGCAACATCATAATTTTCAATTTATGGAACGTCTTTTAGTCTTTATTTGTATCATAATACAAAATTAATTCTCAATGATATAATTGATTCATAAGTAATCCCTATTTACTCATCTTTTGGGGGGATGTCCAATATTTGGATACTTATCTAGTCCTCAACCTGAGGTAAACATTTCTTTCATTCACAAGTGAATACCATCTATTTCACATAATTTTCAATCAAAAACATTAAAATTTCCCATCCCTCCTCTCCTTTGAGGGAGTTTTTTCCTACTTGGGTCTTCCTTTACATTCAACATCCTAATTACCTGGGAACATTTAACACATTTTTCGTTTGTTTATATCATGGATATGAAAAATATTCCCCAACACTTTTGTTGATCATCAAAGTCTCCCTTGAGTTGTTTTACCAATTCCTGTGTGGACTTGCAAGCTATATTTGAGGTTACTCTCCCTTTTGATTGCCAGTCAAAAGTTTTCTCCTCAATGACATCAAACAACGTCGTGTCTTCTAGATGTCAAGATTTTTCCTTGGTCTTGCAATTGATATCATAAACTCTTTCACGATTCCCCTCAAGCCGCCTCGCTTGAGTCTAGGAATTCCTTTTCCACCCAGCCTCCAGCTTGAGTCTAGGAAAAGTAAGGTAGAGTTAGATCATCATTTTTTTCCACTTCATTTGCCTAACACCAATGTGCTCACACAACAATTATTTTCCTAACATCATTGTTCTCCCACAACATATATTTTCCTTGTTCTTATTTACTGTTAATTACAACCTTTGACTATTTGTGATATACAGACTTTGGTGCTTAACATGATTTTCATGAATCAAATTCATGGTTAGTGGTAATATAATCATAATCTATCAATAAACAATAAATTCATCAATTTAATCATCAACATTTCATAAGTCGTAATGATTTGTACCTCTACCATCATTCATGATTCATGCAATCTTCTAAACCATCCAAAAAATAATTCCTTACTCATTTTTTAGCAATTGAGCTCAACTTATTTACGCAAGTGAAAGTATAATCCATGTTTTACGTTGATCATGACAACAGTCATAATCATGGTAAAACCCTGCAATGTTAGTACCTAAATAACATAATCCATAGCTAATCCTTGGTTCATAAAAACCTCAAAATTTGACAATTATAATAAGATAAAAGAAAACATCACTCATCCTTGAGTGGTTTAACTCCACTTTTTAAGCCAGTGAATTTTATAAGTAACACTCCATTTCAATTGGTAGCGTTCCTAGCATAATCCTGCAAAGTTAGTACATACATTATATGGCGCTATTCACTTATCATTTTCAAATAACAACTAAACATCTTTACTCATCTATCCTTGGATAGCTACGAGTGAAGGGACATTCCAATTCTACACAATATTAATGAGTGGTAATCTAGAGACGTAGAAATCTCAAGTGATTGTATAGTATTATTTTCCTATTAGTGTCTTTAGAGGAAACAATATACTTGTCAATGGGACTCTTGTACTTTGAGTAAAACCCCCTTTTAGCAAGTTGACGCAAGCTACAAATACACATGTGTTAAATTTTTTATAAGAAAACAATAATGGATAATGTTCATTAAAGGTACTTGTAGGTTTAGAACACTACTTCTCCTAAATCAACCCACCCTTTTCGCGAGAATTACAACGTTGGTGCAATACACTTGTAACCAACCTGTTTCAAATAGCCAAAAATGTTTTACCACGATGGGATGTATTACGATTCAATATATTAGGTCTCGTTACTTACATACAAATACTTTTTAAGGTGTTAATCATATCACCTAGCTCACCTTTTAACACAAGGAAGAAAACTTAAAAGAAAAATATATATACTTTACGTAAATTTCCCAATCCTCAAATTTTAGTATTAGATGCCACACTTGTGTTATCACACATTTCATGGAATACAACAATGCCCTAAGGGGTATTGTTTTGCTAGGTTGCCCACTCTACTTTTACCGGTAACATTTGGCATTTAGGTTTGGCCTAAAGTCAACCTTTAATTTAGGCTTCCCTTTTATATTATATTTTGTGTGTAATAAATTTCTCTTAACATTACATTGAACAATTAGTTCTGATCCAATATTATGATAAGCCTAACATTCTCATGCCTACAACCTTCTTTACAAGCGATGGGTGTCTTTGAATTTTTTCTCAAGTAGTGGTGATTCCTACATTACCCACTACTTAGGTTTTTGGGATTCTTCGTAAATATTTTACCACGTCAAAATTTTTCATAAAGCATACTAGACACATGGCTTCCATTATTTCCTACTAATAATTATTACCATTTATGCCTTCTTATAGTTTTTAACATTTACTGCTAGCAACACATGCATTTTCTTTTCCTAAGGAACCCATAGTTCATTACCCATATATTTGGTACCCTATGTTTAAAAGGTATTCCTTAATATGAGTCTATCATTTCCACCCACCCACACACACACACACACACACATATCGCTAGCGGCAATTCTAAGAAAAATGACTATAATTCTTCCTTAACATGTAAGGAGTAAAATTTACAGTCCAACCTCCCATTTTGAGTGTGTAAACATAAACTTGACCTTTAAGACAAGATGAAAGAATTACTCGTACACTTTTGATTTTAATCTGATGATAATGTAATAACATACCGTTGCCATGGTATTTCATTTCCTTATCCTCTTGGTTACCTTTTTCAATCTTTGAAGGCCCACTCGGATAAATTATTTCCCTCGTCCATCATTGCCATGCATCCACAAACAAAACATTTCATTGGTTATAATTATCCATCTTCCTGTTTTCTAACTTCATGTTGAGCCCAAATAGGCTCGAGTGTTGTTACTTTAGCTCATGATACCATTTGTAACATCCCCATATCAGTTAAAAAAAACGTTTCCTATCAGAAGACTATTTATACCTTTGAACAACTATCCTTAAGACTTGTGAGTGGTAATATACAACTAAAACACATAATAATCCATCATTGAAACATCATAAATCAACTATATTAAAGTCAATCATTTCAATCCTTCCTAGGATCCATGTTTCTATAATAATTAACACATTGACAATGAACATTAATCAATAACTCTAGCCATTATCCCACATTAGACTGTTTAACATTGTATAAACATTCAATAAACAATAATTCTTTGGACTAATCACTCGATAATTTACACCATTGTTATCACTAGAACATAAGTTAAATATATCAAAAGCACATAAGATAAAATACCTCAAGAGCACATAAGAACGAGACCAATGTACATGGTTCACCCAATCCATAGGTTACGTCCACAAAAATGCCACCTCATGTAATATTTATTCAGCTCAAACGAATTACAATCCACAACATCATCACGGTCGCCATACTTTCTTCATGTTATTCTCATAGACTCTCTCTCCAAGAGTATTTCTAAGTTATTTCCCAATTGCGATCTTGGCATGGGATCTAAAAAGCGTGTTTACACTGGCTATAATGAATAAAACCTTTTCATTTATTTTACTGTCACGCGATCCTTAACCTATAATACAATAAAATGACTTTGTGTGATCTTCATAAGATGCGCAATAAAAATAAGACACTGGATCTATTACTCAGATACTAACCCATACATATGATTCTGATATTTATTATCCATCCCTTGGTCATATACTTTGCATAAAAATCGGTGAAGTATTAGAGGTTTAAAGTGGTCTGTGAGAAGGGTAATAGCTGTTGGAGTTAGGTGCCGTAAATCCTTGTTAGTCAAGACCAGAGTGAGCCAAAACCTCTATCCAAATGGACCCATCGATGGATACTATCCCTCACACTATACTAGATTGCCAGCAAGAGGAAAATGAAATAGTATCTTTGGCTAAGAAACGTTCATCTTTTGCTAATGAATGCTCTACATCTGACTCATCATACATCCATATCCAAGACACCAATCCATCTCAGAATTGGGAACTTCCTACAATTCTTCCTAAAGATGTATATAAATTAAGTTTATGGCAACAGATGTCTGCTACCCAAATTAAGTTATCTTCTGTAGATATATCGTTTACAGATTCTGAAGAACCCATTCATATCAATCTCCTTGACAAATCTCAAATTGATTGGGCAATAAAATCAGGATATAAGTATGCACATCTTGGTGCAATTAAATTAGGCCTTGGTCCTCTAGTTAGACCATACCTACCTGTGTCTTCTTTGTGTGTAGCTGTAGATACGCGTCATGTTAGTTTTGCAAATGCAATTATTGGGGGATTCACAGCCCCACTGCATGATGGTCCTGCTCATGGGACAATCTTCCCAAAATATAGTGTAAGCTTAGATGATCCTCACATCTATAACTTACTTAAAGCTTACATCCTTCCCCAGGGGTTTCACATGAAAACTGGTTCCAAAATAATCCAGTTAAAAAGTCTTGTCTACGTCAGATTTGGCAATGACACTCTTCCTCCTTTACGCTCGAGAGTTCACCAGAGTTCGCACCTGCATAGCGTGGTGGAAAGTGATAAGTCCAAACAAGCCCAGCCAATTACCTTTGAATGGACTGGAATTTTCTATCCGCAAAAATGGGAAATTAAGTATAAAGAATTAAGGGATGCTGAAACTGTCAAAAATGTTATTTCCAAACCCTTAACCTTTAACAGCAGAACAAGTTCTTTCTGTCTCCCTGAGACAACCCCTGCTCCTACTTTTGCTCCTCCTCTTATAAGATCTTCTTCAATTTCCTCCTTAGAACGAAATATTCCTATCTCTTCATACATGAGACCTAGTGAAAGCCTAGAGGAATCTCTTTCTTTCCCTTCTGTTAAACCATCCCATATAGGTCTTTATGATTCCGAGCACAGAGGACAGCACAAGAATTGTCCAGCCTGTAGAAAGACTCTTCAGAAGTTGGAACATCATAAGCAGAAGCCATCCCTTGGAATGTTCACCCTTCCAAGACAGAATAATTCCTTTGAAGCAGTTACGAATGGAAGAAGAACATATGTCCCAGGAAGGAATCTTCCTGATACTCCATTCAGACAGTTCTCATCTGAGGGAACTATGAAAAAAGAATTTCTCCCGTACAAGTCTTCTGGTCCAGATGAATCTGTATCAGATGAAGCCAAATAGTTAAATTGGGGAAATATGCAGCATAAATTAACTGCGGATAACTTAGATGATATGGCTACTAATCTGATTAAAATCAAATCTAGTATTCTTGAAGAAAAAGAAAATATAAATGTAATAGAAACTAGATTAGAATTGCTTAATCATCTATTAACAGATGTTGGAGAGATCAAAGAAGTTGTAGCCAAGGCTACAGATAAAACAGAAAGGAGACTGGCCCGCTTAGAAGAACTCATAGGTCAGACAAAAGAATTAAAAAAGAGAGTTCCAGGTTTAAGCCCCTCAGCCTATGCCTTAGCAGCAAAAGGCTATCCAAGAAAGAAAGACACTGAGCCAAAGTTAGAACGACGTTATTCTTTTGGTATGTTCCAGGCTCAAGAAGAAGAAGATACAAGACCCGATTTCAATTTTGGGCATGATAAAGAAGAAATAGTGGAAGTCCGAGAATGGATTGGACACTTCAAGTCCTTTCCCCCTACCCTAGAGCCAAAGTATTTAAGTATGCTTTCAGTAAAAACAGAACATGCAGAATCTTCTGGTATGCGTAAGCCCTAGCCTGAGTTCGATATAGAAATGCCTCAAGTATCCCAAGCTCTGAAGCTTAATACCTATTTTGGTGTTAATGTTATCAATAACATCATTTCTCAGATGCCTGATCAACCAGTCCTTAATATCAAATGGCAGACACGAGAAGAGGTTAGAGATGCAATCACCCTGATGCATCATTGGACTTTGTCCAAAAGAACTCAAGATCCATCTCTGACTAGCCAACAGCTAGCAGGACAGTTAGTTGCAGGACTCTCTGGTCTTGCAAATGAATGGTGGTGGTGGCTATCACAGGATGCAAGAAATGAAATGTTGAATGCAAAAGATGCTGACCAGCAAGTCTTACAAGCTCTAGGTAAGCAGTTCTATGGTGCTGAAGATCATGACATATCTGATCATTTAGCATCCTTATTCATGTCTGCTCGGCTGTGTAATCTTTCACAGGCCGAATCATATTTCTGCTATATGCAGAATTTGCTTATCTCTGCCGGTAAAGCTGATGACCCTGCCTATCTAAAACATTATCTTAGAAGCTTTCCTGGTCATGTTCCTGATGCGGTATAAAAGTATATGAAAGATAAAAATATTAACTACCGTACTCTCTCCCTTGCCCAACTCCATGGACATGTCCTTGAAACATGGCAAGAACATTGTATGGAGAAAAGGGTAAGCAAAGATTTTAAGCGACACCAAGATATGTACACCCCGTTATTTTGTAAGAATGTTGCTCAAATGTTGGATTGGGGTTGTGGTGCGCACAACAGAGGTCATTTGCAGGATAACTGTAAATGTCATCAGAAAAAGAAGAAATGGTTTTATTCCAGTAAACCAAGGTATCATTATCCTGATAAACCCTTAAAGTTCAACAGAAAGCCGAGATACAGAAAATCTGAAGCTCCTCGCAGATTCATTAAAAGACGATCCAAGCCTACAAATAAAGAAGTCTATTTTCTCTGTGGCAAGAAAGGCCATTGGGCTAGCAAGTGCCCTAAAAAGAAAACTAAGCCACGGCTTGCAGCTTTCTGTGATTCTCTGGATCCTAGCTGGTGGGATTTGCCAGAGCCTGATGAACCACCATGCGGTGATATTTTGTTTCTCCCATCTGATTCTCAGTCAGAATTCGATTCTGACCCTGATCTTGCTGCCTTTCATAAATTTGCTTCTTCCTCATCTTCCTCCTCTGACTCTAATTCAGAACCAAATTTAGGGGGGTTCGAGCAGCCAGATTTCGATTTTACAGGTTTTTCCCTTAATATGTTTTCTCTCTCAAAGCCCCAGAACTTAGAGAAACACATTGCATCCATTGATCTGCAATTATCAGAGACGCCTCCTTACCGGTATCAGCTTAGAGCATCTCTGAAAGATGATAAGAAGAAACTGCTTAAGCAACTTGAGCAGGAAAAAGGGAAAGGGAAAATCACCACTGTAAGTCCTGCAGTCTATAATCCAGTTGAGCTTTATCAAAGATATCCTGAAGGACATGATGATAGACAAAGATTCAGGATAGACAAAGAAGCAATGCTCAGATCACAGATCAAAGACAAGCAACAGCAGATGAAACAGCTGATGACAGAGATTGATGATCTCAAATGTATGATCAAGATCATCCAGGTAGAAAGAGATCAATCTTTAGATGAAGAGATAAATAAGCAATTTGACAGAGCTATGAGCATAGAAACACCCAGGAGAAAGAAAGTAACCATAGAAGAGTCTCCCACTGGTTCTCCCTCTCCTCCTCATGATCTATCCATGTCAATGCTTTCAGGTCCTAAGTTCTTTGTGAAAGTCCAGTTTAATCCCGAAGAGTATAAACCATACCTGCTGGATTGCATGATTGACTCAGGATGTCAAGTTAATTTAGCTAGAGGTTCAGCACTTCCTCATTTCTATTGGGAAAAGATATCTGCTCAAGGAGCAGCCATTGAAGGCACTATTGTTCCCATTACAGCCAAAGCTGAACTCTTCCATGTACAGTTTAATAAATTTTTTGATAAACTAACTTTGTATAGGTTAGATGATTTATCTGATGATTGTGTGTTAGGATCCAAATTCCTTCATAGAGTTAGCCCATTTGTTGTAGACACTAAAAAGATGACATTCACATGTATATTCAATAACCAGTCAGTTACTCTTCCCATGTCATTCCAGTCATCTCCTAAATGTCTTGTTCCAGTAAGAGAGCCTGTAAATAAACCTAACCAAGCTCAGCTCTTGAAAATGGATAGATGTATTTCCTTCTCAGAAGCTCATGGTGAAAAGTTGTTAAAAGACATCTCTGAGAAGCTTGTCAAAGATTGTTGTTCAGACAACCCGAATGCTTTTTGGACCAGAGAAAAGTATTGTGTTTCTCTGCCCTATGATCCTCTGAAAAAGATTAAACCTATGAAAGCATCAGCCAGAATAATGTCTCCCTCAGAAAGAGAATTCTGCGCTAATGAAGTAAAATATCTAATGAAGAAAGGTTTAATAGAGCCCTCAAAGAGCCCATGGGCATGCAGAGCCTTTGTGGTTAATAAGCATTCAGAAATCAAGAGAGGTAAGCCAAGGCTGGTAGTTAACTACAAGCCATTAAATGCTGCACTTCAAAAAGTAAGGTACCCTCTCCCGGATAAAGCAAGCCTGTTGCAAAGAATTGTAGGCTGCACTATCTTTAACAAATTTGATTTAAAGTCTGGTTTTTATCAGATAGGTATAGAAGCTAAAGATAGATTCAAAACTGCATTTGTTGTTCCGCATGGCCAATACCAGTGGAAAGTTCTGCCATTTGGAATCAACAATGCTCCCTCAGAGTTTCAAAAGAGAATGGAGGATATATTTAGAGAAAAACTCTGGGCATTAGTATTCATAGATGATATCTTAATATGCTCAAAGAACCTGCAAGATCATCTGAAGCATTTACAGAGCTTCTATGAATTAGTTTTCAAACATGGGTTAGTGCTTTCCCAAAGCAAGATGGAAATTTGCAAAACTGAGATAGAATTTCTTGGTTTTAAGATTCAGAAAGGACAAGTAATATTGCAGAACCATGTCCTCCAAGTATTCAGCAAATTTCCAGATGAGATTATAAATAAGACCCAGTTGCAGAGGTTTCTTGGAAACCTCAATTATATCAAACCTTTCTACAGGGGTCAAGCAGCAGATGTCCATCTATTACAGCAGCGTTTGAAGAAAAATCCTCCAACATGGACAGTTGCTATGTCAAAGGCAGTACAGAAAATAAAAGAAAAAGTATTGTAGCTGCCTCCGCTATCTTTGCCTCAGGGAACTGGTACCCTGATTATAGAAACAAATGCTTCGTCATCCACCTGGGGTGGAGTTTTGCTTGAAGCTATAAATGGCAAAGAAAACATTTGTGGCTTCGGCTCTAGTTCCTTCAAAGCAGCCGAATTAAATTATCTGTCAAGCCACAAAGAGATTCTGGCAGTCAAGAAGACTGTCCAACACTTCATTCTGTTCCTAAAACCCGTTAGATTCATTATAAGAACAGACTTGAAGATAATGCCTGGTATCTTCAAAAATGAGAACTTAATGGCAGAAAATAACAGTAGAATTCTTAAATGGTTTATATGGCTAAGTAACTTTGATTTTGATATTGTGTATAGGCCAGGTTATTTAAACTGTCTTGCTGATATGCTCACCAGGGAGCAACGCAGCATTCCTGCCTTGAAGATGTTCACCATTGGTGAATCAAGCTCTGGACAAGGTCGAGCCAGAGAAGACAAGAAGAAAGCTCTGTCAGAAGAAGAGCTTAAAGCCAAAGAAGGATTGTTCCTCCTCCCATGGGACAATTCTCTAACATAAGATGTTCGTATCCAAACACTGGAGTATGCTTCTACTGATGAAGCAAAAATGTTTCTGCAATTGACCCTTATCAAGAATATTCAGTCTTCGCCTCTCAAGCTAGAAATTATGGAGCGTTGGGAAAAAGATGCGTTCACCAGCTTTGCAGACGCCAAAGAAAAGCTTAGAGATTGCAGAGAAGTTTGGATGGATTTCAACGATGAAGACTGACTCTGGTATATTGATATTTGTGATGGCCATTTAACTTGGACATCATATAATCTGATTCTACAATGTTGCAGAGAAGAATAGTCGATCATTATTTGTGCAGGCCCTGCAA
Source organism: Pseudotsuga menziesii (assembly GCA_001517045.1). NCBI lineage: Eukaryota > Viridiplantae > Streptophyta > Pinopsida > Pinales > Pinaceae > Pseudotsuga > Pseudotsuga menziesii. Next base: position 153,357 of record LPNX010309683.1, on the reverse strand, counting down.
ATCTAAGATTTAATACTACCTGGTCAGGATGGACAGAGGCACTGCTAGATAATTTTTTTTCCACGGGTAGATTGGGAGAACAGGCGTGCCAATTTTATTGCGCACATGAAAGCAAATATGGAGATAGCAGATCGAGAGAACCAATGGTTCAAATTTATGCTCCATTTTGAAGGTGGAAGTTATAAGCCACTGGATCATACAGTGTTCACACGACAGAAGCTTATCCGAAGAAGCATTGAATATGGCCAGATTGAGTCCAGAGTCACTGTCAGGGAAATACCACTTAACTACAGAGTTGAATCTAAATTCCACAGTGAATTTATCTGCGAACCAAACCTGGTTTTCCAAGGTTCAGATATTGAACAATGTTTCAGTCCATTTTTATATCCGCCTCGAAGTACCGAAAGATCTCCACAGCTAGAAGATTCTCAGTTCTATGATTATTCATCAGATGATGAGATCTGGGAATATCTGCAAGGACGCGACCCATACGACTAAAGAGAAAGCAGTGGTGGGCCGTCATTCTGAAGACTGAGTAGGCCAGTCTTGTCCTACAGTGTTTTCGACGTGGGCCGGATTAATGCTCCACTTTGTAATAGTATAGGGAATAATTTGTATTGTGGGCGTGTTCCCCACTAGGTCTGTCAGAAGTATGACACCGAGTCCCCATATGTCACTGACCAATGAAGGGACGAAATAATGACTGTGGTTGTCCCCACATGTCACCCCGGTTGATTCCTTTTTGACTTATAGGTGTAAGTCAGTAGTAATCGGTTTACCAATTGACCTCTTACTGTCAGTCGATGCCCACCGGCTCACCGGTTGGAAGTTGTATAAATAAGACCCTCGGGGTTCATTGTAAGCATCATGCATTGAGTTTGCAAAGTCGCTCTGCAATAAGTGTCTAGAGTCTACATTGAGAAAGTAGTCCGCTCTGCAAGTTTAAGTCTAGAGTCTGTAAGAGAAGTATGCTCCGTGTCTTGGCCTTCGAGCTATACGAACGCATCAGAACCTAAAGTTTATATAAATTGAGTCTGTAACAGAGTGGGTATGCTCTGCAGGTTGGCATTATGCTATAACACTGCATCATAAGACTCTGAGTATTAGTAGAATTGAGTCTGTAACAGAGTCTATGCTCTGCGACATGGCGTAAAGCTATAAGATCGCATCAGAATACTCTGAATAGGAGTAAGTATGTATTACAGTGACGACCTTCGCAATCCGAAGGTGATCTGTTGAGTCTGTAATATTGTGTTGAAGTCTTTGCATAACTAGTATAACGAATTTGTACATTATAGAATGCAGACACTCTATCTATTCCCAAACAACACGTAGAGGATTACATAGTGCAGATCTGTTTCATCTTCAAATAAACATCGATTTCAAATGCAGAGGTTCAAATAATATGGATTCAGTTCAAATCACAGGCAGAAGGCTAGTAATACTAGATCTATTAAAAAATGCAATACTGGATCTATTAAAAAATGCAGATAACATGCTGGTACATTTTAACATTCAAATCTAGAGTTAATCCCTTCAAAGAGCATGCATTGGCTTCTATTTAAAAGCAAACCTTCAAATTGCTGGCATCATACATCACCCAATCAATCAAATGCTGATAACTTTAAATCACACGCAGTCAATCAGATCAGGTTTTTCTTAAAGATCAAAGCTTCCCTTAAGATCGCATAAAGGTTATCATTCCACTCACACATTAATAACTCATAAATCAAAAGGCATTCAGTAATATCGGTTTAAGATCAAAGCTTTAGAAAATATATAATTCCATCTCTGTTTCTTGAATAAAAACGCAAGCATTTGCTTACACCTATGACTCTACAATACGACGGAATTTAAGGTTATTCAGATCGCCGGTATAATTACATTTCCACTCACACACTATTAGGCTATAAACCAAACACATTAAATAAAAACGGTTTAGAATCCAAGCTTCAGTTTAGATCGCAAATATATTTCAATTCCAAATAACTTCATAAACCCAAAACACATTCAACCAAATCGGTTTTAGCATCAACGCTTCAGTTCAGATGGTCGATATATTACAAATTTCAAATATATAATTCCATCTCTGTTTCTGGACTAAAACAAAGGCATTCACGTACACCTATGACTCTACAATACGCAGGCATTCCAGGTTATTCAGATCTCCGGTATCATTACAATTGCACTCACACACTATAACTTATAAACTACAACGCATTCAATCAAAATCGGTTTAGCATTAAGCTTCAGTTCAGATCGCTGATATATTTCCATTCCATTCTCACATTAATAACCCTATAAATCAAATGGCATTCAATTAATTCGGTTTTAGAATCAACACTTCAGTTCAGATAATCGATATATTACCATTCCATTCACACTATGAAACAACGCAACTAGTCTAGGAACCTTGATTTGTTGGTGTGCGATGCAAACTATAGACATAGATGTGTGGAACTTCACATTGCCTATCCAAGGACCATAGGTTGTTGTGTTGAAATGGAACTACATATTCAAATATTTCAAATTGTGCATAACTAGTTGTATAATGAAGGAGAAATGGGTATGAAACACTGTCTCATGGGGTTGTTCTACAAGAACTAGGGAGAAATGAGTTATTGAGATGCAACGATTGGGAATAAAATGGGTATGAAACACTGTCTCATGGGGTTGTTCTACAAGAACTAGGGAGAAATGAGTTATTGAGATGCAACGATTGGGAATAAAATGGGTATGAGAAACTGCCACATTGGGTTGTTCTACCAGAACTAGGGAAATGAGTTATTAAGATGCAATGATTGGGAAGATTTGTAGAGTTGGCATGTGTGATAACATCTTCCCATAGCGTTTATGGGTTAGTTACGTTGTTGATGGAGCTTAATTGAAGGGGATCCTCGCAACTTACCAATATGTATGCCAAATTGCACTACAAGAATAATCGACAATGAAAATTTGAAGGCAAGAGCTATCCATTGAGCTGCAGAGCATTTAATGCGGCTGCAACAAGCTTGATGATTGTCGAATATTGAGTTACTCTAGATCCAACGGTCATCAAGTCTAGTGCAGCTCAATAGATAGCTCTTGCCAAATTTGAAGGGGGCTTCACAAATGATCTTATAAAGATTAATCTTATTTACTCAAAATAATAATAATAAATAAACAAAATTTTCATTTGAATTTTTATTTTTAAAATTTTAAATAAATAAAACATATTTGTGAAAAATAACAAACTAGAAAAACGAACAAATACAATGGGATAAGTGCAAACAAAGTCAAAGGAATGGGATAGAATGAGGAAGGTGCAGAATTCCCATGACATCCCACTTCTTAAATACATAGCAAACACTCCACACCTAAAAATATATTGTTTGACTCGCTTATTTTAGTTAGTACTAGCATTTATTATCACCGCCGCCCACCGTCAATGCCCATAAACGATGGAACACGGTATCATTTGCTGACTAGATCAACTTGCTCCAAAGTGCAAATTGCATTGGACTAGTAGGTGCTTGACTGAAACCGCGTCGGCGCCTAAACTCCGGCGCTCCACATCGTAATTATTCCGTGTGCGTCATAACAATCTCTAAGTTCTTTCTAGATAACGTATTTCTTAATTAAAAAATCGGAAAAAACAAAACAAGGTGCTTTCGTTCATTAAAAACATTTGGAAAAAGACAAAAAAATCCAGACGAAGCGTGTTACACACGCGTCAACGCTCCATACGTACGCCGTGACAATAATCACTTCCGCTCTCGCGGACACGGAACCTTTCACCACTCTCACACGGCCCTGTAGTATCTTGGGAAAAATTCCATGGTGTTATTGGCCCCATAATCGCCAGGATCTGCAGGTAAAGGTCTTCGATAGATTCCATATCCAACCCATAGAAATTTAATGGCCGCGTTTCTTCCTTTAATTTATTGTTTGAATGCGAAATGTCGATTTGATTTCTAGTTAGAGTGCCTTGTGTTCCTTAATATAGCGCTCTAATGAAAGCGTTTTTCACGAGGGTTGAGTGTTTCGGCCGTTTCAATTTTTTCTTTTCTGATCCTTACGTTTTAATTTTAATCGTTTCAATTTTTACCGAAAAGCAATTCTTTATCAAATTTTGGTGAATCTTTGGATTCAAGGATCGTAAGCATGTAGGGTTTGATTGGGAATAATTTTTTTTACCGAAAAGCAGTTCTTTATCAAATTTTTGGTGAATCTTTGGATTCAAGGATCGTATGCATGTAGGGTTTGATTGCGAATAAAATTTGTAAATTATCTGTTCAGCGGCTCAACCTTGTAGAATATTTGCTTCGGAAGCTTCGAAATTTTACTTAACCTAACTTACTTGTCTTGGATGCAGGTATTGAAAGATTTCTTTGAGTCTGAGCGAATCAATCAGCCGACAGTCCTTTTGGCGTAAAATTATTTACCCGGAGATCATACGGCAGTGCATGTTCGGTGGAGAGTCTCGACATAACACTTCAACACCTCAAGCTGTGTGCGAGAAGACTTTGAATAAAATCCTCGGCCGACGAATAAGAAAACAGAGTGTAAAATTGTGGAATAAGGTTTCGAATTTCGTAGGTCGCGCTGCCTTTCTTTACGGTAATAATATCAGGGAATTTTGTGTATCTTGCTCCTGAACATTTTAAGTGCACAGACTTTTATTTGCGAGGCCTTTTGTTTTTCTGCTAGAAAGAATTTTCCCTGTAATTTGGACTGTGAACTGATTCGGCAATGAGTCGCCCGCATGAAGGCTATTCTATGTTCCAATACTTTGGAAATCCTTTCAGAAAGGTTTCCTTTAAACGGTCCCCCGATAAATCTTCAAAGCTTAATCGCATATGGAGCGCTTTTGAGATTTCTTTGACAGAAAGGTTAAAGCGACTGGAGGCAAAGATTCCAAAGGACATGATAGATTTGTCTTGGATGCAGCAAGCCCTGGAGGTCTTATCTGCCACACACGCGGATTTCAAGTCCCTTATTTCGGATCTCCGATTCCCTACCACGGAATGGAATGAAAAATGGAAGGACGAATATCTGGATGACACTGTAAAGCTTCTGGACATTTGTATTGCATTGAATGCTGAAATCGCAAAGCGCGAGCATTCCCAGCTTCTTGTTCACTATGCTTTGCATTTGCTGGACTTTTCAGGAGGCGTTTGCTCTGATGACAAGCTATTCCGTGCCAAAGATTCTTTAAAAGAATTGATGGAAAAAACAGATCACAAGAAGAAAACCTGCTTAAATTCACAAAAAAACGGCAAGATTGAGAATTGCAGTGTGATATTACAGGCTATGAGCAATAGCCTTCAGTTTGGGAAAGGAAAATATACGGCAAGAGACAAGGTTTTCTTGAGAGCCTTGTATGGATTGAAGGCAACAACTATATTTGTGTGTAGTGTGGCGGCATCTGCTCTCGCAGGGCATCCTGGCCTATTGATTGAATTGAGAGTTCCTGATCATTTACTCTGGTCTGCAGCATTTAGGAGTTTGCAGGAGGAGATTAATGATGAAATCAATAGATGTTTCGCCGAGGGCCGTGTTGGGGTTGTGAAAGAAATAGAAACGTTGGATGCAGCCATTGCAAATGTGCATTCAACAGTTGAGAAAGTGGCTGTTGACATTAATGAGGATAGAAAGAAAGTGGAAGAGATCAGAATTGATGTACAGGAATTAAAACAGAGTGTGGAGTTGGTTGGCCAAGGGTTAGCTTCTCTAAACAAACAGGTGAATGATTTCTTCCAGGTTGTTTTGGGTGGAAGGAACACATTGCTCGATAGTCTCAGATTATCTGAAATAGCCAGTCATGAATGAATGAATGAGTAAAGTCGAGCAGGATCAAATGTTTCGTTTTTCATCATTTGGATTGCTGGACAAAACTCCATTCTATACAGGGATTAAATCTGGTCTGAAAGTCACATTGATTGTAGCACTGTATATATTTGTTTTTTTCAGAAAGCAGCGTAAGGCAGATGATTAGAAAGGGATTTATAGATATGATGTTTTTAGGGCTATTGACATTTACTGTTTACATACCTATATGGAAGCTGTCGCTTTATGCGCATTCCAGGTACAATATAGGTATGATTCTTCTTTTCTGTAAAATAGCTTGTTTTAATAAAATTTTAATTTGAAGATTGTGACAGTGGTGTACTTCAGGAATTCAAGGAAAAATAAAAATGAATTCACAAATCACAGTGGTACAATAATTTTGGTCTACAAAAAACGGTAGCAAGAAGATATCACCCATGGAAATATGATAACACAACTATTCCTCAACTGCTTACAATAAAAATAATCAATCAACTGCTTACAATAAAAATAACATTTGTTACATTTGTTTAGGTATATTCTATATTTTATAATTGTTTGTAAGTTTGGAAAGATAAAGTACTTCTATATTTTATAATTGTTTGCAAGTTTGGAAAGATAAAGTACAAAGAAAAGAAGACAATCCATTCATTGTGATTGTTTGGCTTGTTAAGATATTTACAAAATGCACACATCCATGTAGCTTATGTAGGTATTGAATCATGATCATTTAACTAAAGCAATCCACAGCCCCAAGGGTTAGAGTTAGGCCATCTGTGAGGATGGTTGGCGGTTTACCACCTCTACTTTCCGTGGAGATTTCCTCTGAAAAAAAAAAACTAAAGCAATCCATGACTACCATCAAATAGCCATTGAAATAGAGACCCATCATATGCTCAAGACTAGAATTTGGATGTATGATTGTACAAAGGGAATTTCTCACCATAAAATATTGAGTTTTTAAGGCCATATTTGAAGTTATTATTTTTTTGGTTTTATATAAATATGATGATAACAAAACTTTAGATTGATCTTACTAAGATACTTAATTGGACCTTCACTTTCAACCGAGTTAATGGGTGGTCTATATGGGATAATGGGATAATGTATACATTATTTTGTATAATTTTTTTTTTTAAATTAGCATCCTCTTATCATGATGTGATTAGGGTGATTTTGTTTAAAATTTGTTAATTTCAAACTGCACTCTATTTCAAAACTAGGGTAATGACATCTCTAAAAGGGATGACTCAAATAAAAATTGACTTTTATCTATTAATGTTTGAATTTATTTCTTAATATCTCCACAGTTTAAGAATGAAGTCTTGTGTAATGTCTTATTTGGTAGTGTTGATATTTTAATGGTTATGCAAGATCTTCAAACATTTATAATCATAACCATATGCAAAAGGATCACTGAAAGAAAGACAAGCACAACCACACAAAAGAACACATATATTTATCGTGGGAAACCCTTGTTAGAATTCTTGTGCCATTTAGATCATCAAGCAATGAGTCCAAATTAATATTATGCAGTGAAAGAGGAATGACAATACACACTGAACAAATAAAATCTCACAGGAAACAGATGAGTATAGCTCAGATAATTACAGTATCATGTTCATTAAAGAATCTGGTGTTACAATAGTGTTACATAAGGAAGAATTCGAATTCATTAGGGATGAATTCAAATCTACCAACCAACTCTAACTATATCTGACTACATGGCTAACTAAAGATGTCTAAATCACTATTAGAGTCCAAGTGGTTAACTCCATATGTCTAATTCAGTCAATCCATCAGTTATAATCAGTGAAACCAGTCTAACTGCAAGTGGTAGGTGAGAACTAGCTCCTTCCCAGATGCAACCATGCATAACTAGCGCTAACTGAACCGGAGGAGAACTAACTGAATGTAACTGAAGAGTAACTAAGCTTAACTAGTTACCAACTCCCAGCAACTGAAGGAGGTTGGTGTCAGGACTCCCAGTGGCTCCTAAAATGTAGGGATTGGCCTAGGAGGTGCCTAAATTGATGCATGCAAGTGCAGCCAGCCTCAGTTAGCCTCTATCGGTGTTCCCCACACTCTAGCGACTGGTATATGTGGCCCCATTAAGCCAAGTGGACCCAATGGTACTAGTGGACCCAATAATTAATAAAAGAGTCCTAAGTTAGGATAAAATAATCTAATAGATAGTTTGGTAAAGGAAGGATTATAAATCATAACACCCCCCCTGAATCCTAACTTGGACAATCGTGGGCCCTCACAATATGGCCAAAAGTCACCCATATACAATCTAAAAGATAAAAAATGATGCTTAATAAACCGAGGAAATAGGGGAAAACCTCATGGGAACCCCCCCCTCAAAATAAGCAGGAAACAAGAAAATACAAGCCATCTTTAGAAGAAATAAGCTTCCTCCTTAGAAAAATAACTTGTCAAAAACACTGCTGCAAATTTGCATCTCTATGCAGCAATATGGTTTTTCTGTGCAGCGACATCCTGAAGTGTTGCATGTGCACCTCTAAATGTCCTTCTAAACTGATGAATTTGTGTGTTTTTTTTGGATGGAAGAGGTAGAGAATGATCAATTTTCTGCTTTCGTGGGCCGAGTGGTTGATCATTCACTACCATCAAGTAGCATCATCCTAAAATGTTGTTGCACCACTCTGTAGGGAGTGAATATGTGAGAGAGAGTGCAACATGCTCATTCTGATAATGGGAACTAGTTCTCCTTCTGTCTTATGGATTCCCAGCACCATCCCCAGCTGCATCAATGAGCTTTTGAGCCCATGTAGGCTTAGGCCTTTGGTTTGGAATGGATGTTGGATCTGGATCTAGAATCTCATGAGGTTCAACCTCAATAACAAGATCATGCTGGTCTTGATCCTCTTCATCTGAATCCAAAACATGTAACAAATCATCATCATCAAAAATGGGAGGAAGAGTGTTTATACCTTTTTGTGCTTTGGATGGTGGTGCATCACACAATTGATCTTCTTCAAACTGAACACTCCGCTCAATCAAGCATTTCCTACTTGTAATCTCCATCAACTTGTATGTTTTTCCATCTTCTGCATATTCCAGCAGAATGCATTCCCTACTTTGGGCTTGGAAGGCCTTCCTCCTGTCAAGTGGTATTTTGGCCCAAGCTTTGGAACCAAAAACTCTCATATGAGAGACATTGGGCTTATGCCCATGCAATGCTTCGAATGGAGTGGCCCCAACCAATGATTTATAAGGCACTCTATTATGAAAGTATGAAGCACAATTTATAGCTTCTACCCAAAGAGAAGGAGGGAGATTCTTACCATGGAGAAGGCATGCTGTCATCTCCTTCAATGATCTGTTCTTCCTCTCAACCACACCATTTTGTTGTGGTGTGTATGGAACTAAGTGTTCCATTTGAATCCCCTTCGATTCACAGAAATACTCAAAGTCTCTTTTGATGTACACTCCTCCTTTATCAGATCGTATGGACTTGATTTTCTTACTGAAACTATTCTCAACCATAGCTTTAAAAACTTGAAAAATATAAAAAAAATTCTGATTTGTGTTTCATAAAGTATATCCAACAGTACCTAGAACAATCATCAATAAAGGTGAGAAAATACCTGCAACCATTAATGGAGTTTGAGGGAATAGGTCCAGCCTCATCACTATGTATCAAATCAAGTATAGAGGCAGCTCTATGTTCCTTCCCAACTTCATACCTCTTCTCTGGATGCTTACCTACCAAGCAACCAAAACATATTCCATTGGAAATTTGGATGAGAGGCAAACTTTCAACCATTTTATCAATGTGGAGTTGCTGGAGATATTTGAAATTGAGATGGCCAAATCTCTCATGCCAGATCTTATTGGTGTTGTTAGCACGAGACAATAAAGTTGTAGGAGGTGAGACAGGGAAAAAATGTGAGAACTCATAATCTTTAGCATAATGATTTGCAATACCTTTCGCTATAAGCTCTCCAATAGTGTTTTGTGTGATCTCAACTGAATCTGAGTCGAATGTAACTCTCTTGGGAGAGCCTGTATGGGTCATCTGATAAACAAACAACAAATTAGCTGCAAGGGAGGGCACATAGAGAACATTTTTGAACTCACCATGTTGTATTTTAACTGAACCTCTTCCTACTACTGGAATTTGGGAATCATCTCCCATGTGAATATTAGGCCCTTTTGATGGAGTGAGGGTGAAAAGGATTCTTTGGAGGAAACCATGTGATTGGATGCTCCATAATCAATTATATATGTTGTTGACTGAATAAGGCTAGCCTTCAAGGCATGGAACCTTTCATCATCTTCTAGCTGTGGTCCATCATCATACGTATTTGCTCTTTGTGGGAGAGCAATGTTATTCTTCTTGAGGAGGGTAGTCAGCTGGTCAACTTGCTTCTTCATACAAGAGTCTTCTAGATGAAAACCCCTCATACAATAGGGACACATCCTCTTTTCAAACTTCTTTTTCTTTATGGAGCCTGAAGCTCCTTCAGAAGTCTTATGATTCTCTTTAGGCTTCGAATCAACTACTTTAGGATCCTTCCCCTTTGATTTACCTTTAGCTTGTGCTTTGGTAGAGTTTGTCATTAGGAGGGCTTGATCTTTGGAAGTCTTGATGACTCTCATCTAGATCAACTTCTCTTTCTCATGTATTAAGGACTCGACAAAGGAATCAAGTGAGGGCATATTCCAATTGGGAATGGAAGCCCTTCCAGAATGGAAGATTGATACAAATATAGAATACTCAGAGCCTAGTTTACTGAGTATGGAGAGCACATGATACTCATCCTTTCTTTCTATTCAGCAATGTCTGCATTGAAGTGCAAGAAACTTGAATTTAGTAAAGAATTGTTGGATGGCCTAGAAACTGTTGGGATATAAGGCTATCAACTCGTTCTCTAGAATATGTCCCCAAAGTTAATCTTGCTTGCCAAACAAGTCTTCAATCTTCTCCCAATATTCCCTTGGAGTCCTCAAACCTTTAAGGTGAAAGAGGAGATCTTTGGATATGTGAGTACATATGTAACCAAAAGCTTCATTTAAGTGGTTCAGAAACTTGTTTCTCTTAGCTAGAGGATGGGGCTCAACCTCCCTTCCAAGTATTATCCTGAAGTAATCCTTCTTGCGCAAGGATAACTGCATATATGCCCTCCAATCAACATAATTGAAGGGTGTTAGGATCCGAGGTGTGGAGGGTTGAGAATTCATAATTCTCCTGCTGGAAAAGACAATATCTTCACACAAGCTATGTAGCACCTATAGAAATTTCACTGCGAAACCAAAAACATTCAAACTTTGTTAGAATCAAGCCTTCCCTCTCGACATGAACACTTTTTCAGGTTCCATCACGCCCGCACCACCACTCTGAATAAATTCAGAGGAAACAAGGCACTTTTTGTGGGACTTCTGTGTAAACCCAACTGCTTCTGGTGTTCAATGGAGAGTAGACAGAGTTGAAGCTTGCTTGAGATGGATCTGATACCATGTTAGAATTGTTGTGTAATTTAGATCATCAAGCAATGAGTCCAAATTATTATTATGCAGTGAAAGAGGAATGACAATACACACTGAACAAATGAAATCTCACAGGAAACAAATGAGTATAGCTCAGATAATTACAGTATCTTGTTCATTAAAGAATTTGATGTTACAATAGTGTTACATAAGGGAGAATTCAAATTCATTAGGGATGAATTAGAATCTACCAACTGAATATAACTGTATCTAACTGCATGGCTAACTAAAGATGTCTAAATCACTATCGGAGTCCAATTGGTTAACTCCAGATGTCTAATTCATTCAAACCATTAGTTATAATCAGTTAAACTGGTCTAACTGCAAGTGGTAGGTGAGAACTAGCACCTTCCCACATGCATCCATGCATAACTAGAGCTAACTGAATTGGAGAAGAACTAATTGAATGTAACTGAAGATTAACTAAGCTTAACTAGTTGCCAACTCCCATCAACTGAAGGAGGTTGGTGTTGGGACTCCTAGTGGCTCCTAAAATTTAGGGATTGTCCTAGGGTGCACCTAAACTGATGAATGCAAGTGCAGTCAATCTTAGTTATACTCTATTGGTGTTCCCCACACTCTAGTGGTTGGTACATGTGGCCCCATTAGACCAAGTGGACCTAATGGTACTAGTGGACCCAATAATTAATAAAAGACTCCTAAGTTAGGCCAAAATAATCTAATAGACAGTTTGGTAAAGGGAGGATTACAAATCCTAACAACACTCACTGGGGAGAAAACCCAACAAAACTTCCTTGATATAGACTTCAACCAAGTACGGTGTAAGACCTCGAGAATAAGACTTGTAAGCCACTAAGAATAAGACTTGACTGCTTCCTCTCTCTAGCGAACTTGCTTGAGGTCTAAGCATGTCCAAACGAGGGAGGCACCTCCCCTATTTATAATTATCAGTGGAGAGGACTAATAACCCACCATGGATGACTTCTCCTCCCAATCAATGCCAAATTGCCTTAGGAGACTCAAAATTACATTTTAATAATACTTTTGTGGGTACTACTGAGTTGACTTACAATAGAGGTTTTACCTCAAGACTTTACATGAACAAATAAATCAATGAAATCCCTAATCGGAGGAACAACATCTACGAAGAGAGGAATAATAATAATAGTGCAGAATAGAACATCTTCTGCAATTGCATTTCTTTAACACTCCCTACCGATTGGTAAGTTTGTACGTCATATGAAGTTTTTACAACTACATCAACATCATCATCATCCATGGAACATCATCATCATCATGGATCGTCACATATCAAGCATCACATCACGACTACATCATCAAAAGCATCACATCTCGACACATCATCACGAGCATCACATCTCAAGCATTTCTTCTCAACACATCATCATGAGCATTGCATCTCGACACATCATCACGGGCATCACATCGCGTTACATTATCACGAGCATCACATCTCGTCATCTCAAGCATCATCATCTTGAGAATTACTTGCAATATCAAACATGTAAACACATCACAACGTAAACACAACATCCACAATTTAATGTGTGATCACACACAACATAAAGAATGTTGGAATCTCATCATCCACAAACGAATGTAGGACCACAATGTCCACAAATGAATGCAGGACCACAACGTCCGCGAATGAATGTCATACCATAATGTCCACAAATGAATGTAATACCACAATGTCTGCAAATGAATGTTGGACCAGAACTTCCACAAATTAATGCAAGACCACAATGTCCGCAAATGAACGTCAGTCCACATTTCGTTGGGATATTCATATTTGAATATACGACTAACCTTCTTGGGATATTCCTTCTAGGTATTCCACCAACCATGTTGGGATCTACCCATGAAGAAACAACCAGGCTCTTTGTATAGTGGCCAAACCACTGGGACTCATCATTCTTCTCTTGTACACCCACAACTTGAACATCTTCTCTTATAGGTGATTGCATACAATCCTTCCTACAAGTCAAATACATCGGTTGCATGGTTAGAAACATTTCATAATATTCAAGACATATTCAGAATGGCAAATGATTAAGCAGCAAGATAGTATGCCATACTTTCATGCAACTAATTTATCCAACACAACATTCATCCATATATTGTATACATCGGTATTTTTCTATATTCCTTCCATCTCTACTAGGACATTATTAAGAATGTGCACTACTCCCAACATGTCAGCAAAGAGGTTTCATTCTAGATAAGTAGCAATGGAATGTTGTGTAGAACCATAGGACACTTACCCATCACATGCATATTAATAGTATATTGTTAATCAATGCAAACGCTCTATCATGCATAATATGTTTCCTTGGACATAGATATGTACACAACTAAACAATGTCATTTAAGAAACTAGATATATAGGAAATGACAATTCAAATACTTATCTTTGTTTGTTTGATAGAATCCCTCTTGATTTTTATCTCCTTGTAGGAATTATTGGAGTCTCTAACAACAAGCTCTACTTCTTTGTTTGACTATGAGGACATGAGCCTATCTTTCCCATGATCGAAAATGTTGAGCAAGTATTCTACATGACATATTACATAGGATTGTGTAATGGTGTTGAATCTGTGTGTCCCTACAAATAAATCCCTTCTTATCCAATGTTGAAATGGACAAGAGTATAATACTCATGTTCATCGATATAATTCCTTTGAATCAATGTACATATTCCCCATCACTTGAGGAATATTCCATTGCTTTATTCTTAGCTGCAATATATCCATCCTCGATTTCACTGATAGCAACAATGCTCTACTTTCTGTAATATCCTGGAGTTCTCTTTCTATTTGTAGCACTGCCAACCCAATAAGAGTCATCATATCCCTGCAGGAAGATCCTATGATCTCTCGCATATTTGAGGCCATAATCAATTATAACCTTCAGGTACTTCACCACCTGCTTTTCCATAACCATGTGAACACATATCGACTCCACTATGTATTGGATTAAAGTATTCACTGCAAAGCAAATATCTGACCTTGTGTTCATCAAGTATATCAACGAACCAATATTCTAGTTGTAGATTGTGACATCAACTATATTTGAAGTAGGATCACATAGCGACTCCAAGTTTGATGCTATCGGTGTAGCTATATCCCAATATCTCGAACCCCTTTAAAATATTTACTACATATTTTTCTTGGCTAAGGAAAATCTCCTAGGGATTCTGCCACACATCTAATCCTGAGAATCATGTCAAGATTCTCAAACTATGATATCTATTGTAGTTACTCCCTCTAAATTGGAGCACCATCCTCCCTCTACATCTTGTACTCTCTTGCATTAATACATTATGTATTGTAGTGACAGGTATCCTCCTTTATTGTTGACCTTATGTATATCCATCAATGTCATCTCTCAAGGTCACTGGATATCAAGACCCTCCGTCTCAAACTTTGTTGCAAATTCCTCTTGTAACCATCTATGAGCTTCTCGTCCTGTATAGGCTTCTGTCTTCAACCTTGTAGCAAAGGTTGAGATCTCCATCACTCTAGGTGATCCTCAAGCTCCTCATGTAATTGTATGTGATATCCCATAGGTGACTTTTGAGCTTGTACACAACCTTCTGCGCACATGTGAATATCTCTAAAGAGTCTTGAGTCCTAGAGGTTGTTTGATATGCACTTTTACTTCATTAAAGAAGTGTGTCATGCCACTAGAGCAGTGTCTCTTCATAATCAACTCCCTCTTTTTGAGAGAAACCACAAACCTTGCTTTGTATCTCTTGATGTTGTCATCTGTTGTATGCTTGATCTCATAGATCTACTTGGAAGACATTAAAGATTTCCCTTTAGGTCTCGGAATCACAACCCAAACATCATTCTTCATGATCGACTGGTTCTCCTCGATCATATCATCCTTCCATTCTTTTGCAAAGTGTCATTTTTCATCATCTGATCTATGAGAGGTCCTTCTAAAATATTTTCATCTTTTTCTATCAATAGAGCTTCTTCTTGCATGCATTCCTCCATAGGTGAGCTTCCTTCTAGAACAGATTCCTTGAATAAAATATTGAGATACCATTCAAGGTTGACATTTCCATTTCTACTTCTTCACCATTTTATTCAATAACTTATTAGTTGTTCCTTGATCTGGGAGACCCTTGTGAAGTAAGATTGGATGCTTTCTGATATTTTCATCTTCACATCATTGAGTTGATTCTTCAAGGTCATCTTCATGTTGATATTCTTTCCTTCATGTAAGATGGTAAATACATCGAACATATCCTTGGGAGTCTTCAAGGATGATACATGTGGTGTCAAATGGTCTTTAATGGAGATGGAAATAATCCTCTTGGATTTGACCAATTTCTTCTTATGCTTTTCTTTGTCTTCATCTCCCTTTGGATCTACAGCTCCTCCTTTGACATAATATTTTAAGTCATGCTCTTCTAGTATGAGGAGCACTCTATACTTCCATGCCCATAATTTATTGGCTCCTTCAAGCTTGTCATGAATCTTGGTATTGTTTTTCATCATGATAAAGTGAGAAATTCAAATGGAAATAGAGAGAATAGAACTACCAATGAGAGTGCTTCAATTGGATGCTTGCTTCAATTCGTTTTTGGAAGGCTCCTTTTGGTGGGCCTAAGGTTTGACAGGGAAACCCTAATTTTTTTAACTTAGGTGTCTTTCAAATATCATTGGATAGAAACATTTTCCTCCTCAAGGAGAGATGAGCAGCATACTCCTTTTCCCAAAACCATGGACAAAATTGGAAAATATCTGATGCTCTAGTTTTCCTAATAGCAGTGTTAGGTCAAAAATTGAAAATCCACAAAATTAGAAACTCTCTCCATATAAATATGTTCCCTCCTATGGTGAGTTAAATGGTCCTCCTTTCTCCATTGATTTGTGGAGGGAAGTGCTCGGAATAGGAAGCCTTAGTTTCTTCAATTGCTTTTTCATAATTTCTTGATCTTTATTCTAATGTATATCCTAAATTCCTACTCCTCAAGATATAAAATGTGTTCCTGCGATAGATAGATCTATATTATTTCCAACCCCATAGGTTAGAGCAATATTGGATTCACCAAGTGGAACTTATGTTAAGTTTCCCAAGGTGACCTGTTTGTGGACTTGTTCAATATAGAGAAATTTTATGGGCTGCCATGTGTCACTGTTCCAATTTCAGGGTATGAATATAACACCACATAAATTACATTTTGTTCTCTATATGAAACATCTTACTAAATTTTATTTCGATATTCCTATCCTGAGATATAACATTTATCCCTACGTCACATGTTTAAGACTGAATTTTGGAATATCTGAAACCCTAATTTGTAGGAATTAAATATCCTAAATTATAATGAATCTGAGGCTAAAACTCACATACAAGGTACATAAATATTTCATCTTCGACCTATCCAATTTTCAGATCCCTGTCCTTCTCTAATCTTGAGTTATAGCAAAAATTCCAAGATGACTAGATTTTGTCCTCTAGGGTTTTCAAGCATGAAACCGTAATCTCGAGTGGTTGCAGTTGTAGTAGTGTTTAGGTTGCAAAAAGTCTTATTTCAGGGTGGATCTGATACCATGTTAAGTTTTTACTTGGTATACAATATCTTAAAACATTTATCATCATAACATCAAAACCATATGCAAAAGGATCACTGAAAGAAAGATAAGCACAACCACACAAAAGAACACATAGATTTATCCTAGGAAACCCTCATGGGGGAGAAAGCCCAAAAAAACTTCCTTGATATAGAATTCAACCAAGTAGAGTGTAAGACCCCAAGAATAAGACTTGCAAGATACCAAGAATAAGAATTGATTGCTTCCACTCTCCCAGATGGACCGCTCCTTCTCTCTCTAGCGAACATGTTTGATTCCTAAGTGTGCCCAAATGAGGGAGGCTCCTCCCCTATTTATACTGATCCATGGAGAGTCCTAATAACCCAACATGGATGACTTCTCCTCCCAATCAGGGTCGACTTGCCTTGGGAGATTCAAAATTACATTTTAATAATACTTTTGTGGGTACTACTAACTCGACTTACAACGAAGGTTTTACCTAAATACTTTAGATGACCAAATACATCAATGCCAACCCTAATCGGAGGAACAACATACATGGAGAGAGGAATAATAATAATAATAATATAAAATAGAATATCTTTCGCAATTACATTTATTTAACAAGTACAACCTTTTATTATAGACCAATGGAGGGTGTGTCTTAGAGGCATTATGTGTAGTACTTGAAATAGATTAGGCATTATGTGTAATACTTGAAATAGAAATTATAGTGGCACTACAATAGCTTTTCTATCACATTGAATCTATGAATGATGAGCCTTTAGTGCCTTTGCATTGAGTGAAGAGTGTCATCCTCTCATTCTCTTTTTTAGAGCCAACAAAACAAACTTTTGTGAGGATTTGATCTATGTTTGTGTTTTAATGACTAAAACAAGTGCTAAGGGTTACATGGATCTTCTTGTGTTATCACTAAGTAAGCTTCCCATCCTTAACAAGTTTAGACTAAGTAAAAAATTATTAATAGGTTGCAAGACAATTATAAAGTGGATTTCAAATAATATCACTCCACACACATTAAAGGTATAATGTTCAACTCTACATCATTAATGTAATCAACTAAGATAGTGAACATGACTTTGCATGTGTGTTGAAGGTGCATATCCTTGTTCTTACTAAGCCAATTCATGGGATAAAGTTGATGATTTGTGATTATAAGTTTTCACTTTTAATTTTAATATTAAATATCCATGGTTGGAAATCATATCAAAAAGTGCAATCACAATCTCTTCTTAATTGTGAATACTTGTATCTCTCTCCTTGCTCTTATTGTACAAAATTTTGATAATTCTTTAGAGGAAATACTCAAAAATTATCCTTGACATGTCCTATGTACTTGTAAATAATTACATGAAGAGAAATTCCTCTCTCCATGGGCATGTATGATATTGTAAATAATAATGCAAGGTTTAGATTATGGTAACATGACAAAATATATTGTTGAATTTGGGTTTCACTGTGGTGACCCTAATTTTACGTCTACTCTTTTGCATTTATTCCTTAAATGTGTGTTGATTTAATTGTGTTAACCAATTTGAATGCACAATACTTTATCATTTTTCACAATCTTTTCCTCTTTAATTAGAATCAAAAGTGCATATTGATTTAGTTGTAATGGACACTTTGAAGATATAACATATACCAATTTCTTAGAGTCATTGGACATCTCTATACTTGTGTTATTGTGTTATTAGATCATTGTTCCTCTTGACATATGCATTAGAAATGGATGTTGCAAATTACATTTGGAAAAAATAATACTAATAAATTATGAAAAGGTAAATTATTTTAAATTATTTTCCTTTCTTTAAGAGTAAGTTGATTTTTGTTAGCTTAGATATGAAAATTTCAAATAAAATTATTAAAAATGTTTTACACAATTACAAATGTCAACATGATTATTTCTATTTATGTGTGCACTACTTTACATAAGCTAATTGTTAACAAAATTAATTGGAGAAATTGAAAGTACAGTAGATAATCATTAAAAACAAAACCTTGCACTTATAAGAGGAGGGTTGTCTTCACATGTTATATTGTGTTTTTAGGATTGATATTGATTTCTTTCATTGATTAGGCTTGTATAACCTTTCATAATTATAAATAAAGTTTATTATAAATAAAGTGAATTGTCACAAAATATATAACCAATGGTTATCGCGACTTATTAAGAATTTTCTTCTTATAAGTTATCAATTTGATAAATTTACTTACTATGTTTTAATTTTATGATTTAAACTTTTTTAACAATATTATTATTTTTGTGTCTATGTTTTTAGATTTTCACTACAATGAAGTTTGGGAGCCCACGTTTCCAGTGGATACTCCAACCATCTTCAGGGAATCAGAGAGAAAGAAGTTGCATATGGGATTAATTTATATTCTATATCAAATTATCTATCCAATGGATTTATTTTACAGCACAAGTTGTTTTAACCTACAAGCTTAATGTGAACCTTTAATATGTGTTAATAATATTGGGTAATCTATCTATAGGAGATATGTTATTGTACATGTCAATATGAGGAAGGGAGATGAACTTGTTTCTCATGGCTATGGTAAACCTTAAACATCATTGAGATGCAATATATATGCACTGTGCAGTCGTCGAGTTGTGATCTATATGTCTAGTGTGTTATTACCGTCAATCTTCACTATGTAGTGTAAGCTAAAGAATGTAATGTGTTGTCAAATATTGTATTATAGGCCATTGGGGGTTCTAAAAATGGTCCAAGATGGATTCAATCTATTGGAATTATTTGGAAGGCTTCTAAGGTTTTCTAGATATAGATCCAAGTACGAGGGAATTTTTCTAGTTCTGTTGGTTATTTCTCTTAAGGAATAGGGGAAAATCCATCCACTAAGCGATACAGGCATTTCAATATCTAATTATGTCTCTAAATACAAGCACGAGAACCCAAACTTAAAAAATGAGATTTGTAAAATGTAGCCTCAACTGGACCTCCCATCATAAAAAATAAGAAGAAAATCCTCTTGTTGTTTGAATGCGCATTGATTGGAAATTTTATTGGTATCTAGCATATCCCAAAAGCCATAGAGTCATGGGCAAAAGAGAAATGGACACTGAATATTTAAGGACAGGTAGCATCGTTTGTATCTCAGTTGAGGTTATTTTTTCACTTTTTTAATATGGAAGAATGTGATATGGTTTTAAGGTCTATATCTTACTTAATAGGATTCTAGGGAATGCATATGCTGCTTTAATCTCTTGACTTCAATCCAAAAGAGGAAATTATAGTAACCCATGCGTGGGTTAGGATGCTACATCTCTCTTTGATTTTTTTTGGTATGAGAACTCTTCACAAATATCAGGGATAAGTTGAGCCAATTCATTGATGGATTAGAGCTAAAAGGAAACTTGTTCTCTTATGCATGAATAAGTGTGGAGGTGGATCTACAAAAGGGTATTCCAAAAGCATTGCAAATGAATCTTGATAGATGGAAGCACCAACAATCATTAGATTATGAACATATACCTCTTAAGTGCGATTTCTGTCATGTTTATGGAAATTTTGACAAAAAAATTCCAAAAGGAGTAGCCTTCCCTAAATCAATAGACAAAAACAGAATATGAGTTTAAGAAGATTCATAATATATGCAAAAATTCTCAATGTAAGGATGGGCCACAACAATCAAATCCAACCTAAGAGGAACTTCCCAAAATCAAGTAAAACAATACAAAGTAATTGGAAAAATAGATGATATAGAGAGGAGAAAAGGCCCCAACTCTAGGATAGCCGTCCTAAAAGTGGTGTGGATCTAGAGATTTATGGCTTAACATAAGATAAAAAAGAAAATGAAAAAGAGAGAAGAAAAGGAAGCAAAACAATATAAATTGTATGAGAAAGAACATAAAGCCGAGGAAATAGAGGAGGAAAGAAAAAAAGGAGGAAGTAGACAAATAAGAGAAAGTAATTATGGGTTAAAATTGCAACTCCTCTTATTGGTTCAATTCAACATGCCCATTTTCTTATTGGTTCAATTCAACATGCCCATTTTCTTGAGACATCCAAATCTCTTACTTTCTTCAAAGCCCTGAAGAAATCCTCAAATACCTTCCCTCCTCTCACTTAGGAAGGAAATATAGGCAAGACTAGAGAGAATATGAGGCATAATCAAATATTCTCTTGGGCCGCCAACAAATTTTACAATTAGAAAGATCCTTACGTTTTAATTTCCATCATTTCAATTTTTATTTTATTTTTTCAGTAGAAAAAAATACCAGATCCTGATATTCTATTGAATCAAAGATCTTCATATACATTCAGTCAAAGACTGTCTCCATAGATAGGTTCAGCAAGGGGTCCTCTTGACTCAATGAGTCTCCGTCATCATACCATGGTCAGAGAGACATAGCCTGTTGTATTGCAGGCTTTTATCATCACTCCTGTATAGACAGGTCAGATTTTTATCAATTTCCTGATATGAGCAAAAGTA
This sequence comes from Pseudotsuga menziesii, assembly GCA_001517045.1. Classification (NCBI taxonomy): domain Eukaryota; kingdom Viridiplantae; phylum Streptophyta; class Pinopsida; order Pinales; family Pinaceae; genus Pseudotsuga; species Pseudotsuga menziesii. Next base: position 132,022 of record LPNX010309683.1, on the reverse strand, counting down.
ACATAAGTCATGAGCATAAGAAGATGACTGAACGTCTCTTCATGGGATTTCTTAGATCCAGATAATGACAACATAAAAAAGTGCTTAATGGGCTAGCACATACTAATATAACTGAAAATTACCATGATCAGTAATCTTGCCAAACATATATTCTTGGAAATTCCCAAAGCCTGAATCAAGAGAGAGTGCAATTTTTGAGAGACTATCGGCAATCTGGTTATGCTCACGATATATGTGTTTCATGATCATATCCAGAAAGTTATGCAGTAATTCTCTTATATCATCACACCAATGTCTTAGATGAGGTATGTTCAGCGTGCCTTTTCCTGTAGCCCATGATATGATGACAAGGGAGTCTCCGAATAGAGAGTGAAGAGGGATTCCCATAAACTTTGAGACAGAGAGTAGAGCCCATAGAGCCATCAACTCTGATTTAGTGTTTGTACTTCTTCCACAGCCCATGGAGAAATGTATGTTGTGTGAGCTACTCATGTACAAAATAAAGCATGCCCCCCCTATGTTCTTTGCGGCTGCACCATCAAAAAACCCACAAGGATACTCCATCTTTGGAGGCAATCCTACCACTCTGTTTTTAATCTTTTTGGCAGGCACAGAGTATGAATGGAAGAGCATATCAATATGGTGAAGGACCGGATAGACCGCTGGATTGTCTCCCTCGAAGATACAATTATTCCTGTGTTTCCAAATAGACCATAAGGTGAAAAACGGTAGGTATAACTTGGAATAGTCCAAAGAGTAATCTCTAACCCAATGTTCCAGATACAATCGAACAGTAGTTCCAGAGGATGCTTTTTTAAAAGATCCAGAGTCAAAGTGTTCAGATTGAGCTGCGAAGGTGTTCTTAGTAAAATGGCATTCCAAGAACAGATGCTGGGCCGTTTCTTCCTCTTTTTTGCAGAGCAAACAGCAGCTACGACCCTATAAGCCGCGTTTAATGAGCTGATCCCATGTTAATACTTTATTTTTTAAGAGAAGCCATATAAAGCATCGTATTTTTTCAGGTATATTATATTTCCATAGAACCTGAAAAACAAGAGAAGTATCCAAATCGGGCTCCTTAAAGTGATCCACCACACACTCATATACCATTGCCGCGGTTATAGATCCTAAGTAATTCTTGTAAGACCAAAGAAAACGATCAGGAGAAGACCTGAGACAGATCCTCCCATGTTCCAGCCCCTTAACATATTCATCCCAAAGAGTATGCCATTCTCCACCAAGATCCAAGTTCGTGGCAGTGAGCCAATAGTTCTGGGCTTCAACTGAGTAATTTCTGGCTTGTGCAAGAGATGATATCCCGTAATCTTCCAGGTAATTGCGGAGATCCTGAGCCAATAAGTAACATGTGCCCATACCTGTGATCGGGTCCACGCCTACCTTTATGCTTTCACCATTACCTACCATCCAAGTTAGTCCCTTGCCAAGCCAAGTAATAATGCTAAAGAAGCCTTTCCAAATAACAGAGACACCCGTAGCAGAGAAAGCTTTGCATCAAATCCATGACAGGACATTATTCTTCTTTAAATATTTCACAGAAATTAATTTGAACTAGAGACCATTGCCGCATAGAGCAAGCCAAAAAGATTTAAGTCTTAAGGAAGTGCTGAACCATTCTAAATTTTTAATACCCCAGCCCCCTTGAGAAGTAGGCTTGGATAAAGAGGTCCAATCAGCAAGGTGGAATTTTTTCTTATTCCCCGAGGAACCCCAAAGGAAGTCAAAGATTAAACTTCTGAGTTTCCTCAAAATGCATTTCGGTAAGGGGACTAATGACAACCCGTACACCGGTAAGCTGGTCAGAACAGCCCTAATAAGGACCAGCCTCCCACCCAGAGAAAGAAGCTTGAAGGACCAATGTTGAATCCTATTCTCAAACTTTTTAATGAGCCATAACCAATAATTTTACAAAATAACCCGAGGGTTTTATAAAATATCCAAGGTAATTTAAACCCAATGAAATGTCTTGGGTTTTGAATGGCAAAGAGCGAGAGATTCTGTTTAAAGTCTCATCATCAACATTGTTGTACAGAAAGCAAGACTTCTCTGAGTTTATTAGCATTCCTGATGCTTCGTAAAAGGTATCCAATATAACTTTGAAAGCTATCCATTCTTCACAAGAACCAAAACATAAAGAATCATGTCATCAACAAATAGGAGGTGAGTAAGGGATAGGTATTTCGAAATTTTGATCCCTTTTACCATACCATGTCTACGAGCATCATCGATAAGAAGGCTGAGTCTTTCAATCACAAGGATAAAAAGAAGAGCAGAAAGTGGACATCCTTGTCTAATTCCACGAGAGGCCGTAAAAAAATGAGAGGGGGAGCCATTGATAAGAAGAGCAAAATTGACCGAGGTTAGGCAACCCATTATCCAGTTGACTCCTTCCAGAGGCATACCAATTTGCAGAAGAATGAGCCTCATATATGACCAGTTGACTCTATCAAAGGCTTTGGTGAGATCAAGTTTGAGGACAATGGCACTTTTGTTCCTGGATTTGACATAATGGAGAACTTCTTGGGTAATGGCCAAAGGCTCTGAGATCTGACGGTTTTTTAGGAACCCAAACTGCTGAGGAGAAATAAATTTGACAAGTAAGGGTTTAAGACGACTCGCAGCAATCTTAGCTATCAGCTTATAGATCAAGTTGCAAAGTGAGATAGGACGAAAATCAGCAAAGGTTGAAGGTTTGTCTTTTTTAAGAATGAGAGTGATAAAAGTCAAATTGAGAGAGGGCAGAACCTTCCCAGACAGCTAAGACTCTTCCACCAAATTCATCAAATCATTCCCCAAAAGATCAAAAAAAGCTAGAAAAAACTCTACAGGGAAACCATCAGGCCCTGGAGATTTGTCTTTCTTGAAAGACTTGAGGGCCCTTTCAATTTCCAGAAGAGTAACCTTGGAGGTAAAGGTTGACCGCTCCTCAGGGGAAAAATAGGATGGGTAGAGTCTGATCACATTCAACTGAGCTGAAATAGTAGTAAGGTTGTCATCACTGAAAATCCTTTTAAAGTGCCTAACACCCAGGTCTTTCAAATCCTGGTCACTTTCAACCACAGTGCCCTCCTCATCCTCCAGACCCCAAATCGCATTATGATTTTTCCGAGCAGTAGCTACTGAATGGAAAATTTTGGTATTGGAGTCGCCCAAATCATCCTACTTTTAAGCTTGGCAGAAATGATCTCATGATCCCTTAACTTTTTCAGATCCTGTTGCAGAGCCTTAAGAGAGGAGAGAGTCTCTGAGGAGAAGATTCCTGTTTGGGAAGAGGAAATAATATTATGGATCTCTCTCTCAAAAATAATACTCTTATCTTTCAACTCGAGAGACTTGTGATGGATCCATTCTTTGATTTTTTATTTCAATAGCCTAAGCTTCAACGAAAAGGAGTCCATCACAGAATCGGTGGGATCAAGGGTGAGGAGAGGCCACTCTTTTTTTATCATATTAACAAAATCGTCAAAAGCTAGCCAAGAGTGGTTGAATTTGAAAGGAAAGACACAAGGAGAAGAGATCTCCCTCCATTCCAAGATAACCAGATAATGGTCTGAGATGGCCGAGGGAAAAGCCTAAACCTTGTGCTGAGGAAGAAGGTCAATGAGGCTAGAGGAAAGCAAGAATCTATCTAGTCTTTTATTAATTCCATCATCACCCGAGCGGCCATTTCGCCAGGTTGGTCCAGCAAAGTCAAGAGCTATGTCAACAAGCTAATGAGAAGAGAAAAGGTGAGTGAAAAAGGGGCCGAGAGGATCAGGGCGAGCCTTTTTACCCCAGACTTCAGAGCAATTTAAGGTGAGATTAAGATCACCAGTTAAAACCAAATTAGGTTGGCTGAGAAGACCACCTTAATTAGCCAAATCCCAGAAAGATTCCCGATTGGTATAAGGCCCATAATAGTTGAGAAGAGAGAGATTCAATGAGGAACCCCGGACATGAGCTTTAAGGAGAATCCCAACCACAGTTCTGAAGGCTTTTATCTTGAAATAGTGTGGGTTCCAAGCCGCTAGTAAACCCCCCGAGAGCCCTGATGAGCTCAGAGCACAGTATTCCCATCCTGGGCGCAATTTAGAGAAGGCCAAAAGAGCTGGATGCGAGCTGGTCATAGTTTCTTGTAAGATGATAAGATCAGGTGAAAGAGAAACAAAAAGGTTCTGGAGGCTTTTGTGCTTGGCCAGGCCTCCAAAGCCATGGACATTAAAGGATAGGATGTTCATTAAGTACCAGAAGATCCGGGCTTCTTTGCTCTAAGGGCCCGAGAGGGGGAAGGTTGGACATTACGTGCAGCTTCCTTCAGCGTTGCTGATAGAGGAGTATAATAGAGGGGTAAAGGAGGGGAGTCCAAGGAGGAAGGAGGAGCTTTCTTCGCTTTTCTCCGAATAGTCACATTTTGAAAGCGTATAGAGTCCAAAGGGAGGACCGAAGGAGATTGAGGTGTTTTGTCAGTG
>LPNX010309683.1:88554-127366 GCA_001517045.1 Pseudotsuga menziesii | reverse complement strand
TATTGAAATTCTATTGGTTCTCGAATTCCAACTCACAAAAACTTATTTTGGCACGTTTTCTTATAAGGCCCATTTTAGACCCCAAATTTCCTCTAATGAATATCCAAAAAAGTTTGTAGAGAGGGATCCGCAAAGGAGGGTGTGGTAACCGGATTGCAAGGAGGAGAAGGAGCAGAGGGTGGTCTGGAGCCAGGTAAGGGAGGGAAGTCTAAGTCCATAAAAATAGAAGGCATCACAGAGTAGAGTGGTGGAGAAAGATGGGAATCCGTTAAAGGAGGCCGAGGATCTTTTGGCATGGCCGGTGACACAGAGGGAGGGAGTTCCTCCTCTAAACTGGTTAAAGGAGTCTTAACAGGTGAAGTGTCCCGAGCCTGAGACTCAGAGTTCTCTGCTGAACCAGAAGAGGGGCCCGAGGCTGTGACAGAATCAAGAAACAAGAGATCTTGCTCTGTTGCATCATCAAAGAAGGAGCAAGCCTGAGAAAGCATACCTTTTGTGGGCTCGTCTTCGGCAGTGACCAAAGTAATATGTGATGGAGATGGAACGCGATCCTGAGGGAGAGGTGAGGTGACAAGAGACGCATTTCCTTTTCTGATCTCTGGACAGGTCCTTCGGAGGTGGCCTACAGCTCTGCATTTGCTGCAACGGAATGGCACATTTAAATAGTCGAGCCTCTGCTGTATAATCCTTTCGAGACAAATGATATCAATCTCGGCTGGGAGTCCTGTGGTTAAATCCATTTCCACAAGGATTTTGGCCATCCGTTTGTCATATGAGTGAAGGAAGTCATCTTCAACGGCGACGAATCTCCCAATTGTATTCCCAATACCCTCCATTACTTTGCGGTTCCACAGTGGGAGCGGCAAACTAGGAAGAAGGACCCACAAATGTCATTTCTTGACACGTTCTCTTTGTGGGTCAAAGTGTATGTGCCATCGGTCCAAAACTAGAGACCCCTCCCGAATGCGCCATAAGGAGTTAAGAACAGACAGAGCATGTGCCTCTTCCAAGAACACTATAACTATCCATCCTCTGGCTAACAAACTGATTGAAGGAGTATACGAGAAGAGAGGTTTCCAATTTTCAGCAGCCCAGATTTGCCAGTCGTTTTTTCCCATCCGAGTATATTCCAGTCTTCCTATAAGGGCACGAGTGCATAACGCCTCTACCCTGTCCATGAATATGTCCCTTCCAAGAACAAAACGTAATTTGCCCTCCCGAACTTTGTGAGCCTTTGCAGTCCTGCAACGGCGGCTGCGCAACCGGGAAGGTAGAAGGTCTTCTTCCATCTCAACACCAGGGCCTTGAAAAGACCTCAACTGTCGGGTGCTGAGTTCGATAGGTCACCAGAAAAGCCGAAAACCATGTATGGGAGACCCAAACGAGAAGGAGAACCACGTGATGACCACGTAGAGGTTTCCAGAATGGGATGACCACCAAGGGTTCGTAAAGAGTCAACCCTTCAAAAAGAACCCAAGACAAAACATCATTAGAGAAGGTCCTGTGTGACGGAAGAAACCCCCAAATGCTGACAAGTTAACAAGAAGGACACCTGCAGAAACTGAGTGGACTGCTGGTGAATAAAACCCTTAAAACCCGGAAGCTCTAGAAGGGTAACCCAACGACGTAACTCTAAACCATCTGTCACCACCCGTAAGTGCTTCAAAAAAGAGGTCGATTTGTGCATAAAAACCAGCAAATTCCAGACTAACCCTCAAAGAAAACCCAACTAGTAGTAACTGAAAAACAAGAAGAAGTCAGAAGGAGGCTGACCACCCAGACCCAGCTCATGCAACTTGAGGATTCTCACTTTTTTCTACTGGTTGGTACTAGTCCTCCACCGTGGAGGATGGACTCTAGTTGCCAGGTCCAGGTAGAGAACAGTGAAACCCCAAGAAAGAATAAACCCTAGAGGCACCCAAGTGCGCTCCCGACAGAACAAAAAATAGAGATAAAAGAAACCTTCGACAAGAGAAAAACAGGAGAAGACCCCGAAGAAGAAACTGAACCATCCATACAATCTAAGTAACAAAACCCTTCGCCTTAAGAAAAAAGCGACAGCGACATGATAACCCTCCAATGCCGGCATAGTCATGTTTAGCGGAGAGGAGGACAGGATTCATAGAAAGGCAACGGATGGAACCCTATCCCCGACGCCATAGCCCCGGTTCAGGCTGCAGTCGCCTCCCGTCATTTTGCCAGGTTACATCGTTTCAATTTACCGAAAAGCAATTCTTTATCAAATTTTGGTGAATCTTTGCATTTTATTTGTCTAGGGATTCAAGGATCGTATGCATGTAGGGTTTGATTGCGAATAAAATTTGCAAATTATCTTTTCAGCCAGTCAATCCTGTCGAATCTTTGCTCCCAAGGCTTCGAAATTTTACTTAACAGAACTTACTTGTCTTGGATGCAGGTATTGAAAGATTTCTTTGAGTCTGACCGAATCAACAAGCCGACAGTCCTTTTGGCGTAAAATTATTTTCTCGGAGATCATACGGCATAACGCTTCAACAACTCAAGCTGTGTGCGAGAAGACTTTGAATAAACTCCTCCGCCGACGAATAAGAAAACAGAGTGTAAAATTGTGGAATAAGGTTTCGAATTTCGTAGGTTGCGTTTCCTTTCTTTACGGCAATAATATCAGAGAGATTTGTGTATCTTGCTCCTGAACATTTTAAGTGCACAGACTTTTATTTGCGAGGCCTTTTGTTTTTCTGCAAGAAAGAATTTTCCCTGTAATTTGGACTGTGAACTGATTCGGCAATGAGTCGCCCGCATGAAGGCTATTCTATGTTCCAATACTTTGGAAATCCTTTCAGAAAGGTTTCCTTTAAACGGTCCCCCGATAAATCTTCAAAGCTTAATCGCATATGGAGCGCTTTTGAGATTTCTTTGACAGAAAGGTTAAAGCGACTGGAGGCAAAGATTCCAAAGGACATGATAGATTTGTCTTGGATGCAGCAAGCCCTGGAGGTTTTATCCGCCACACACGCGGATTTCAAGTCCCTTATTTCGGATTTCCGATTCCCTACAACGGAATGGAATGATAAATGGAAGGACGAATATCTGGATGACACTGTAAAGCTCCTGGACATTTGTATTGCATTGAATGCTGAAATCGCAAAGCCCGAGCATTTCCAGCTTCTTGTTCACTATGCTTTGCATTTGCTGGACTTTTCAGGAGGCGTTTGCTCTAATGACAAGCTATTCCGTGCCAAAGATTCTTTAAAAGAATTGATCGAAAAAACAGATCTCAAGAGGAAAACTTGCCTAAATTCACAAAAAAACGGCAAGATTGAGAATTGCACTGTGATATTACAGGGTTTGAGTAATAGCCTTCAGTTTGGGAAAGGAAAATATACGGTAAGAGATAAGGTTTTCTTGAGAGCCTTGTATGGATTGAAGGCAACAACTATATTTGTGTGTAGTGTGGCGGCATCTGCTCTCGCGGGGCATCCTGGCCTATTGATCGAATTGAGAGTTCCTGATCATTTACTCTGGTCTGCAGCATTTAGGAGTTTGCAGGGGAAGATTAATGATGAAATCAAGATATGTTTCGCTGAGGGCCGTTTTGGGGTTGTGAAAGAAATAGAAACGTTGGATGCAGCCATTGCAAATGTGCATTAAACAGTTAAGAAAGTGGCTGTTGACATTAATGAGGATAGAAAGAAAGTGGAAGAGATCAGAATTGCTGTACAGGAATTAAAGCAGAGTGTGGAGTTGGTTGGCCAAGGGTTAGCTCCTCTAACCAAACAGGTGACTGACTTCTTCCAGGTTGTTTTGAGTGGAAGGAACACATTGCTCGATAGTCTCAGATTATCTGAGATAGCCAGTCATGAATGAATGAATGAATGAATGAATGAGTAAAGTCGAGCAGGATCAAATGTTTTGTTTTTCATCATTTGGATTGCTGAACAAAACTCCATTCTATACAGGGATTAAACCTGGTCTGAAAGTCACATTGATTGTAGCACTTTGTAATTGTATCACTGTATCTGCATGCTTTTAATATTTGTCTTTTTACAGAAGGCAGATGATTAGAAAGGGATTTATAGATATGATGTTTTTAGGGTTATTGACGTTACTGTTTACATACCTATATGGAAGCTGTGGCTTAGTGGGCATTCCAGGTGCAATATAGGTATGATTCTTCTTTTCTGTAAAATAGCTTGTTTTAATAAAATTTTAAATTGAAGATTGTGAGAGTGGTGTACTTCAAGCAAAAATAAAAATGAATTCACAAATCACAATGGTACAATAATTTTGGTCTACAAAACTCAAGTCCTAAATTTTATTAATACGATATAATCTAAAACGGTATCCAAGAAGATATCACCCATGGAAATATGACACAACTATTCCTCAACTGCTTACAATTAAAATAGTCAACCAGAACATTTGTTACATTTATTTAGGTATTATTCTATATTTTATAATTGTTTGTGAGTTTGGAAAGATAAAGTACAAAGAAAAGAAGACAGTCCGTTCATTGTGATTGTTTGGCTTTACTACATGCTTGTTCAGATACTTACAAAATGGACACATCCATGTAGCTTATAAAAATAGTCAACCAGAACATTTGTTACATTTATTTAGGTATTATTCTATATTTTATAATTGTTTGTAAGTTTGGAAAGATAAAGTACAAAGAAAAGAAGACAGTCCGTTCTTTGTGATTGTTTGGCTTTAGTACATGCTTGTTAAGATATTTACAAAATGGACACATCCCTGTAGCTTATGTAGGTGTTGAATCATGATCATTTAACTAAAGCAATCCATGACTGCCATCAAATAGCCATTGTTCTTACTGGTTGTCACTTAACCATTGAGAAAGGCCATTGAAATAGAGTCCCAACATATGCTCAAGACTAGAATTTGGATGTATACCTAGATTCTACAAAGGGAATATCTCAGCATGAAATATTGTGTTTTTAAGGTTATATTTGAAAATTATTTTTTGGTTTTATATAAATATGATGATAACAAAACTCTAGATTGATCTTACTAAGATACTTAATTGGACCTTCACTTTCAACCGAGTCAATGGGTGGTCTATATGGGATAATGTATACATTATTTATTATTTTTCATGATTTTTTTTTTAAATTAACATTCTCTTATCATGATGTGATTAGGGTGATTTTGTTTAAAATTTGTTTATTTCAAATTGCATTTGATTTCAAAACTAGAGCAATGATATATCTAAAAGTGATGACTTGAATAAAAAATGATATTTATCTATTAATGCTTGAATTTATTTCTTAATATATCTACACTATAAGAATGAAGTCTTGTGTAATGTTTTATTTGGTAGTGTTGAGATTTTAATGGTTATGCAAGATTTTAAAACATTTATTATCATAACATCATAACCATATGCAAAAGGATCACTAAAAGAAGGACAAGCCCAACCACATAAAAGAAGACATATATTTTCAAAACTAAGAAGAAAATCCTCTTGTTGTTTGAATGTGCATTGATTGAAAATTTTATCAGTACCTAGCATATCCCAAAATCCATAGAATCATGGGTAAAAGAGAAATGGACACTGAATATTTAAGGACAGGTAGCATAGTTTGTATCTCAGTTGAAGTTATTTTTTTCACCTTTTTAATAAGGAAGAATGATATGGTTTTAAGGTCTATATCTTACTTAATAGGATTCCAGGGAATGCATATGCCACCTTAATCTCTTGGCTTCAATCTAGAAGAGGAAATTATAGTAACCCATGTGTGGGTTAGGATGCTACATCTCCCTTTGATTTTTTTGGTATGAGAACTCTCTCACAGATATCGGGGATAATTTGAGCCAATTCATTGATCAAAGCTAAAAGGAAACTTGTTCTCTTATGCATGAATAAGTGTGGAGGTGGATCTACAAAAGGGTATTCCAAAAGCGTTGCAAAGGAATCTTGATAGATGGAGGCACCAACAATCATTTGATTATGAGCATATACCTCTTAAATGCAATTTCTGTCATGTTTATTGGAATTTTGACAAAAAAAAATCCTAAAGGAGTATCCCTCCCCAAATCAATAGAAAAAAAAGAATATGAGTTTAGGAGGATTCCTAATGTGTGTAAAAAATCTCAATGTAAGGATGGGCCACAACAATCAAATCCAACCTAAGAGGGACTTCCCAAATCAAGTAAAACAATCCAAAGTAATTGGAAAAATAGATGATATAGAGAGGGGTAAATGAACCAACTCTAGGATAGCCCATCCTAAAGGTGGTGTGGATCTAGAGGTTTATGCCCCAACATAAGATAAAAAGGAAAAGGAAGGAGAGGGAGAAGAAGAGGAAGAAGAGAAATCAGATGAATTATAGGAGAAAGAACATGAAGTCGAGGAAGTAGAGGAGAAAAGGGAGGAAGTAGTTGTGGGTTACAAATTGCAACCTTTTTTATTCGTTCAATTCAACATGCCCATTTTATTGAGACATCCAAATCTCTTACTTTCTTCAAAGCCTTGAAGAAATCCTCAAATACCTCTCCTCCTCTCACTTGAGGATGAAAATCTAGATAGGACTAGAGAGAATATGAGGCATAATCAAATATTCTCTTGGGCCGCCAACAAACATTGGATTCTTTCATGTTTAATGGGGAAAGAACTCTTAGCAAATGTTAATCATGTATTGTTTTTTCATTATACTATGTAATCAATTTGTAAGAATATATTCTTGTACTATATCATATGACCTAAAAAGTCATAGGAAAGTTTGTTTTCTATCTCCCTACTTTCAATGGGAGGAGGAAAGATATGCATGTTATGATCTACCTTCTTAAGCTTTATATTATTAAGTTGGTGAGTGCAACTATGACTCTTATAAACAAATTTAAATTGAATAAATTATTGCAACCAAATATATTAACATTTAAAAATAATGGAATGACCACTTATTACAACTAATTTATATTATCGACGCGTGGGGTGTAGATCAATTAGCAATAGGGTGCATTGTTAAGGTACTCCTTACAGCATCGTTGATTCAAACCTTGACTAGCCTTGTGTGTCGCTTGAAGGGAAACTTGGGAATGCATGGAGGTTATGGAAGTGAACCAGAATCAGCCTACTGTCATGTGATTATGAGCCTGATCCAATAATTGAATTTTCCAGAAACAAGATGAGCTAATTTATTCTCCCTTAACAGTGTGATCTACTTGTCGCATTTAGTAGTTATTTTTACCTCAAATTGAAAGGTGGTCCTCCCAAAATCACCACTTTTTTCCAGGGTTAAAATTACAACATTTTGCAACTGTCACCTTGAAAACTTGCATTATTGTTGAAATCAAAACCTTAATATCGACCCATGAATAAAAAAATGGTGCGATTAAAATTACAACTTGTTTGAAACCATGGCCTTGACAACTTGTATCATTGTAAGAAAAACCTGAAAATCAACTCGCTAATAAAAAAGTGCTAGTACTAGCAACACCATTTTCTTTACCATAGGTTAAAATTACATTTATTTTGAAACCATGGCCTTGACAACCAATATTATTTTGACCAAAACCCTTATAACCAATAGCCAAATTTAAAAACAAACAAACATGCAAACCATAAACATACAAAAACATAATTAAAAAAGCTTTAAATAATAACCTTAAAAAATATTTTTAAAACATGAGTATAAATATTTTTTTAAAATCATTTTTAAATAATGTTTTAAAAAATAAAAACAATTTTAAAAAATATGAAAATCAATAAAACAAATTTTAAAATGACTCTGTATCTCTTCTCAAGTTTGAAAAATAACTCTCTCACACACATGCATGATTTTTTTTCTCAAAACACACACAACAACAATGAAAAACATTGGACAAAGATGTCATTCCTAAAATCACCTCTTTTCCCATCTCGCTTGACACAAAAAAAAAAAAAATTAAAATGCACAACAAAGAAAAAAAATTGGAAGGGAGGAGGTGATTCCCAAAATAACCCCTTTCCTCATATCCCTAATCCTATCACCACTTTCCCTAAGCCTTCTTGGAAGCATGCGCTTCCCCCTAATGGATGGTAAGTTTTGGGGCAATGGGGACTTACAAGAGAGAAGAAGGAGCAAGAAGTTGAGGTTAGAGACATGTTAAAGAAGGGATTTGTGGAGATGAGGGAAGATGATTTTGAGACTCACCACCCTCTATGAGGAAGGAGGAGGGTGATTTAGCTAATAACCATCATTTTATTTTTTGAAATTTTTATTATTGTGTGTTTTCTAATATTTTATTTATTATTTATTATTTTTATAATGTTTTAATTTTTTTTTAAATTAATTTGCATGTTATTTTCAATATTATTAAAAAAAAATTGTTTTACACTCTTTTAAAAAAAATATATAAATTCTAACAAAAATATATTGTTTTATTTCTTTTTTATGATTTATATTTTTGAAAGATGGTTTTTGGTCTTTTTCTTTTTCCTTTGAAAAGCTGGTGAGTTTTTTAGATTTTGAAGGGGGTGCTATGCCCATGCTCTGGAGATTAAGGGCGTGAGGCTTGAACACTATAAACACAAAATTTGGAGAATGATCACTATAGGATTGGGTTAAACCACATTTAATTACATTGTAAGGCACTTTTTTAAGTGGGAAAGACTCCCAAGTTTTGGTTTATACGCATTAATGGCCATTGGATGCTTTGCCTGACGATTGGTTAGTTTGTCCCTTGATTGTCTAGCAAAGTGCATAGACCTACTGTGCGTTCATGTCATCCTCCCACCAATAAGAATCTATCACGTTGCATCAATCTCTCCCCTCCATCTGTTGTGTTGAACCCCACATCCTGCTCGAGGATTGCTCTTTTTGCTCAGATAAAAACAAACTAAATGCCTTTTCCATGGTGCGACTCGCGAGGGTTTTGAATGAACTTTGTTTCGAACTAAACACCTCTTCAATAGTGCGATGGTTTTGAATGGAGTAAGCTATCTCGTTGACGATTTGCACTGGGTTTATCTGAAGCCTTAGAGTAGATAGCTTACTCTGTTACCCAGTGAGACTGAAACTTAGAAACATTTTTAATAGCTTTCACGTTTAGAGGCAACAACCAATTCAAAAACCGTGCATAGTGAGGCAAAATGAAGCTGCTCACAACAAATCTCCAATCCCTTCCACACTGAGCCTTGCAAATCACAGGCAACTACCAATTCATTCATTTGCTCTATCATTCATTCAGCTCACCGAAATGCCATGAAGGGAGTCTAGCTTGTCTGGGAAATGAAAATGAAGGATATTTATCAAGATGACTGTCACAATATCATATTTTGATAAACCCACGCCTTAGAGTAGATAGCTTACTCTGTTACCCAGTGAGACTGAAACTTAGAAACATTTTCAATAGCTTTCACGTTTAGAGGCAACAACCAATTCAAAAGCCGTGCATAGTGAGGCAAAATGAAGCTGCTCACAACAAATCTCCAATCCCTTCCACACTGAGCCTTGCAAATCACAGGCAACTACCAATTCATTCATTTGCTCTATCATTCATTCAGCTCACCGAAATGCCATGAAGGGAGTCTAGCTTGTCTGGGAAATGAAAATGAAGGATATTTATCAAGATGACTGTCACAATATCATATTTTGATGGAGAAGAGTACCGGACTGTTGAATTCATTCTACTAGTTCATAGCTTTTGTTGATAGCGTGATAATACAGTGTATTGATAAAAGACCAATTAAAAAACAGAGATCGTTGAACATGTCATTGTCAAGAATTCATAGAGAGAATTAAACTCATTAATATTTAAATTTTATTGTTTCGAAGAAGTGCATTTTACAGTCCAGTAGATTCTTTTTTGTTCTTGATCTTTTTAAAGAAAGTTGATTTCTCTATCATAATAGCTGCTTTTTAAAATGGATATACATTGGCTAGTAACAATGATAATTAAAAATAAAAAAACACCAATCATATATAAAGTTGTTGAGTATATTTCATAATTCACAACATAACCGAAGTTATAGAAAAATTGCCATGCAAGTAGGAGCATTTTCTGTGTTGAAATTCGATGATCACCATATAATTACCAAGAAATGAATGAATGAATGGGTAGTTTCCTGCAATTTGCAAGGCATGGCGTGGAAGGGATTGGAGATTTGTTGTGAGCAGCTTTATTTTGTCACAGGGTGCACCGATCTTGAATAGGTTGTTGCCTGTAACTTGCTTGGAGGCTGGATGTAGAAGTTATTGAAAATGTTTCTAAGTATTGGTCTCACTGGGTAACGAAGTAAGCTATCTACGGCGTCAGGTTGGTCCAGTGCAAATCTTCAAGTAGATAGCTTACTCACTCCCTAAAACAATTGTAATTGTAAGTATTGGAAGGTGAATGTGATGTTATGGTATGTGTCATGTCCTTGGATGTGTCTGTGCTTTCATGGAAGAGTTCACCTTGGAGAACGGAAGAAGGGCAGATTGGAATTCCTGTGAAATCACTTAATGGATGATTTCATCGCCAAGAACAAAATGCTTATAGCATTGTTGTCTACGTTGTGATTTCGCGATTCACGGGACGGTTATTGAGCTAAATACGTCCTAAGTTCCTTTTCTTCTTCCGCATTATGTTCTTTTCCTATTTGAAAATATTGGAGGCTTACGGTTTGCATCGGATTTGCTGGGTGAATTCACCTCCGGAATAGCGACGGTTATTGAGCTAAACACGACCTAAGTTCCTTTTCTTCTTCCGGATTCTATTCTTTTCCCATTTGAAAATGTTGGAAGCTTGTTGTTTGCATTGGATTTGCACGGTGAATTCACCTCTGGAATCGCGATTCGCGACGGTTACTGAGCTAAATACGAGCTAAGTTCCTTTTCCTCTTCCGGATTTTATGCTTTTACCATTTGAAAGTATTGGAGGCTTGCGGTTTGCATCGGATTTGCACGGTGAATTCACCTCTGGAATTGCGACGGTTATTGAGCTAAATACGACCTAAGCTCCTTTTCTTCTTCTGGATTCTGTTCTTTTCCCATTTGAAAATATTGGAGGCTTGCCGTTTGCATCCTATTTTCAGGGTGAATTCACCTCTGGAATCGCGACGGTTATTGAGCTAAATACGACCTAAGATCCTTTTCTTCTTCCGCATTCTGTTCTTTTCCCATTTGAAAATCTTGGAGGCTTGCGGTTTGCATCGAATTTGCGGGGTGCAACGCAAATTGAGGATTCAAAGGCATTGAAAGAAAATTTTGAGCAAAAATCTAGGTGAGTTTAAAGGAAATTCTTTTGATATTCTTCATTTTTGGTGTCTCTTTTGTTTGATCAGGATGCCTTTTGCTTTTGCTTACCAATTTGTATTTTGAATACATTTAATAAATAATTTGAAGAAATTTAATTAATCATTTTTTATGCGACCCCACTGATTACATTTACATCACTCCAATTTAGAGAGATATTCACCGGAAAATGGAGATCATTCGTGAAATGTTGGCTACCGACGGTGACGGGTAGGATCTTACTTACTTCATTATACGGAGGAAATATTATTTATATCATGCTACAGGAAAAGGAAAATTGAACAAGGGATGAATCAACATTGAATTATTTTACTTTGTCACTCAGTTAGTTAGTATACTATACATATTCCTCGAAATGAAACTTTCATACCCATAAGTGAACCCCCTTATTTGTGAACATATTTTCTCCTCTTTATCACAATACTCATATTTTTTATTGAAATATTTACTCTACATGTCTTTATGTGAAACCCTTTATTTGTGCAATTCGTTTGGAAATCCTGTGTAAAAACATTTCATCAATAATACCCATTCTTGATCGACTTGTTTACCCTACCATTGTAAGGGTGCAATTCTTTTGGAAATCACACCATCATCAGATAATACTCCGTAGATCATTTAACTTGGAAATCACACCCATCATCAGATAATACCCCGTAGTTCATTTGACTTTATTGTGATTTATGAGATCAGCCCACGTTCATTAACCATTTGAAAAGTTTTTCACTTGGTTCACTTGTACCATTCAAACATTATTAAAACTAGAACTGTTGGAATAGCCCAAAGTATAAAGCATAAATGCTTTTAAAACGTGCACGCTATCGTTTGCTTCTCTCCCGCTTAAAACGCGGACCAATAAAAGAGAACCCAATTAAATAATTTTAATTATTGGACTCAAGCCAAAGGCGAGCCCGCCAAAAATTGTCGACGTCGACCGATAAAAGAGAAACTGTTTTAATTTAAACATTAGAATGTTGGGGCCCGAGCCAAAGGCGAGCCCTCCAAAAATTCTCGAGGGCCAAGGCGTAGCCCAGGCCGACGAGGGGGGTTGGAAATAGTTTTCAACCAGCAATTGACGCGCCTCGGTTTTACCTCACTAGCTGCGTCATTGCCCCAAGCGCAAAGATGAATTCCACTTCTTTCGTCCATCAACATATACTCTCCCTCGCCGTTCTTTGGATTCTTGTTTTACATGTGGGACAAAATGCCTCCATTCTTTTAACAAACCCCTCTATGTTAAAAGAATACGATCGGTGTCTTTATGTTTCAAGGTTTTTTAGATTATATTTTGGATCTTAAATGAATCTACTAGTTCAAAAGTTGTTTCTATCCATAGCGTACTTATATCTCCATAGGCTCCTTGCGCACTGCAAGCTATCCCTGCGGTGTCCCTCCATATACTACTTTTTACGGAAAACAATTCTTTTTCTTCAAGCTTAGTTTCTTGGATGAAGAGAATGGTGGGAATTTTAGCTTTTATTAAATCCTTTAAAGCTCGCACTTTTTGAGTGCTACCTAAAACCCTACAATTCCAAGAAACTATATTCATTACTTTTTTTTTCAGAAGAAAAAAACATTCCTTGATATTCCAGAGAATCAAAGGTAATTTGTTACATCAGCACTTCAGCAGTCCATCAAGTACTACCAAAATATAGTCATAGGGAAAACAAACAAAGAGACATAAATACAAGTAGTCAGAGCTAGCTTATGTCCTCACCCGGGCTAATGTTAAACTAAGAGAGGTCCTCTCATACCAAACAACGAGTAATGATCAACTAATAATGTCTCAAGAAAAGATAATAGGAGCCCTGAGCCAATATCCAAGACAGAAATGTGTCCTCTCCAAAATAACAGGGAAAAAGTTCATGATCCAAAATCTGTAGAATGCATAGCATCCCAATAGTCCAAATCAATATTAGAGCTGAATGATCAGAACAATTGTTGAGAAACATCCCAAAAATTGACACCATAACAATATTCCATATATATAAGATGGTCAGGAGCCAATAGTAGCCCGTCCTTGGATAATGAATCAGCCCTCCTATTATATTCCCTATAAACATGGTTGAAATCCACTGAAGTGAACGAAGAGATGTGCTTTTTGATGTTGTTACACCAAGCCTCAAGGTTCACGATAGTCAAAGTGGATTCTTCTCTTGCCCAGTTTATAATCACAGAGGAATCGCCATATATATTAAGATACGGTAATCCAATATGTTTGGCAATGGATAGTAAAGCCCAAAGTGCCAAAAGCTCATCTCTAGTATTAGTGTTGCACCTGCAGCTTAATTTCAATTCAATAAAATGCAATTCACTGATCCAAATACAAACCCCTGACCACCTTTTGAGTCTGTTGCAGCACCATCAAAAAACGCCAAAGGATATTTCTTAGTTGGAGGATCCCCAATAATCCTGACCTTAGATCTAGTTGCAGGAGGTATCGGGTAAGATAAATTATCTGAGATAATCTTATGATAGAGATACGAAAGATTAGGCTCAATGTTTTAAAAAATGCAACTATTTCTAGACTTCCACAGGTTCTAGATGAACCATAAAGGCAAATAAGAGGGCATCCTATCAAGACCCAGCCAGATAGTGATATTCCCAGCCAGGGACGACAAAGACCAATCCACCCGTGAGTCAATCAAGTATACCAAATGTTCCCAGGCCTCCCGGGCAAAGGGACAGGTAACAAACAGATGGTCAATAGATTCAGCTTCCACCTTGCACAAGCAGCATCTGTTCAAACCGAGCCAGTCGCGGGTACACAGGTTGTCCCAAGTATTAATTTTGCCAAAGAATACCATCCAAAGAAAGCACTTCAGCTTTTGAGGAATGTTAAGGTGCCAGATCTGAGGAATGTTACAATCAGAGGGAGGGGGAAAGAGATTAGATATGATAAGATCATAGGATTTTTTTTGCAGAGACCTTACCCGAGACATTATGAAACAACCAGAGAAGAGTATCCTTCGAATCCCCAATACTTATTCCACCATGAGAGAGACCTTTAACATAAGTTGTCCACAGACCAGCCCAATCGCCACCCAGATCCAAATCAAGAGCTATTAACCAACCATTATAGCCCATAGCAAGGTCATCCAGTTTCCTCGCCTGGGCCAAGCATGAAATCCCATAATTAGCCAAATAATCTCTCAGATCGATCGAGAGGATATAGGAAGAATCCAAACCTGCGATTGGATCAACACCAAGGCGAATCTTGAGTCCATCACCAACCCTCCAGCCCAACTTACACGTAATCCAAGTCAAGATTCTGATAAACCCATTCTAGAAATATGAGGTTCCAATAACCGAGAAATTCGTAACCCGAAACCATTCCTCCAGGGGTCTGTTCCTAAGATATTTATGTGCAATAATATGACTCCAAATGCCATGACCCTTCAAAACCTGCCACAAAATCTTGAGCTGAAGAGATATACCAAACCATTCAAGGTTCTTTATGTCCCAGCCACCTACTTCAAACGGAGCAGAAATACATTTCCAGTTAGCCAAATGAAGACGATGGTGACCCTCAGATTTACCCCACAGGAAATTGAAAATTACATGCCTCAACTTATTAAGAATGGAGTAGTGACATCTAGCCAACGAGAACCAATACACACCAATCCCCATAAGTACAAATTTGTTAAGGATTAAACGACCTCCCAGCGAGAGGAATCTATAAGTCCAACAGTTAATTTTCTTTTCAAACATCTCCACCATCCAATGCCAGTCAGATACATGATATCCCATCAGTTTTAATATGTAACCCAGGTACTTAAACCCAAAATCAATCGGGGCCATAATAAAAGGGAGAAACCGAATAATCTGACTCCTGGTCTCTTCATCCACATTATGATAGAGAAAGGAGGATTTTTCCATACTAACCGTCATACCAGTTGTGGAACATAAAAGGTCCAAAATATCTTTGAAATCCTGCCATTCATGAATAGTTCCTAGACCAAACAGTATAACATCATCCACAAAAAGTAAATGAGTAATAGACAGGCTCGGAGAAAACTGAAAGCCCTTAATGTGTCCCTTCTGATGTGCATCAATAATGAGTTTGCTAAGGCTCTCTATGATCAAGATGAAGAGGAGGGGGGAGAGTGGACAACCTTGCCGAATTCCCCTAGAGGTAGGGAAGAAATTCGAAGGGGTACCATTAACAAGGAAAATAAAATAGGAGCTAGTAACACAACCCATAATCCAGTTAACACCAATAAGAGGGATGCCAATTTGAAGAAGCACCAGTCTCAGAAACGTCCAGTTGACCCTATCAAATGCTTTTACTAAATCCAGCTTCAGTACAAGGGCACAAGATTTTTTGGCTTTGATAGAGTGTAGAACTTCCTGGGTAATTCCAATAGGTTCAGTGATCAGACGGTCCTTTAGAAAACCAAATTGTTGGTAGGAAATGGCCCTATTCAGTAAAGGTTTGAGACGGGTCGCAGCAATTTTTGAGATGACCTTGTATAAGGTTACAAAGGGAGATAGGTCGGAAGTCTGCAAAAGAAGAGGGCTTGTCACATTTAGGTATCAGGGTCAGAAAAGTTGAGTTAACCGAGCCAGGAACATACCCCCCAAGACGAGCTTGTTCAGCAGCAGATGTAAGCTCCTCCCCAAGCAAGTCAAAAAAAGCCAGAAAAAACTCAACCGGCCAGCCATTAGGCCCGAGACTTTTTTCCTTCTTGAATCAGTTTAATACAGTTTCAACTTCCAGAATAGGAATGGGCTCAAGTAAACTGTTAATCTCTTCATCCAAGATAAAGGACAGAAATAGCTTAATAACCCTTAATTGATCTATTTGTGGACCCATCATCCATGAAAACCTCACTGAAGTGTTTTTTCCCCATCTTCTTCAAGGCAGAATCATCAAAAGCAAGGTTACCATTAGCATCTTTTAGCGACCATATAGCGTTGGAGTTCCTTCTTGAGGAGGCATAAGCATGAAAGAATTTCGTGTTGGCATCCCCATCTTTTAGCCAAAGGACTCTGCTCTTCAATCTTTGGGTAGTCACCTCATGTGCCAAAATAATATCTTTTTTCACATGTAGATCTTTTAGTCTACCAGCCTCAGAAACCGACAAAATCCCTAGATCCTTAGTAAGGAGGTGAGAAATCTCCTCATTAATTTTTAGGAGCATATGTCTCCTATCAAAGTTTTTCTTCCTTTCCCAACCTTTGACAACAACTTTGAGGCATTTTAACTTCCTCGAGAGGGAATCCAAGGGATTAGTGGGACCAAGATCCAAATGGAGTTGGATCTTGCCTCCTTCTAGCACCTTTGCTCTTCCCTGTCCTTTCTCTTTTCCTTGCTTAAGAGAGGAGGTGATTGAGGGTTGTGTGCCTAACCTTTTGTTTGATTTAGCCTATCCCTAACCTTGA
Organism: Pseudotsuga menziesii; assembly: GCA_001517045.1. Taxonomy (NCBI): domain Eukaryota; kingdom Viridiplantae; phylum Streptophyta; class Pinopsida; order Pinales; family Pinaceae; genus Pseudotsuga; species Pseudotsuga menziesii. Next base: position 110,765 of record LPNX010309683.1, on the reverse strand, counting down.
GGGTTGTGTGCTGATCAACTGTTGATTTTTGAACTTCCATTTCTGCTATCTTGCTCTCTAACTTCTGCTTCTCCCTATCAAGGGTCATGTTTGAATGTTTCAAATTATCCCTTTCTTCCCCTAGGATTTGGTAGTCATGTTGAAGCTTCTCATAGTCTGAAAGAGTGGCTTCATATTTTCTCTTAGACTCTCAGCCTACTCTTTCCTCCTTCCTTAAAACTTCCTTCATTTCTGCCATTTTACCTTTATAATGATCAAGGGTTTCAGTGATCTTGCTAATATTATGAGCATTTGCAGTTGCAGTTGCAACACCCATGGAGGCCATTTGTTTGAGATCTTCTTCTACATTTTTTACGACCGTCTTCTCGGTCACTATGGTGATTCCAGGTTGAGTTCCCATCCTTAAAGTCTTCTCTATTTTCCACACAATGGACTTCCTTTTGGGATAAAAATAACATCCTCCAAGCATGCAACTTCATGCCGTTTAGACGGGGTAAATGGCACCAACCCCAATTCAACCATAGGGAGACGTCCTCCCGTAAGTATACTACTTGAAATGGAAGGGAGGTTCTTGGTGTTGTCCTGAGAAGGATCTTGTACTTGATTTTAATTATCCATCTCTTCCTGGTTTTGTGCTTGCTGCTCTGGATTTTGAGCTTCTTGAGCTATTGATCTTTCCAACTCTGCAATCTTTTCTTTGATAAATTCTTCTTTCTTTCTCCATTCTTCTTCCTGCTGCTTTCTGGTAGTTTCTTCTTTCTCTTTTCTGGCAGCTTCTTGTTCCTCCTTTTCTTGTTGGGCTTCTTCAGCCAACAATTTTCTCACACCTTCTGCCAGTCTACGAGCAGTCTCTTCTTTTACTTTTCTTGCAACTTCTTCCTCTTGTCCCTTTGGTTCTGGATTGTTGCTGCTACTGCCTTTAACTCCATATATTGTGATCTTCTTTTTGAGCCGCTTGTTTAAAGCGATCATGTTGCAAATATTACTGTATATTTCTTCATCCTTGTCCACATGGTCAGTGTATTCGAAATTTACCTTAAGGAGTGCTCGATGGGCTACAACTTTACCCTGTGAGTCATTCCTGTGAAAGCTCTTTTCTCTGAAGTGAAATATTTCCAGTTCCTTAACGAACTATGGGGCACTCTTGACTTTAGAAAACTTATAAATCCCCACATAAAAAGGTAGTGGTGGAAACACATCTTTTTTCAAATCAAACAAGTGACTTCCAAATCCATCCAAGAAAAGCTATCTCACAACTTCCTTATGAACTATGTAATTTGTATCATATCTTGGCAGCAATGAAGGTGCTTTAGTCCCCCCATACATCTTGAGGTATGTGCCTTCTTCAGAGAAGAATTAATCCCCAAACTCTTTGATAGATGCCAAAGCTACTTCAAATAGGCACTTACACTACTCCAGAAAAATTAGTTGGTACACAGGCATCGGGAACTCTTCACAGATTAGATGGTAGTGACTGTGGTATTTGTGGTCCCCCAGTATTTGATATGTTGTGTAAATAGGATATTTTCCTCCTTTCCACTGGTAGTTGAGTCTCTCAAACGGGTGAAAGAAAAGTATGCAATCAATAAAAAAAGATCCCATATAGAATTCGTATTTTCATTGGTGCAAACCTTCTTTGGCTGAAGTAATGGAGGTAGATAGGCTATTCGACACTATGTCAGCCCAATTGAAGATTGTCCCTTTCATGGATACATGGTAAATCAATGGAATCCATCCAAACTTATACGATCTATCGTCATCTCTGCCAAAAATCCTATTCAACATTAGCACTACCATTCTGTATGGGGTGCGTAAATGAGTAGTTTCATATTCCCCGTATTGCTTATGCATGAAAGTCTTCCCTTCAGCTACCATCATCTTTGTTGTATCTATGTAATCAAACTTGAAATTTTTTACCAAGTCAGTTGTCATGCTAATTTCTGACGGAGGTAGGCTATATGCTTTTGCTATAAATCCAAGTGTGAAGGATGCAAATCCTTTGTCCTCCACGTTGTTCATTATCATCCCTACCGCATCCACTTTGGGAAGAATCCATCCGATGACCTCTATGCAAGGAAACATCTCTGGCCTAGTGGATACCTTGGTGATTCCAGATCTCAGTATATTATCATATAAGGCTAGGTCTTCCAACCCTGCCTCTGAAACCTTCTTCTCCACAAGCATGTGGTAAATTTGACCCCATTTGAATTCAGGTTCTGCTCAGGTGACTGAAATTGTATCTTCATAGATTATTTCTACCCTTGGTGTGGGTGAGATTTCTACATCTGAGTCATAATCTACGATCTTCGCCTTCTTTTTCCCCTTCTTCGTCATATTGTCTAGTATAAGCCATGACTGCAATACACAAAAAATGTTTCATCATTTACATCATTAAAATAAATTATGCATTTGAACAAGAAAAGATAAATGACTATGATATGCGACACAAAACTAGCATTCTGCCTTACCCCATTATCCTCGCCCATTGGGACAAGAAAAAACACCCCGCAATTCATTAAGTCAAAAATTTGGTAACAAAACCCTTAGACACAGGAGAGCCTTGGTTGGGGCATCCTTTGCATTCTAGAAATGAGAATAACTCAACAACCTACGATACCCTTCCACCCACAGACACGCAAAACTCTAAGAGGCTCATAGCTCACAGGAAGTGCACCGAGGCTAGACGATGGCAATGCCCTAGGTTCAAACCACCAGGACCATCATCCCTTAGTGGGAAGATACAATACAATAACCAAAACCTAAAGGGTTTTCTTGTAATGGGGAAACCGCAGTCTCTACTATCACCCAAAGATGAGAACCAGGTCAGCTCCATGTCGGCGAAAAGCTTGTGCCTCTAGAGATTCATCATTAACTAACAGGCTCGCGGGAGAAAACACCTCTGAAAAAAATGGTGAAGCTCTATGAGTAGGTAAGGTGGCCACAACAAGTTTAAAAATCTTGAAAGGAAAACGAATAAACCTAAAATGCAGGGAGGGTGCCTTTTTAAACCTAAAAAAAAACCTACCCACCCCTGTACGATGAATCAACAACTAACAGATTGCAGCTCTCATTAGACCACCAATCAAAATAGAAGGTAAACAAAAACCTACCTGGCAGGCGAAAGGCTTGAAAACAATCGCAGATGCTTGGGTTGATGTGCCACATGGGCTCCAAATGGAGGCTTCAACCAATCACGCAAATGCTTCGAATGGGATAAAACTTGCAACTTACAACTTTAAAATGCTCGCTGTAAAATATCAGTGGTAAAAACCTTTCTATCGACATATAAATAGATAGCCACGGGTTAAAAAACCAACTAAAATGGTAGGTAAATCATTAAAAACCACACGCGTAAGGACCAAACACCGTTGGCGCCAAAACATAGCATATCGGATGATTTAAGCTGAGTCAAGTTGAAAACAATTCCAACAATGATGGCTCCATTACCCCAACACAACCGCTACTGTCGGCTCCAAACCTGACAAGATGCCCTCTTTTCAGTCACGGCTCCGGCAGTCAAGATGACATTAGAAAGAAATATTGAATGATCGTCGTTGTAGTGACTCAAAGATGAAAACACTCCCACTGAAGCGGGCTCGGTGAGGATCGGGCTATCGAGAAAGAACACCTCCGTTGTTGCAACAAAGAGAAGAGAACTCACCCGACGCAGCGGGTCATGAAAACAAAGGTAAGGATTGGGCTTGGAAGGTGAAAAACATTCGTCATTGCGGCAGAGAGATAACCAACCATCCGACGAAGTGAGACAAAAAGAATCGAAAGTAGATTCGAAAATCAAACCTAGATCCCACCCATCGTTACGACACAAATATCCGAAAGCTTTCAATGTAGCAGATGAAAATGTTTCGATGGCGCTTTAAGAAAAACAAAGAAACATCCGCTGTAAAGGCTCGAAATTGAAAAACCGTCCACTGTAGCGGATCAAAACTCAAAAAGCATCTGCCGCTTCAGATTAAAAATGACAATCACCCATTGTTGCGGATAAAATGATTTTTTTTTTTTTTTGCCTTGGGGGAGAAAACCATTTCTTGAACTTTCCAAATGATGAAAACAAGTCATGAATGTTGGATTTCAGAACTCAAAAAATTTCTAAGTAGAAAATACTAAAATTTAAAAAGGGGGGTCCTAAAAAATAAAAATAAAAATTGGGGAAATAGTTGCAGCAGCAACAATTGGCGGTTGGCTAGAGAACACACATCTCTGGAAAAACTAACTTCTAAGACCAAAAAATGCTTTATGGTATTTTGTTAAATCAACTCATCCCAAAACTTTTCAAGATTTCTTTGTAGGCCTTTCTAGGAATGTAAGACTTAGAACTTTAACATTGATTATGGTCCATTGGGGTAGGGTAACCATATTTTCAGAGTCCCGATAACTCTTCTGGGGCCAAAAAATGGGGTTTATTTACTTCTACATTCAGTTTCTTATAGCTAATACACCACAAGATCGTAACAGAGTATGGACAGACGTATTCGTTTGTTCTTCATTCCCATGCCTTTTGCATTCTTTTGATGCTTTTATACTTTTGTCATTTTGAGTCTTCCCGGATTGCTCCTTACATTTGATTTAGGTTCTTCCATCCATGGTGTCCTTTTGTGTGAGAGATAATTTATTTTCAACTCACGGACGGAGAAGATCCTCTGAGCAATCTTATCTTCTTACTGATTTTATTCAGTAAGTCTTTCAATGTATGCTTTCTTTCTGGGAAATTTTGACTCTTTTAGGCCTTTTGGCTTTTATTTGTGGCATGGGATCATTTTAAATACCATACACCTGTCCATCCTGCTTCCTTTCTGCGGGTCCATTGTTGTTAGCTTCCTAGGACAGATTTTAACGTGAAGTGGATGGAGCCTTGAAATAGTATTGTAGACTCCTCTTACCTTAGTTTTTTAACAAGGGTTAAACAAGACTTCAATGTGTCATAAGATAACCTCCCTTCAAATAGTCTATCAAATTAAAGAATCTTATCCTGATATATTTTTTGATATAGGTATATCCAATAAGTAGCCTTCTAGTCAAAAGAATATTTGCAGTTTGCCCAAAATTCCAATGTCCCCCAAACACCAAAAGTTGCGCTACCTTATTTGAAAAATGAAACAAGCAAATAAAACAAACTGAAATAAATTAGCTCCAAAGAAAACAAATCTAACTAAGAAAAAAATTAAGTGAAAACAAAGGTTTATTTATGTACATAAAACTTCAAAAGCATTAAGTAAAATAAGGTTTGAGAACCAAACCATTTACTGGCAGATTCTCTTCCCACCCCTGCAAATCCTGTAACTTGTATGTCGAGGGGCCTAGCTTTTCTGCATTCTGAAATGGGCCTATCCATAGATGTTGAAACTTAGTGTGATTGCCCTTTTCATCATGCGGGTGATCCCATTTCAGAACCAAATCTCCTACTTCAAATTCTTTATTCCTGGACTTGTGCTTGTCAAACCATCTTTTCACAATATTTTGCTGGTGCTTAAACCTTTCCTTGGACTTAGCTCCAGACTCTTCTAATTTCAGCAGAGTATTGTTTCGGGCTTGTAAAACCTCACTATTAGACCCTCTAGATGCTTGGGCTAATTTAGAAGAAGGCAACAAAATGTTAGGGGGCAGGATAGCTTCCTTTCCATAAACTAAGTTGTAGGGAGACACACCTAAGGAGTTCTTGGGTGTAACTCGATCAACCCAAAGTGCATTAGGAAGAGCTATATGCCAGCTTCTCTGGTTTTCTATGATATTCTTCTTTAAAATTCTAATGAGATTCTTATTAGTTGATTCAGCTAATCTGTTACCTTGTGGATAATAGTTAGTAGAATAATGTAACTTTTTGCCTTTCTCATTAGCAAATGCAGTAAGTTTAATGGACAAAAAATAAGATGCATTATCAAAAACTAGGGAAATTGGAACCCCAAACCTGGTCATAATATGGTCTTGTAAGAACTCTATGACCGCATCTTCGTTTACTTTTCATAACGGGATTGCTTCCACCCATCTGGTAAAATAATCTGTGGCTGTGAGGATGTACTTGTGTTGCAATGAAGATTTTGGATTTATTTCTCCAATAATATCTATTCCCCATTGCTCGAATGGTTTAGAAAAAATAACCGGTTGTAATGGCCCAGCTGCCTTTGCTTGTCTTCTACTGCTCCTTTGGCATGTATCACACTTCCTTACGTAAGCGTGAATGTCTTTAAACAAACTCAGTCAATAGCATCCAACCCTTAGAATCTTGTGTGTTGTGGTATCTCTTGAAAAATGACCTCCAGCAGGGCCATCATGCAATTCTTTAACAACTTTGGCTACATCTTCTCATTCCAAGGATCTAAGAAAAACTCCGTCATAGTTTTTTTTTCTTTCTGAAAAGAACTTTGTCAATTATCTGATATGACGCTGACTTTAAGCATAATGCTCCTCTTTGCTTGGAATTCCAATGTTTAGGCAAGTACCCCTATTGAAGATAATGCACCAGGTCTCTGTACCAGGATTCTGGGGCTATAAATATAGGGCACACATTGATCATGTGCAATTCAACCTCATTCTTCCAATCATCATCTTCGTCATCCTGAATTTCAGCCATTAGTTTGTAAAGTCCTTGTCCTTTGATGATGGTTGCTGGTTTAAATTCCAAGTCATATTCCTGCAAGGCTATCACCCAGTTTCATCTTCTCTCTCGTAACTCTTTTTGCCAGTCTGGACTGCTGGGTGTGAAAAAGCTACTTTGGTTCTGTTCTTAAGTATATATGGTTTGAATTGTCTTACCGCTTTAAAAATGACATATTCTTGTTTATCAACTGCGGGGTAATTCAACTCAGCACCTTGTAACCCAGTGCTCATGAACGATATGGGGTATTCATATCCCCCTTCTTCTTTCTGCATGAGCACTGTTGCTAGCGAGTTGTCTGAAGCAAAAGTGTATAGAATTAAATATTTCTCAAAATTAGGACTTTTGAGAGAAGGTGCATGGGCTATTGCTGTTTTAATTTTGTTGAATGCACTTCTCTCTAAGTCTGTCCATTTAAATTGAACACTTTGCTTGACCATCTGTTGCAAAGGTTTGACTATTTGAGAAAAATCGGGCAAAAACCTTTGCACAAAGTTTTTTGTCCCATGAAATATTGCATACCTTTCTTATTATGGGGTAAAGGGATCTATGCTATAGCTTTAATCCTTTCTGGGTCTATGGAGATACCTTTCCTAGAAATTATGTGACCCAAAATCTTTTCTTCTAATACAGCGAAAACACATTTCTTTGGATTTAGAGAGATGCCATATTTCCGACATCGATCAAAAATTTTCCTTAGATGAAAAATATGTTCTTCTCTTTTCTTGGAGAAAATTGTAACATCATCCAAATAAACCACCACGCTGTGGCCAATTAAATCACGGAAAGCTATGTCCATCGCCCTTTGGAATGTTGCTCCAGCGTTAATAAGACCAAAAGGCATCCTTCTGTACACAAAATTCCCCCATTTAGTTCTAAAAGTGGTCTTTAATTGATCTTGTTCTGCTACCAACACTTGGTTGTAGCTTGAAAATCCGTCTAGTAGAGAGAACATCTCAGAGCCTGAGACCATATGCAATATCTTCTCCATGGGTGGGACTAGGTAGTTATCCTAAAATCCACACAAAGTCTAATTTCACTAGACTTCTTTCTCATTGGTACCAAATTTGCAACCCATTCCGAGTGTCTAACTCTAAATATAATCTTGGCATCAAGGAGCTTCTTCACTTCATTTTGGATCAGGGGTTCTAATTTAGGATGCATCTTTCTCAAGGGCTGTTGAAATGGTTTGATTCCCGCTTTAATTGGGACTACATGTTGTATAATGTAGGTGTCATAAGTCCTAAGGTCTTCATATGTCCAAGCAAAGACATCCTTATATTGTTTAAACAAGCTAATGAATTTGCTTCTTTGCCCTGGTGACAACACTTTCCCAAGTTTACATATTTGGGTTTTGCTTCTGACCCCAGATTCACTAGCTCAAATTGCATAGATGAACTATGCGTTTTGACATTTGTTGGTCTTCTAAACTTGTTATTGAGATCAAGCATTCCTTCCAAGGTTCTAACCCCTTTGGGTATGAAGTTCCCATTTTGGAGATTTGCTTGATGTTTCTCATCGTCAATTACAGACCTTTTGAAACTCTCATCATTAGTTAGAAACTCTAAGATTTGTGGATCGTCATCTAACACTCTCAGATTAGTGATGTTGTCTGGTACAACAGGCCTGAAATTCAATTCAATTGTACATCTATTATTAGTAGGAACAAGCCTTGCAGCTGAAGTAGCTAACAAGTCAGTTGCTACATCTTTCAACATAGGAATTGGATTAATATTAAATGAGTCAAAATTTACTAGGAGGTCCCAAACTTCGCTTTGATAGCCTTTTAAATGCAGTTATAAACAATGAATTGTGTTTCGCACCTGCTTAACAATAATTTCATAATCACCATAAACTTTTAAATTTTTTACTTTGAACTCAATTGCCTTTATCAAACCCTAGCCTAATGCTTCATACTCGGCTGTGATATTGGTTATTCAAATTCTAATCTACACGAAAGAAAATTTTTATTGTTTTCTAGATTGATTAGGATAGAGCCAGCTCCTGATCCTTCCTGAGTTTTTGAACCATCAAAGTATAAAACCCAAAACCTATCTGCTAATTCTACTGTACTAGTGCTACTTTCTATATACGAGACTAAGTTAACTATGTTACGGTCAATTTTATCAGCCCGTGAAAACTGAAGGAGCTCGGGCTGTGTATCTGAACCATTGTTGGCTTCTTTTGCTTGGTAATTTTTTGGTTCAAGTTCAATAAAATAATTTCCCAAAATCGAATGTGAAACATTTACTGGTTCATTCTTCCCTTATAGTTGCATCACATTCTACTTCATATGTGGTTCCCTTAATACTTTAATCTAATTCTGATAGTTGTGATAGGGAAACCATAAATGTGACTGGTCAGTAGAAAAATAACCATCTAGTTTCATAGACCAGTCCCTGCTCATAATTAGGCCATAAGCCTCGGGTATATCGACTACCATAATGTCTATAAATTGGCACACTCTTTCATCTGTAGCTAATCGTATCAATACATCATTCATTTCTCCTACTACCTTCACTGTTGTTCTATCCAATTGTATGATTTTTCCTACAAAAGGCATGGGTTGTCCATTTATCCTTTTACAGATTGAAAGCGACACAACATTTGTCCCTGCTCTAGAGTCTACCAGACAGTTGTGCACATTGTGATTAAAGATCTTAAAAGTGAGTAGAAATGGTAATGTTATGGATTTGGATTTTACCCCTATACTTGCTTCACTGATCTCTTCCTCTGACTGAATATTATCTTGGGGTTTATGTATGGGTCAATCAAAGGCTTCCAAGAGCTTCTTTCTCTGTTGTGGTAAATTACAAATTAGTAGCGTATGTTGTTATATCATACCCCATCTCACACTCTGTTGAACTTTTCTTAATACTTTCTACCTTATTTCCTGCAGCCTTTACCGGCTTACTGATTGACAGGACATTCTGCCTTGTTATGACCAAATCAGGTATAGTTTGAGTATTATTTCTGATTTTCTTCACATTCTCCTGAATTTTCTTAATCTTGGGAAGTAATGTATTATCCTCAATTAGTGGACCCTTGCTTCTGGTTGTAACATTCACAACTGACAATTGTATTTCCTCAGTAGGTTCTTCATTCTCCAACCCCAACATGGGTGCACAATCCCACAAAACCATGGCCATTTCCTTCGGTGCCTCCTCCGATCTATGAGCCTTTTCCTCTCCGACCACAGTTTCTTTTAACTTAGAATCTAGCAACTGATTCATAACCAAAGTCATGGAGTTAATCCATTGTGGGAAGTTCCTTTTGGAGTGAGTTTTTGATGAAATGTGCAAAACTTTTCCATTCCAACTTTAGTTAAATTCATAGCAGACAAACTGTGCGTGGGAAGTTGGGATGGGCCACTTTCATGTCTTCTCTTGTAATAAGACTTGAATTGTTTCTTGGCTTCCTTCTCTTTCTCCATGTCAACGATTTTGTTGGATAACTTCTGTACCATTTTGACCACATTTTCTAATTCATGAGAATGTTCATCCTTAGGCCTTATCAACAACAACGGTTTCTTGCCACCAAAATTTCTTATTTATGGTTCTGTGGAATATTTATTTTCACCTTCAAGTTCAACTTTTATTTTTTCAACCTCCTCATCGGTTTCCACCAAGGAAGGCTTACTGATCTTTTAACAAACATTGCTATGTCGGGGCCAAGCACTGAAGTGTAATATTCAATTAAGGTCTCTTCGACAGTTTTATGGCAGCACTGAAATTATTTAAATGTGTAGCAAAACTCTGACTAAAATCTTGCACTTTCTCTTTCTTTTCCTTCCTTAAAGCAAATAATTCCTTCATCAAAGCAGCCGTAGTTCTTTGGCTACCAAACTTGTTCTTAAACAATCTTTCAAAAGTATTCCAGTCGGTGATTGAATTTTCCTGTAAGCCAAAATACCAGGACATTGCTTTACCTTTAAGAGTGTGTGGGAATAGTCTGCACACTACATCTTCATGCTCTATAGCCAAACCTTCTAAGGCTAAGAAAAATATCTGCAGGTGATCATCTACAGGAATGCCTTCTCCTAGATCAAATTTAGGCAATGAATTTTCAGGATTCTGTGGTAAAGCATGTAATGGAGGTGTTAGGGCAAGAGGAGACCTCACCCTCCAAGCTGGTGGTGGATTAGGTTGATTTCCATTCATATTCGGAGGTGCATTTTCGGCCATGATTCATCAAGGAGATTGAGGTGGGGATTGGAAAGGAGATTGAAACAGAGACCGAAGAGGTGAACCATACGGGGATTCAGGTCCCAATTGGTTAAGAGGTTGGTCAATTTCTTGTAATGATAAATCTACCAACTCTTTGAAATTTCCTACCAAGACCAAATTTCTTGTGTAAACCGAATCCCTTCTACAAGCTTGTCTCCTTAGTAAATATGGAATATTCGACAATCCCCCAAGATTTTTTGCATATGATCTTGTAATTCTCCTTAAATCATTTACTACTTCAAAAGAAACAGGATAAAGGTGCTCTTGAACTTCTGACTCAGGGTTAAATCTTCCTTCAGGAATGGAGTCCTTCGAAAAACTAGTTTCTGAACTATAGCTGGTGAAATGATCTTGAGAAAATGGATTTCCTCGGCCAGTCATGCATTGGCGGCCCTCCTTCTAGTGCCAAAACTGTTAATTCTTGGAAAATCCCAAGTACCGATAGTAGGGATTCTCCCCAATAACCATTCCCAATTAGATCGTTTATCATTTGGTGTGGGGAATCCGTCCGGTTAGCGGCCCGACTACCGTAGAATTAAATGAGAGTTTAAATCTTATTTTACCGGTTGCAGTCCAGCCCACCATTTTTGTGTGTTTTTTATTGATTTATAAATGATATGCAAGTGCCTAAATTAAATGCAGATGATCAGGAAGCAAAGACTTCACAATGTGATGCGTAGGTTCTTACCTCCCGTCTTATCCCCTTTGTTCCTGAATCACAGAAAGCAAATAATAGTTATGCTAAACTAAATTATCCTATCTAACCTATCCCCAGAGAGAAAGATTATTATTTGTATGAGTAATGTACTGTATTTTATGCACAAAGAATTTTACAGATAGCTGATATAATTCAGAATACATAAACACAGTAGAGAATTAACATAGAGATAGCTCAATGTTTGTTGAAGCATTCATTACTCATATTCTGCATAAGATTCATAACAATGAAAATAAATAATTCACAACATAGAAATAGTTTAGAAGTTAGAACGATCTCACAAATTCGTAGAGTAAGCTAAAACAAAAATAGTTCTATATTCAGCCATCTACACAGCATGCATTTGAAACTCCAACAGCTCCTTCTCCAACAAAATTTTGATCCTCTTTATTATGACAAGAAACAGTTCTTACAAAAAGTATTTCGCATATTAGAGCTAGAAAATTCCCTATCCTATTCGACTCTACCCATATTTATACATTGTAAAATGACTTTTGGTCTTCCTGCCCTTTGGGCTTCCTCAACTTTCGGTTACATAAATTTTGTCTTTAGTGTGTTCAAAAAGTGAATACAAAATATTACAAATATATCCATGTGTGGATAGGACAAAACCACTTAAGTGGACTCAGTCAAACTAATTATGAATTGCTTCCAGGTCGAAGCATCTGAAGCAATTGTCTCGAACTTTGTGGGATCTAAAAATATGACTGCAACCTTATGCTTGGACATCTGGACTTTTATGTTTGCTACTCTTGGAGGAGCCACTCTCAACAAATATTTTAGTAGACAGTTACTAACTGCTGCTTGGACCACTAAACTCTTTATCACCTTTGCATCTAAACCTTAAATCAGCTGAATATTTAACTCATCTTCTTGTAGCTTATCCTTCAGTTGTTTTAAGTGTTCTTCATGTGTGGAAACTCCTGTAGCCTTTGTGCTGAAGAGGTCAGACATTTGTTGTGAGTTATAAGCATCTTCTTGTAAAATTCTATACATTTGTCTGTTGTCTTTTCCACTGCTTCCATAAATCTCTCAACAGCTCTACTATTGAAATTTACAATATCATATTCGATCTGCAACTTTTTCAGACTTTTTACAGGTGTGTTTTTTGGATGCTTAGTGTTTGTCTCTAACCATGTCAGTTGGCCTTGTAGGGTCTCTGCAATTTCCTGGGTTCCGTCCTTGACTTTAGTAGCCACTGTTGAGATCTCCTGCGGTCGATCTTCAGCTTGCTTGATCTGGAAAATTTATTCTTCCAGCTTGACCTGTACTTGATATATTTTTCTTCTAAGTAAGAGAGCATGCTCTCTTAGAGGTGCTATGTCTTTTTCCTTTCATTGGTTTCCTTCAAAAGTACTTCCAAGGAACTATTTTGCGCTTCAATTTTTGTGATTCGAACTCTATGCTCCTCTACTTGCTGATCAGCTACGGATTTTAGAACTTCCATTTCTGCTATCTTGCTCTCTAACTTATGCTTCTCCCTATCAAGGGTCATGTTTAACTGTTTCAAATTATCCCTTTCTTCCCCTAGGATTTGGTTGTCCTGCTGAAGCTTCTCATAGTCTCAAAGAGTGGTTCATATTTTCTCTTAGACACTCGGCCTACTCTTTCCTCCTTCCTTAAAACTTCCTTCATTTCTGTCATTTTACCTTTATACTGATCAAGGGTTTCAGTGAGCTTGCTGATACTATGAGCATTTGCAGTTGCAGTTGCAACACCCATGGAGGCCATTTGTTTGGGATATTCTTCTACATTTTTTATGACCGTATTCTCGGTCATTATGGTGATTCCGGGTTGAGTTCCCATCCTTAAATTGTTCTATGTTTTCCACACAATGCACTTCCTTTTGGGATAAAAAAATATGTCCTCCAAGCATGCAACTTCATGTTGCTTAGATGGGGTAAATGGCACCAACCCCAATTCAACCATAGGGAGATGTCCTCCCATAAGTATACTTCCTAAAATGGAAGGGAGGTTCTTGGTATTGTCCTGAGCATGATCTTGTACCTAATTTTCATTATCTAGCTCTTCTTGGTTTTGTGCTAGCTGCTCTAGATTTTAAGCTTCTTGAGCTATTGATCTTTCCAACTCTGCAATATTTTCTTTGATAGCTTCTTCTTTCTTTCTCTGTTCTTGTTCTTTCTCCTTTCTGGCAGTTTCTTCTTTCTCTTTTCTGGTAGCTTCGTGTTCCTCCTTTTCTCGCTAGGCTTCTTCAACCAAAATATGTATCGTACCTTCTGCCAGTCTACGAGCAGTCTCTTCTTTTGATTTTCTTGTAGCTTCTTCCTCTTGTCCCTTTGGTTCTGGATTGCCACTGCTACTGCCTTTAACTCCAGATATTGTGATCTTTTTTTTGAGCCACTTGTTTAAAGCGATCATGTTGCAGATATTCCTGTATATTTCTTCATCCTTGTCCACATGGTCAGTATATTCGAAATTTACCTTAAGAAGTGCTCGAATGGCTGCAACTTTACCCTATGAGTCATTCCTATGAAAGCTCTTTTCTCTGAAGTGAAATATTTCTATTTCCTTAGCAAACTCTGGGGCACTCTTGACTTTAGCAAACTTTTAACTCCCCACAAAAAAGGTAGTGGTGGAAACACAACTTTTTTCGAATCAAACAAGTGACTTCCAAAGCCATCCAAGAAACGCTGTCTCACAACTTCCTTATGAACTATGTAATATGTAGCATATCTTGGCAGCAATGAGGGTGATTTAGTCCCCCCGTACATCTTGAGGTATGTGCTTTCTTCAGGGAATAAGTGATCCACAAACTCTTTGATAGATGCCAAAGCTCCTTCAAATAGGCACTTACACTCCTCCAGAAAAATTAGTTGGTAAAAAGGCATCAGGAACTCTTCATAGATTAGATGGTAGTGACTATGGTATTTGTGGGCCCCCAGTATTTGATATGCTGTGTAAATAGGAGCTTTTCCTCCTTTCCACTGGTAGTTAAGTCTCTCAAACGTGTGAAAGCAAAGTATGCAGTCAATAAAAAAAGATCCCATATAGAATTTAGATTTTCGTTGGTGCAAACCTTCTTTGGTTGTAGTAATGGAGGTAGATAGGCTATTTGACACTATGTCAGCCCAATTGAAGATTGTCCCTTTCATGGCTACATGGTAAATCAGTGGAATCCATCCAAACTTATACGATCTGCTGTCAGCTCTACCAAAAATCCTAATCAGCATCAGTACTACCATTCTGTATGGGGTACGTAAATGAGCAGTTTCGTATTCCCTGAATTACTTGTGCCTGAAAGTCTTTCCTTCAGCTACCATCATCTTTGCTATAGCTATATAATCAAACTTTAAATTTTTGACCCAGTTAGTTGTCATTGTAATATCCCCTTAAAACACGACTTGAAAACACGAAGAGTAAGCAAAATGCATTGTAAGTAATTTGAACTTCATCAATGTATGAATGAAACTGATAAGGTTAGGCGACTGAAAAAATTTACACGACTTAAACAAATATTGGGGACGAATCCACTAGGGGGTGAGATTGAAATTTGATTAAATCCTTGGGGATTTAGTAAAGTTTAACCTGATGTCATCATGATTTCGGTGACGTAGCGAATTGAAGCGGGCTACAATAATTAAATGGTAAATTACATGCTCATCAATTTGTGAGTAAGATCGACAATAATTTACTTAAATTAAAGTTAATAGATCATGAACTACATCTAAAAGACATTTTTTTTAACGAAAACTTTCACATAATTTAGCGAATTGAGGAAATGCCCTTTGCTTAATAAGTGTGTTGGTCAAAACTATGTTTTGATAAATAACATTTCACCTAGATCCTTATTTGAGCATTTCTCTAAAGTAAAACTCTAAAGAGTAGATAACACCTAGAACGATTATATATATATATATATATAGAAATCAAGATGTTAGTATCCCTATACATTCCCTATACATACATATATAAACATTATTATGTGTGTGTACACACACACACACACACATTATTGTAGCCAAGCTTAAAAGCTTAAAATGTATTTAATGAATAGCCTCTTAGAAGTCGAAGATTACAAGTGGCGACTTGAAAAACTAAAGTGTTTGTTTCTATGAAACATGTCGAGAGAAATACAATCTCCTTAGAGAGAAGTTAGGGAGTGGTTTCCTTGGTTGAAAAACATGGAGACCCATCATCTCCACTTGTCCTTTTGAGAACCTTTGGATTTTCTTTTTAAGTCTTATGATTGTTTTGGAAGAGAGGGAGGGAAAAAGTGGTTTTCCTTTTGAGGAAGGACATGGTGGCGAATGGGGAAAGGGGGTGAGAAACCAACACTCCAACCGCTGACTAGTTGCTGCTTTTTCAATCAGATCTAGAAGGAATCTGTTCGAGGAGAATGGAGCTAGAGCTCACCCTCTTCGATTGTGGTATGGCACCTCTGTACTAGTTTGGATAACGTGTGCTTTTATTTTATTATTTAAAATGCATTTCAGATCTGGATCATGGCGGCATGATCCTTATTTTCTGTGTGTTATACCTCTAAACTTGAACGGAGCATGGTCTTACCTGAAAATGTTAACTCCATTGCTGCAAAACCTTGCATAGATTCATTGTATGTTACATCTGTAAACTCGATTGGAACATGATCTGACTTGAAACATTTGCATATATTCTTTTGTAGGTTTAGATTTGGAGTAGGTCTCCATACTATTCATGAATATGTTTTGATCTGAATGTGTGAATTCCTGGAGCATGGTCTGCATACTAACCTTGAATGCCAGTTGATCTGAATGCGTCTTGAATTCCAGTGCTTAGATATGGAGTAAAATCTACTTACTGTTTGTCCTTGAACGCGATTTGATCAGAATGCGTCTTGAATGCCTATGTTTTCTGCATTCTATTTATTTGTGAATACAATTTGAGTCTGGTGTGTGTCTCGTACATCTCTCTGTATTGATCTATTATGCTGACGATTGTAGGAAAATCCAATGCTTACCTTTTATTGGAACCTCTCCCGCGTTCTCATTAAATTGAGGAATGTGTTTCAGTTTTGACAATTGTCTTTTGGGGTCTGAACCAATATCTGGTTTTTTTGTGAGCTATATCCATAAAACCCTAACTTGATTTCAACACGTTTTTTCTGCAATTTCTGAAGCGTCATGGCTCAGGTATGATTACAAGGTAGAAAACAATAGACACTGACCACAGTTGGAGTCGAACCCACGACCTTTTGATTCGAAGTCAAACACGCTAATCCACTACGCTAATTTTTATTAATTTAGTGTACACTGGGTTTCTAGGAGTCAATCCTGTAATTTATGTTGAGTTTTAATCCACTGCGCTAATTTTTATTGATTTAGTGTACGTTGGGTTCAAAGGAGTCAATCCTGTAATTTATGTTGAGTTTTAATCCACTATGCTAATTTTTATTGATTTAGTGTACGCTGGGTTTCTAGGAGTCAATCTTGTAATTTATGTTGAGTTTTAATCCATTGCGCTAATTTTTGTTGATTTAGTATACGTTGGGTTTTTGATGAGTCAATTTTGTAATTTATGTTGAGCTTTAATCCACTGCGCTATTTTGTTGATTTAGTGTACGCTGGGTGTTTGATGAGTCATTTCTATAATTTATGTTGAGATTTAATCCTCTATGTGGATCATATCTGGAAAGTATGGTTTTAGGAATAAGATCTACAATAAGTTTGACCTCTACGTCTGGAATCGATCTAGATATGGAATGTATGTTGGAGTTTTAACCTCTGCGTGAGTTAAATAAGTTTTGTTTGTTATGTTTAACCTCTGGGGAAGTCAAATCTGTAATGTATGATGCAGTTTAACCAAAACTGTAAGGCATGATGCGTACTAGTGCTATGCATTTTGATTTGGAAATGAAATCTGTAATGGAACCAGAATTGTCAGACATGATGCATTTTAATGCTCTGCATTTTAATTGGAATTGAAATGTATGGATCACAGTATAAGTGTTAATTCTATGTTTTTGGATGGTCATCGTGGAATGAGGAAAGATACGTTGATAGAGTTCATTGTATTATGTTTGTAATGGACATCAGATCTAGGTTATACTTCATTTCTGCGTTGATAGATTTTACAAATCTAGACTCTGTAACAATTTCCCAAGTGCTCTCTTTTGAGCTGTAGAATGCTTGTGTTAATATAGTATACAGATCTAAAACATTTTCATGTGGTGCCATAGTCCTAGCATGATTGAAAAGGGAAGATCTTTAAAGATCAATATATAAAAAATAACACCCTACCTACACATTAGATTGAGATTGGGATGTAAGCTAATAACCAGGTCACTGAATGAACCTTGTGGGGGTTTTAGATATTAAACCCGCCTAGTGGATTTTTATCCCAACTTGGGGGTGGCTCTAGGTGGGAAAACATATGCTAAATAGAGCCAATGGTTGGGAGGAAATTCGAAGTCGATCTTTCAGTCGCTTAAGCTTTTTGGATTAGAGTTATAACCCGTACTGTTTAAATTTTGATTATGGAATCACTTTATTAGGTTTCAAGCTTATCATGTAGCGTATGTTGTTAAAGATAGTAATTGATTTATAGTGCACGGTTTATAATGAATTAACACGATTGACAAGTTGTGGCTGCAGGTAGTCTATTCCAAAGGTTGAAAAGATTTAGACCAATTATCGGAAGGCAGTATGGTGAAACCTTTTTACAAATAAACATGTTTTGGAAGTTAAGGTTTCTTTCATTATCAAAAATATTATAACTATCTAACCTTGTTGATATCTCAGCAACCGACTCTGGAGACTCATACTGCATCTCCTACAATTGTGCTTAGGAGTGACCATTACATGTGATGGACCATCTTGTGACTAATGTATTTGTATATGACTATAATGTTGAGATTTAGAAGATACCTATTAATGCATCAATGTGTCTTGAGTTAATGAAAGTTTGATTAATGTCTCAAAGATGTATACATGAATACTCATATATGGAAAGTGTAAGAATAGGTGTGTGAACATAATGTGAATTATGTATGTTTATATAAATTATATGCTTTAGTGTATACATCTCCATTAGTTACAGTATTGAACCACTGAAGGTTAACAATAGCAACCCCCATTTACTTGTTGTGTAGGAGTGATTGTATTCATAATAACATAATTTGGTATACTTGAATGTTCAAAGAATTTTTTTTATACCGTGTACCCCAAGGATCTATGGATAGTGCATGTAGGTATGTGACATATGGTATCAGAGTGAGGTTTCAACACTCGTGCCTATTTGGGCTCAAAATGATCAAGTTGCTTTGAGATAAGAGGAATCAACAAGTTCACACATAGCTACAACACAGGAGCCTTAAGATGTACCAACAACATGATACATTTATTAATGGACATTGTAGTTATGCAAGAGAGGTTGGAACAACCTTGGAAAAATTACAACGTGATGGCCCATTGCTTTCACCTCATCAATGTCCAGCACAACCAAATAAGTACATAAGTATCTTGCTATTTCTTTTATTACTTCCAAATATGTTTTACGAATTGCTAAGACAGTTGTTTCATCTCTATTGAGTTGCACAAGTAAAGTTTTATTGAGGTATATATGAACTCTTGGTCGATGAAAACATTATGGTAGTTCGATTATGAATATTAATGTGGAATTTTGAATTTTTGAAAGGAGCAACCTTTACAACCTATATTTTTTGAACTAGTCATTAGTGACTTCATATATTTTGGAAAATATTCTTAGAACTTCCATCTTGACAAATTGTACTAGATTGCATTGAGAAACATAGTGAATGTTGTTGTTAAGGATCATTAGAAGAACATGACGTATGTTATAGACTAGCATTGAATGGTTACATTGTTATAAAAAAAAAATGTAGGAATGCTAAATATTTGGTCAGAATTGAATATTGATTATAAGCCTTATAGACCTATTTTGGTGTACGCTACTGGTAATAGGTAAATGTAAGTGGCTAATGAGAATATGTTTCAAATCGATTTAGAGGTTCCTTTATGTTAGGGAATATATATATATACCTGAAACTTACCTCATACATATTTTTAGAGAGAAAAGTAGTAAAATTTCTTGGAGGTAACAAGATAGCTATTAAATGGAACTTGATAAGTTGATCATTTAGGAAAGGAGCAATTTTATTACCCTTAAACCCTCCTAAAAATTAGCTAAAGTTATCACCTATAGTAAAAAGATTTAAGCATAAGGATAGGTGATTCTAAGGGAGTAAATGCATTAGAAGCATACATTGTTATGATTATGCAAAATATAAATTGTATCTAATGAATGTTAGTGGTGTTAAAGTACAAATGTATAAACACGAACATTATATGAAATGTTAAACACCTGGTTACATTTGGAATTTCATGAAAAACTAGGAACAAATAGTTGCATTAAATCTTATGGTTACATCGGTACATGGCATTCTAACGGTTGTAATTGTAACAAAAAACAAATTGTGTTGATTGGGCATAATAAATCATACGTAAGAAGAACTAATGGTTCTCAAGATTGGATCCATAAAGATATGTGAGGAATTAGTTGGACAATACCTATGATATTTAGCCTATAAGTATGCAGAGGACTTTGGGTCTTAAATCGATATACTATAAGGGAGAATTTAAATTTGTTATTGTTACGCTAGTCTTGCTATCATCATAGTTCATGAATTAATAGACCTAGAAATGGTTAGTTGTGGTTATGCATAATAGTGAATAATCAAGGAAGTGAACGTCATTTGGTTTCTAAAAGAAGATGTTATCTTGTGTGTAACTATTAATTATTATAAAGTGAATGTTATTTACTTTATAAGAAGTTGCCTATTTATTTGTGAATGTTGTTATGAGTGAATGTCATTAGCTTACTAAATGGATGCTAAGCGAAGGTAGGACGTGAATGTTAAAATTTGATGCGAAGAGACTCCATGTTAGTTGCAATAATACAACTATTTTAATGCATCCTTTACATATAATTGTTGGTGTGCAAAAAAAATAAACCATAAGGATTGGGTTGTGCACATAAAGACTATCAATTGTTTATACATCTTCACTAGTACTATTGATATTTTTATACATCTTCACAAGTACGCCAACATTCTTTAAAGTTATTTCTTTCAAAGAAGGAAAAAGAAAAATGAAACTAGACTGCTTATGAACTTGGATTACAGTATAGCTAAGGTGAATAGTAAAATGTGTTGTGCATAAAATCAACGATGTTACTAGTTGTATAGAAAGAGTGCACTAGTATAAAGGCTCTCATTTTTTGATGAATAAGAAATGTTTTAATATGTGACTTAAGGAGTTGAGATAGAAAATGATGGTAAGTAGTTTACTTCGAAAGATTGATGTTATTGGAATCAATGATATGATATGGTAAACTAACCATCTATGGAGTTGTTGCAGGCATGGGAACTATGGCCATGAAGAGAACCAAAACTCCATGACTGTAATAAGTTAAAGGATATGAGAGAAATCTCATGCGCATAAAGTTGTTAACCATGAGAAATGTGGTGATAAAGAAAGTGTACAACAGGTACATATTTTTCCCTCGGCTAGCTAGGAACCAATATCCATTCTGGGGACGCCTAGGTGTAAGACATTCTGGTTGGGAATCTTTCCGCACACATGCACATCGTGTAAGAGGACTGCCACGAGAGTGGGGGCTTCATGAAGAGAATAACCTCTAGGTATTATGGTGTACGAGAAAGGAAGTGCCTCAGCTTGGTGAAGCACCCTGAATAACACAGGTAGGAGATACGCCCGAAGAAGGGTATCGTCCTCATGTTGGGTAGCTTGGATTAGTACTGAGAGTACCGTTAGCACTTGGAGTCGTTTCTTGGATGGAGGACATCCAAGAGAAACCAGAAAAGAACTTACAAAGAATAATACTTTTAAAAGGTATATGCGCTATAAGTAAATTCGCTCCTACGACGTAATGCGATTAGCTATCGGTAAACCGAATAAATAGGAATACTAGAAGCATTGTGAATCATGAAATTAAATAGTACCTATATTGTTGATGCTGACCGTAGTTGACAAGCATAGGTATATTCTAAAGGATTTCAATAAAGAAGGACACTCCAAAAAGGTCGAGTACAACATGATTTAGTTATTCCATATTTTGTTAACATTAAAATTATATATGAATATGATGATATTCTAGGTAGACCTTGTGATATCTTGCAGAGAAGAGGATAGAGGACCACAAAATTGAAGGAAATCACAAAGCAATGAGAAGGTAAAGGGGGAATGAAAACAAATCTTTGACTTACTTTAACACCGAGCACGATGTTAATTCTAAGGGGGAAAGGATGTAATATCCCCTTACAACATGACCTGAAAACACGAAGAGTAAGAAAAATGCACTGTAAGTAATTCGCACTTCATCAACGTGTGAATGAAATTGATAAGGTTAGGCAAATGAAAAACTTTACACGACTTAAACAAAGATTGGGGATGAATCCACTAGGGGGGAGATTGAAATATGAGTAAATCCTTGGGGATTTAGTAAAGTTTAACCTGATGTCATCATGATTTTGGTGACGTAGTGAATTGAAGCTAGCTACAGTAATTAAATGGTAAATTACATGCTCATCAATTTGTGAGTAAGATCGACAATGATTTACTTGAATTAAAGTTAATAGATCATGAACTATGTCTAAAAGACATTTTTTTAACGGAAACTT
>LPNX010309683.1:24940-84977 GCA_001517045.1 Pseudotsuga menziesii | reverse complement strand
TCGTAGGTTCATTGAGGGGTTCTCCAGAATTTCTTATCCAATAACCTCACTTCAAAAGAAAGGAACTAAATTCATATGGTCTAATAAATGTCAAGAAAGATTTAAAAAATGTAAACACTTATTAACCACCGCACCTACTCTAAGGATTGGAGATCAATACAAGGACTTTGTAGTATGTATGGATGTCTGTTTAGAAGGATTAGGTGGTGTGTTATTACAAGAGGATTATGTAATACGTTACGAGTCAAGAAAACTTAAAATACATGAATGAAACTGTGCAACACATGACTTGGAATTAGCTGCTATAATACATGCATTAAATATGTAGAGACATTACTTAATAGGAAGAAAATTTACCTTAATGTTGGATAACATAAGCTTAAAATACTTATTTGATCAACAAAACTTGAATGCTCGCCAAGCAAGGTGGTTATCCTTTTTGAGCATGATTTTGAAATTAAACACATTAATGGAAAAGAGAACAAAGTGGTGGATGCACTGAGTAGGAATGTCATCCCACATTGTTCAGCTACTTTCAACAGTTATAAAACAAATCTTGAAGGTTTAATAAAAGAAGCAACTAAAAATGATGAAGAGTACTTAAATATTAAAGAACAATTGGAAACAGATGATAAGGGAAGTGATTCAACTTATTCTATAGGCTCAGAAGACTTGTTAGTTTATAAAAATCGATTATACATTCCAGATTCTGAAGAAGTTAAACGGTTAATTCTAAATGAACTACATAAGAAACCATATTTTGGACATCTGGGATACCAAAAGATGATCTGACTAAGTTAAGAAAAAACTATTATTGGCCTAACATGAATAATGATACTGCAAATTACCTAGCTAGGTGTATTGAATGTCAACAAGTAAAAACTTAACATCAACATCCTGCTGGGCTACTGCAACCCTTACCTATTCCAGAATGGAAATGGGAGATAATAAGCATGGATTTTATAATGGGATTACCTAAAACAAATAAGCATCATGACTCAATAATGGTAGTTGTTGATAAGTTAAGTAAAGTTTCCCGCTTCATACCTGTAAAGTCTACTTTCAAAGCCATTAATATAGCTGATATTTTTATGAAAGAAATATTTCGATTACATGGTATTCCAAAGGTTGTGATTTCTGATAGAGATGTGAAATTTACTAGTAACTTTTGGAAATCATTGTTTAAGGGTCTAGATACACAAATAAATTTCAGTACTGCTTATCCTCCCCAAACGGATGGACAAACTGAAAGAACTAATCAAGTGTTAGAATATATGCTACGAATGTATGTAATGGGTAAACCAGGTAAATGGGAAGAGTATTTGCATTTAGTAGAATTTGCTTATAATAATGGGTATCAAGCTTCATTGAAAATGAGTCCATTTGAAGTTTTGTATGGCTGAAAATGTCGCACACTTGTGTCTTGGGATAACCCTGTTGACAGGATTGTTCTAGGACCAGATCATACCTCTTTTCCCGTTGATACGTGTTGAATCTTTAACCTAGTTTTAACAACCTTTCTCACATGTAAAAACTTGTTTTATTTTTTATGTATCGATTTATGGTTGAAAACAGTGAAGACGGTTGAATGATTTGCCATCGCTATTTTTCTTTATAAGTTCCTGTTGAGTCGTTTAACCTTGGATCTACTAATTATCTTTAGGGAAAGTGTTTTCCATACTTAACAGTCTCTTATTTACCTCAGACCTTTTTCATCCTGTTCTTTTTCACTTTATTGATGCTAAGGTGTAATAGACAAACTCTTGGGACCCATAGAAAAAAAAACCATATCCATTAATTTCTTTCCAAACCAGTTTGGGAAGGGTTGTTAAACTCAACCTCAACGAGTTGAAGTTTCCACCAAATCCCTTCTGCAATGTTTAAACCAGAGTTTTCGTTAAGATTGACTTTAAGTTCCATCTAGATCATTCTGCACTTGAAACTCCAAGTTCGTCTAGATTGATGGCCATGGAGTTTTCACTATTAGTGAAACTCTTGTAATCTCCTTGAATCTATCTCAGACGTTTAGTCTAGGATTCTAGATTCCTTTTTAGTTTCAATTCAATTCCAAAATCTTGTCAGGTTAAAGCTATCAGTTAACTTGTGTTTGGTTGAGATCGACAATTAACTTGTGTTTGGTTGAGATCGACAGGGAATTCTTAGAGGTTGTTTGATTTCTTCCTTCGAATCAAAATCTTATATATATATATATATATATATATATATATATATATATTAAAGTGCGTGAATATAGTGGAATAAAAACTATTTCTTAAGTTTGAATATTATATTGGTTATGAGTTAGTGGAATATAACCTATTTCATGAGATTGAATATTATATTGGTTATGGGTTATTTTATAAAGCATTTTTATTTATTTATTTAGGCATGTATGTTCATTAAAATGAAATAGAAAAAAAAATAGTGTGTTGATATATTATGGATTATCCTTTTTGTTCATTGAAGTAATATTTTGTACCAGGTAAGAGATTAGGTTATATATGTTTAAAATCTTCATTACAAAGAAAATGTTATTATTTATTTATAAAATAAAAAGTTGTTTTTAATAATAATAAAAATAAGATTTTATTGGATATTATATTTTGGTCAATTCATACAATTAGATGTTATGTTGTTCGGTATAAAGTGGAGGTTCTATCATAGTATTGTATTTTGTGTTTTGTGATATATATATATTTTATTTATAAAAAAAAAATTTATAGGGGTTGTTATCACAATTTATCTTTTCGAAGAAAATAAGGATATTGGAAATTCTATAATAAAACATGTTATGGAAAGTGTATAAGGTTATTAGTTCTCATACCATGAAGGTTATAAATTATTGTATATACATATTATGATGTGGAGGTTTATTTATGAAATGGATAGTATGAGTAATTAATGGGAGATTGTAAATTGACATGATACATTTTTTGTAATCAAACTCCGTTAATGTTATGCTCTCCTTATTTACATAAACATTTTGGGATGAGTTAATAATAGATGCATGAAAATTGTGATTGTTTTATGAAATAAATGAAGTGGGTATAAATTGTAAATTTCTTTTATGTTAAAATGTGGTTAAGTAACATAAGTACAAAGTATTTTAGGGACATTACAACAACTCCCTTCAGAATATTAAATCTTTGTCTTCTGCAATCTAAAAAAGAAAGATGAAGAATCCTTTGTCGCATGCAAATACTCTGATTTATCCCTTGATCAGTGGTTTCGATGATTTCTCCACCAAGTACTCCATTGATTTTGGTGAGGGCCACATGCCCGTGAACTAGCCCACCAGTACATGCTCTGAAAAGGCCAAAGAACTTCTTCGAAAAGCAGTTGGATGTAGGACTACTGTTGGGATGTCATCCACCTTCTTCACAAATCGGGAATGTGTTGGTTTTCCTTTTGGCTTCTTCTGGAGGGAGGCTACCATCATCTTGAAGGAAACAATCTGAACTGCAAGAAGGGGAGGGGGAGTCCCTCCCTCGCTCGACATTTGTGTTGTCTATGCAAGATTATGGCATGGGGATTTGTTCGCAGCGTTTAGATCGAGCAGGTGTTTCAAAGTGATCTAAAATAAACTATGAATAAATTTTTTTCAATTTATACTTTACATAACATAAATCTTAATATTAAATATGATATAAATTTTAATATTAAATATGATAAATAATGCATCTCCAACTTCCACCATAAATTACAATAAGTTATATTTCTTCAATTTACAACGGACATAAATCATATAATTAAATATGATGTTTAATGCATATAAGTTTTATAATAGAGTATTGGGAGCATTAATAGCATAATTAATTAAATAAAATTATTTTAAACTATAAAAATTAAATAATAAACAAATTAAATAATTTTTTTTAACTTAATTCAACGATATAAATTATTAGAAATATATATTTTATTATTCCGTGCAAGGGGACCTATATACTTTTTCATGGAAAGTCCAAATGCATTGACTTACCATGAGTTTGCTTTTTTCATTACAAAATTTTCTCATGTTTTGCTAAAATTTAATCATCCATAATAAAATAACTGCGTCTCTCTATTATAAAACTAAAGAGAAAAATTACATCACGTCACTTCTCTAGATTGATCTTGATTAGTCAATTGATTCTCTAGGTTGATCTAAGAGGATTAGAGATACAATGATGCGAGTTTGACGGTATCTTAAAATTCTGGGTAGGATTTCGAGAAGTAAGTTTTTTTTTTGTTTTTTTTTCTTTTAATTCATTGTGTAAATTTTTTTTAAATTATGAATTTTATTATTTAAATTATAATTTTGATTATATAAATGAATTCAATTTTGTTTAAATAATGGTTTTTATTATTTAAATTGCAATTTTGATTAAAAAATATATTCAATATTCTAAATTAAAGAAAAAAGGTTATATACTCAATTTTGAATTCTCAATGGAACCATCTTTTGAAGTGATATGTGGGTAGTTAGATCTTTATGGTTTTGATTTGCCAATGAAACCATCCTCTAAAATTACAAATAGAGAAATGAGACTTTCATGGTTCACATTGTTAGACCTATAAGTTTAGATATAGTGTGTGGTTCCAAGTATACAACCTATCACTTCAAAGATAGTGTTGTTCTTAGTGCTCAACCTATCACTTTAGACCGTGTGTGTCACTATGTGGTTTCAATTGTACAACGTATCACTTTAGAGATAATACATGGTTCCAACTATACACTTGTCACTTCAAAACCCTTATTGAATTGACATTATCCCCAATACACAATTTTGGTTCTAAATTGCCCAACTTGTCCCTTCAAAGTTTTTGAGGTGACATAATTCCTATTGCCAACTAGGCACTTTACTTAGCATGTCACTTCAAAGTGTATGTGGCGACATGGTTCTCAATGTCTAACTTATCACTTCAAAGTTTTGATCATAATTTGTAAGAGGTCACATAGTTTCTAATGCCCACTTTATCACTTCAAAGTTCCATTATTTTAAAAAGATCACATGGTTTCCAATGCCCTACCTATCACTTTAAAGTTCCAATTAAAATTTAAGATGGACAAATTTTGCCCATAATAACCATTCATGATCTACTTGTTTAAAATGAAAATGAAACCATCCACCATCAAAACATTCAGTAAAGATTCTACATTATTTTAGATAGAGTGTTGTAAAACTTGTGTTGCTTCCCTTTGATAGCATCTATATTCTACACCTTAATTAAAAGAAAAACTTTAGACTCCATTTTTTTTTGTTGCAAATTCACGTAGATTATTAAACAAACATAATTCTTAAATTGTAAGTTTCATTAGAGAGTATGCCACATTCACATCTCCATAGGTTTTCCAAAATTCGCAAGCAATGAATATTGTAGGTTCTTTTAACTAACTACTTTGATGTTGATCTTCCATGATGTGCACATCCCATTTATAAACTCCAAATATTTGCTAGTGTTGCATTCAATAGTTCATTGCATTAATACTTTCTTGCTCAATCATAAGCAACTTTGTGGACATATTTTAATACATCATAGGCAAGTACATTGACAAATATGCATTGTGGGAACTAAATTCTATGTAGCTCATTTCCTTTTGGAGGGCTAGGTGGTGCCCAAATTTGTTTGCAAATGTGGTTGGTGCGATACAAAAGCATCATACCAATATTGATATTGGGGATATATCACATTGGTTGGTCGTGTAAGTCATGTTTGGACTTTTCCATCTTTTGCCAAAATCTAGGGATGCAACTAAAGTTGGGTTTGCCTTGTTCTTTCCTTAAACAAAGAGACGCCAAGATTCTATTATTATAAGTATTTTCTTGATGTGGAACACTATTTCCAAGGAAAAAAGGTATCCAATACAAAATCTATAATCCCATCATGTGTGGAAACTAGTACACAATATCCTTATATTAATGTCCATTATGTGCACACATATTCATTATAGTGTCATGTTTGGACTTTTTCCATTTTTGGACAAAATCTAGCAAGAATTCTTGAGTGCAACCAAAGTTGGGTTTGCATTTGTTCATTCCTGAAGTGAAAGGACATCAATATTTTTCCTTTGTTCTTGATTGCAAGCATTTATGTTCAACAAGGTTATTTCATCTATTCATCTCGGTTGTTTCATCATGGGGGCATTATCTCCACCAAATCATCTAGGATTTTGAACAAACTATCTTCCTTCTTGCAACTTCTTTCTCCATTAGTACTATATTGGATCGATTCTATGGGTCAATAAATGTTGTTGGATCTCTCTCTCTCTCTCTCTCTCTCTCTCTCTCTCTCTCTCTCTCTCTCTCTCTCTCTCTCTCTCTCTCTCTCTCTCTCTCTCTCTCTCACACACACACACACACACACGAGCTCTCCCAATATGTTTTGTTAAATATCCGTTTTCTTAGCTAAAATGAACAATTGGTTGAGAACTAGATGTCGTTACAACATGATTATCCCAGTGTGATGCATTAGGAAATTCAGAACACTCCAAAAGACATTTTAGATGAGACATTGAATTCCCCAACATAAACAATTGCGGTCAATGGACAATCCCCAAGTATGATGATAAATTCTAAAGGCATTCAAATTGAATTACTAACCCACATTATTGATGAAGTTCTGTTGCAGCTGCAACCATTCTCCCCAAATTTCTTAAATTTTGGGCCCCTCCTCATGATTTAGTGTTGTTTTAATCGTTGGATCCTTTGAGTTTTTGGACATGTTTAATTTTGGATGATTCTAAAGATTAACTCTCACTCGGGTTTTCAAGTTTGATTGTGATAGAAATTGTTGCGGGTCGCAGTTTCATTTGCTTGTCGATCGGATCAAGTTTCTTTATTTTGGGTCGCCGCTTCAGAGGTAAAGCCAGTTTTTGTCCGTTGTTGAAATTCGAGGGCTGTCCAAAACACTTAAATCGTTTTTATACATCGGGCGTCGAAAATATGTTTGATCAGCGACTGTTGTCCTTTTCTCGTCCGTCATTGTGGCTCCCAAAGCGGCTTAGCATCCGAAGTACAAAGCGCTCCGACCGCCGATGTTTGTTAGTCTTTTAATCGCCTGCCCGTAGCCTTTTCTCTTCCGCCGTTGCGGCTGGGAAAGTCATTTGGCTTCCGATGTGATGTCTTCCGACTTCTGACTAAAGCTTTTCCCGCCCGCATTTCGCGTGTCTTTAGCCCTTGTCTCTTCCGCCGTTGCGGTTCCCAAAGTAGTTAAGCCTCCGAAGTATAAATCCTTCCGACCTTCGATTGAGAGTCTTCCCTCCCTCAGGTCTCGTGTCCCTAACCTTTTGCTTCCACTGTTGCGGCTCACAAATCAATTTTCCAACCGAAGTGAAAAGCCCTCCATTGCTGATGCAGGTTACTTGTTTGTTTTATTTTCCTTTCCCGCCGTTGCGGCTGTGTGAACCAATTGGCTTCCGAAGTCATTATCATTCCAGCTTCTGTTTTAAAGTTTCTCGTCGACGGATTGGTCTACCCTTCTGACGTCAGTATTTTTGAGCCGCCGAAGAGTTTCCTGTTGACCGTCGTTGGCTAGGTTTGTCGAGCCTATAGGTGGACGAAGTAGTATAAGTGGTGCACTTGGCCATTTCTTGTGGATTAGCCACTTTAATTGATTTAATTTGACGTTTCATTTTAGCATGCAATCCCGGTGAATGATGCACGATTGATCAATTGCAAAAAAATCCAAAAGACTGCTCATATTTTCGCGGCGCGAAGACACAGATGGGAGTCAGGAACTCAAGGGGCACAAGCTAAGGAAAAGACAAAATGGATGGCGACAAAGGCATAAACCCAAAATATCTATCCGTTACTAATCAGATCATGAACGCATACAGAAAATAAGATGAGAAGATGAAATGTTCGAGGGAGGGAAAAGTCACACGTTTGGGGGGAGCCCAAACGATCTGCTGTTGTAGTTTAAATATGGAAAAGCAGAACTTAGAAGGGACTTTTTCCCTGGAAAAACTTGTACACCATTTGCTTGTAAGAGGAACTATTTCGTTTTACAATCAGAAACTGCAACTTTTGCCTGCTGGAGAAAGCGAAATGTGGAATGTGTCAATGTGATTAAATGAACAATGTTGAAGGGGAACTATTTCGTTTTCAGCTGTGTTTCATTAACTGTGAGAGTGTTTAACTTCCTGAACCTATGTTCTTGTTGAATGTTATTCAGTATATTTTTGTGATTTTTTTTCCACTGTGAGTAATAAATGTTGTTCATAAACAATTGGCTATCTGGTTGTTCAAATATCTGTAAGTGTTCATGTGTCTTGAAAGAAGTACCAGCTATCTATAACTCTTCATAATGCATGTACAAAATATATTACTCACCAATGAATGATAATCCTTCTCCCTAGGGATAGTTTAGGTATTTAATTTCTTGTTGTATGTGATTTAGATGCTTGTGAATGCTAAGACGAGAGGTAAGAACCTGCGCATCACGTTGTGACTGCTCCTTGCATCTTATCACCCTGCATGGTTAATTAGGCACTTGCATATCATATTTAAGTAAAAAATACAAAAAATACACGGTGGACCGGGCTGCAACCGGTAAAGCCTTTGTTTTTGTTTCTTTGACCTACGGTAGCCAGACCGCAAACTGGACGGATTCCCCATACCAAACAGTCACGGGCTAGTTGGGAACGTTGACTGGGGAGAATCCATTACTGTTGTTGCCTGCGAATTTCTGGGCCTCAACAAGTTCCACCATAACTGAACAACAATAATTTTTCCTTGGTTATATATATATATATATACTTTAATGGTTGTTTGTTATTTGTTAGCTCAATTTTTCCTTGATCAATTTATCAAGAGCATTATGTTTGTTTTTACTCCACATATGGTTAGGGTCATTCCCATTGCTAATGAAATTAAGATAAATTTAGTTTCACAATACCATTGGTATGTCAAACAAAATTTGACTAAACCATTTTCACAATTTTAAAGTACCTCATTTTCTACTTCAAGTATTTAGTATATGATTTCTTGATTTTAATATTTCATATTAAGATACATGTCTACAAAAAATGTCCTTACTCTTTGTGGCACTTCCTAATGTTAAATGTCCTAGAATGAGGACTTCAAACAAGTGATTTTTTCTACTGATTCACCAATATTGAAAGAATGATCGTCAAGTTTGAAGTTCTCAATTTGTGTACTCTAACTACATGGTTTTCTTCAGTTATTCTGTAATGTTTGGGAAGATTTATCATTGATTTAGATAGTTAATAAAACAAACCCTTAAGACATTTACAACTTGAGACCTACAAAGCATATCCATTGAAAAGAAATACATCTTTTTTGTTGTTTTGAACAAGGATTTATTGTAATAAGCCACACTCATAACTTTCTTCTAATAGCCTTAGCTACATATTGTCTTAAAATAACTATGGAACATTTTCAAACCATTTTCTATGGTAGAATGATTCAAGTTGATTCTTGATAGGATTGGAAGAAGGTAAAAAAACGTTGTGCTGGAAATTTTCATTATCATTTCATTACAACATTCAAAGTCTTTTGTTACACTACTTCTTGTTTTAATTACACCCACAACTACTCACTAGCACACTCACAGCTAGTGAATGCCAATAGAAATTAGCGAAATATCCCATTACACTAATTCAGTATTGTCGCATAGCTTTCAATAACATTCATGAGGTATTAATAATTATTAAAAAACATCATATAAACCACTTAATTGAGTTAGTAAAATGTCTACACTTCATCACCAATATAAAGATGCATGCACACAAACCTTAGTAGCATA
The DNA here is from genome assembly GCA_001517045.1 of Pseudotsuga menziesii. Classification (NCBI taxonomy): domain Eukaryota; kingdom Viridiplantae; phylum Streptophyta; class Pinopsida; order Pinales; family Pinaceae; genus Pseudotsuga; species Pseudotsuga menziesii. The sequence continues at coordinate 75,230 of LPNX010309683.1, read as the reverse complement.
CTGAAATGCAAACCAAAAAACTTGACATCCAATATATTTTCAATTGCAACGTCAGATATCTCATAAGTTTACAACTATCACTAATTAGATCCAAACAACACTCACTTGCAAACACATTTCCAGCTGGCATCATTTGCTACAAGACATAAAAGATCCAAATTAAGATAATTTAACATTTAGTACAACAAATAAATGACAATGATTTTTCAATAACGTCTTCACATAACAAACAAAATAAAATCTAAGACAAAATGATGGCATATAATGTAAAGGCACTATATAACCAGAATTATAATGCAAAAAATAAACAAAAGCATAGTACCTAGTGCGAATCTTAGGCTTCACACAGGAAGGGAAGAGGGGAGGATATGTAGCCCAGTTTCGATGACGTATCGAGACCAAAATCCCCCTCTCATGCACATGTAATTTCAACATGGTGAATCCCATTACAATTAAGTACAACGACCGAAAGACGGTGACATGAAATCAATTTGAATTTTAAGTCGTTTAAAACAATTCTATTGGATAACCGTATTGATTTTCACAATCTTCAACCCTCTTCTGTAATTATGCCAAAGGTGTTGAACAATGGATATGTAGTCTCGCTACTGTAGCTTTGATTCCTCGTCGGTTTGGAGAATGGGATTAGGACATGTTTGTGAATGGGAATAGGACACGTATCTTGTGATGTGGCACGTCTCATATATATTTACGGTGTGGGATTAAGAGAGGGCTTTCAAAAACTCAATGCAGATCATGGGAAGCCAGATAACGTCATCCCTTCCAATGATGTGGCAGCCATGGCGAAGGCCATCAAGCGCTAGCTCATGAACGAAGGTAGATCCTCAAATGCCCTAACTTTATTTGATTAATATAGACATTTTTCAACTCTCGTGGGGCCTGGTTGCATTGATAACAGAGGGGTCGTGCTTTATTTGTTGAGGGCCATTTTTGAGAACCAAAGAAAAGAGAAGGTTGAAACCCAGGGGGACATCAAGCACTTCACCTCTACAATCTCAGGCATGACTTCCATGGGGGGGATTTTTTGTTTGGCCCCGAGTGGATGGTCATGTGGAAAAGGTATGGTAAGGAATGGGGAGATTCAGGTTCTTAAAACCCTAGACCAGGATAGGGCGCCCGCAGGAGGGGTGCTTATTATGTCCAAGGCCCTGGTAAATGCCAAGGCAACGTCTCTGTGTGAATATGCTGAGGTTTCCCAAGAAGAGTTTGAGGTCACCGAGAGTTCGCTAGTTAAGGACATTTTGTATGTCTGCCAGTGTATTGAGGGTCAGTTCGTTAAGTTTGATAAGGATCTGGATGATTTTGCGGTGTCAAAGTCCTACAGGGTGTCGAGCACAACGAGGTGTCTAGTTCAGAAATTGTGTGAATTGGGATGGATTTATAATAAGGTGAAGGAGTATGTTTATGAGAGTGTGGAGCGAGGGCCTATTGAGACAATTGGTATTGCGGGGTAGGATTTCTGTACAACATTGTAGGAATACCTCTCGAATTACTATAAGTTTTAGGCAGTGTTGGAGGGACAAGTGCATAATATGGTACCGTCCATGGTTGAGGGGAAGCGATAGGAGAATTATTTTTCACTGCGGAGGTTGATGGTTTGGATTGTAGATCCAACTATGAGGATAAGACTAATGGATGTTTTGTTGATGAATGCAAGAATTTGAGAGGAGGTTCCATGGCTGTCGCAATCCATAAGCATGTCAAGCATGGTGATCCGTTGGTTTGTGATTTCATGCGAAGGTGCTGACAAGGGTTTTTTCTCCACTTTTTGATATGGTGAGGAGTTGAGTTCTAGAAGGGGATTTGAATGATATGTTTTTTGAGTTTTTTGTGGTTGGGAAGGAGGTGAAAGTGGAGGCCTTGTGGTGAAATGGGTACCAACTCCACAGTGGCATGTTTCCATATTTCATACCACAACCTCTTGCAAAGAGAATTTTGAGGATGGGGTAGTCGATTAATTTCCTCTGTGTTTGTTGCAAATATTAGGGTTGGGAAGATACAACTACTGAATTTAAATTTGCAGCAGGAACCTCAACAAGGAGGGGCAGTTTTGGTTATGGTGAAACCGAGACATCGAAAATATTGGCTGTGAGGTAACCATTCTTTGATACCTTTTGCCTTTAGTTTTATCATCTTGCTTTTATTGGTCTTCATTTACGCTGTATTTTTTCGACAAAAGTTTGGCCACTTGATCAAAATCATAGGTATTATTTCAACCTGTTGTACTATTTTAGACAATAGTTGTGCTAGCAAAACATTGGATTATGATTTAAGTTCCTTTGAATTCATAAAATTCCCACAATGGGAAATTTAATCCTTGGAATTTTTTAATTTAGTTGTTAATTTCTGGTCCATGGATGTAATTTATACAATCCCTTTAATGATATTAAAACAAAAATAGATTATCTTACACATATTTGAATGTGGATTTATTGTTGGTTTGAATTGCTATATGTTTAGTGTCAATTTGAGAGTTTCCTTATGCAAGTTGTTCATAATTGTTGTTTCCAACATATTTTTCTCCAACAATTAAAACTAGAACAATTCATTAACATTGCAAACAGATGCATGCATCCCTTTGCAAAGATTCATGTGGAAAAATTCTCAATTTTTATTTTTCCTATGTGGATTTATTACAAACTGTTCCACATGAATGCTTTATCTCATGTTCAAGGGTTTCTATAGGCATTTCAATTTGAGTGAAGCTCCTTGCTCTCCAATTGAAGTTTTACACTAAGATAACATCAAAGGAAACTCATAATCACTCAAAGAAAACCCTAAAAGTTGACTTAAGACTTCATGTGAGCTCTCTTAGGACAATTCCTAATATTTTGGGGTAAATGAATCTTAGTGAATAACTTTAAGATAATATGAATATTGTTATGGGTGATGTGAGTTACTTTTCGATTTTGAATTGCAACCAAAATCCTCTTCAAATGCGTTGATTGTCTTAATTACAACCAAATTGTCGTCCTTTTTAAGGAGAATTGGAGAAAGAATGATTTAGGTTGAAAAAAGGACAATATTATAAACCACATAACCAAAAAAGTAATTATAAATGATAGTTATATACTCTTACAACTCCCCATATCATGTTGAACAATTCATGTGGAACAGTTCATAGAAAATCGTTGGGGTTAAAGAGAAAGTTGGAATTCAGATAATCATTTGCTTTGGTACTAGAGTTTGCAAAGAAAACCTTATTATCAAATGACGATTCAACAAGGCACTTTGCAAGCTTCACTTGAAGCACAAGGTTACTCAAACTCAGTGACAAACATAGATCATAGTCCCAAAGATTGAGAAATTGGTAGGAAAATTATAACGTGGGATGGATAATGCAATATTTGTTTTTTGCATCGGAATTGGTCTAAGGGGTTAGGGAAAACATTCCCATTTTTTATTTGTTTCTTTGCACTTGGGTATTGGAAGAAACCATTCCCCTTCCAATTCCATCCACTATAGGAATGGTTGGAATGCTCTGTAAACTTTGATGGTAGATCCAAGCCACTCCCAAGGGTGTTCGTCATCTGGTGCTTCCAGCCTGTCAGGCAGTCCTTAGATTCTTTTGGTCACGCTAAGATCCCCTGCACTCTCGTGATTACGTGCATGAATATATTTTTTTATAAGTATGATTTAAGCACTTTGCAGGTGGTTAGCATGCTCCTTTATTCCCTCAATTGCTAATTTTGGTTGCATGATAGACATTATGCTACTTTATGATATGCACATTCTTTTATTCCTTGATTTTAAGGATAACATCAACCTAACATATGGAGATAACCCTCAATCCAGTGTTCTACATGGAGATTGATGCATGGAGTTTAATGCTACATAAGACCTTAAATTCATACTAGGTAAGATTTATAGCCTTCACAACATTGCAATTAATGGAATATGCATATTACTATTTAATAAAAAAAATGAAATGCATAAATGAGGATGTTCTTTCTCACAGTTTGCTCTGCTGTGAATCATTTAATTAAGTGGAAAAACAATCAATCACACAAAACAATTCTTCTATTGTCAGAATAAATGCAACGTTGTTGGATTGTCACTTTGTGGTGACCTTAGTCACATGGTTCTCGTTCATGTTTGCATTCAAATTTGTTAACAATGAAATTTGGAAAACATAAATTTCCATGTATATCTATATATATGAAATTCCATATATATATATAATTCCAAGTTTGCCCACATTCCCGTAAATTTCATAGATTTACAGTCATAGTTGTGTTGTTTGGCCTTTGACAAATTTGATATGGCTTCAAAATGGGGTTATAATTTAATGCTTTATTCATGTGTTTTCCCTTCTTCCAACTCTCTTCCATGCCTATCCCTTGGGCCTTGAAAGTCAACACACTCACCCATGTATTCTTCTTATTTCTAATTGTTCTTCCCTACAAACATTAAGGTTATAATTTGATCTTTTCAAAATATTTTTACCATTTTATGTGGATCGCATTTAGAAAAATTTACTTCCTATACTTGGGTGAAATGAATAAGAAAGACCCGAGAAACCAAATTTGTGCAATAAACACATTAAGATCTGACGTTTCATTTGCTGATATCGAACCAAAATTCTACATTGGAACTCTATGAAATCAACAAAAGAAACATTCAGATTTGGAAATGTAACTCTTATATCTTATCCATCCTCACTAGGAAGTAGCAAACAAATAAATGGAATTTGCTTGTAGAATTTTGTCCCAACGATCTGTGCTTTATTTGTTGCTTGTGGATTCAATTCAAAATACTTGTGAGTAATTGAAGAAAGATTAACTGAAATGAATATTTTGTTTACAAGACAGAAAATTACCCCAAGTGCTGAATAATCAATTAGAGTTGAATGGGATCTCTAAATAGTTGGTTCCATGGGGAAAAGTATTATAGTTTAGCTCGTGTGCTTTTTTCATATGTGGATCCTTGAACCACTTAATTCAATGATTAGATGAACAAAATGTGCCACATCCTTGACCATTACACTATGACAGTTTACCTATAGTCCCAGGTTATCATAGTAATGTGAGGGTTTGATACTATTTTTATAGTATTATTTCTTGCATCTTTCCTTCAATTATTTGAACCTGCCCTCATTACTTAAATCTAGAATTCAATTTTCTTGAAGTATTTTGTTGTTGATGTTGTAATAGTTAGTAATTAGATATTCAAATATTGTTGAGGGTTAACCACTCTAGCCACAAGAACAACCTTGAGGCCTAAGGTAGACTCTTGGATTCCTTAGCATAGCTTAGTGACAACATTCTACCATTTCTAAGTAATTCCAATTTCCCTCCTTAGTAGCATTTGTGTCCTTTTGTTCATTTGTCCCTTTAGTGCCCTATATAAGATTATCATTTTTATAATATGTCAAAGCAAAATATTTAGTACCATTATGTAAGTATATTGTGAGAGAGAAACAATTGTTTCTACTCCAGGAAAAACATATCTTTGGCACACTATTTTCTAACTCTTTGTTAGTAGTCTAGCTTAGGATGACTCTACACCTTGCACACACTCTATCCTTAAGCTTTTCCAAATTCTAAATGGTATTGCCAATCATATTGTATGTAACACTCGTCAATTGTTAAATTGTTTGACAAATTTGATATTGCTTCAAAATGGGGTTATAATTTAATATTTTTTCATATGTGTGGTTCCTAAGAAGTTGAATAATCAATTAAAGCCAAAGGGGCTCCCTAAATAGTTGGGCCCATGGGGCATATTATTATAGTTCAGTTTGTGCATTTTTTTCATATGTGAATCCTTAAACCACATAATTCAATGATTAGATGAACATAATGTTGCACGTCCACTGACCATTACACTACAACGTTTTACCTATAGTCCTAAGTTATCGTACTATTGTGATATCAATTCAATGATTGTAGTATCAATTCTTAAAAGTTGTCCTCATTACTTAAATCTGGAATTCAATTTTCTTGAGGTTTTTTTTTGTTGATGGTGTGATCATTAGTACTCATCTCTTTAAAATTTGTTGAGGGTTAACCACTTTAGCCCCAAGAAAAATCTTGAGGCCTAAAGCAAACTGTTAGATTCCTTGACATAGATTAGTCATAACATCCTAGCATTTTCTAAGTAATTCAAATTTCCTTCCATAGTAGCACTTGCATCCTTTATTCCATATGTCCCTTTAGTGCCCAATAATAAATCGACATTTTTTTAATACAAGTAAAAGGATTAGTACTATTTGATAAGGCTATTGCGAGAAAGAAACAATTGTTTCTACTCCAAGAATTGAGGAGGAAGGAGTTTATGGTGATTTTTGTAGGAGGGCGAGGTTTTGACGGACTATGATGGCGGACGAAGGGGGGGTGTCTCTATCACCCAACCCCTTGAAGTAGAGGAACTAAAAATTGGTGAGATACCAATTAACCTGTTTGAACGGTTGATCCTGAGCACAATGGGCAAGGACCGGAAACACGGGCAATGTATGCCGAAAGCATCTATGATCCTATCCATGGTGGTAAGATATTCGAACCTGCGAGATCAGATCCAGTTTATGACGGATCATGCTCTAAATGGTAAATTCATCAGTATTCAACCTTCCGAGAAAGCATTGATATGGTGGATCAACTCTTCTTGGAAACCGAAGGGGAATTTTGATCTCCATTTGGGCTCAAAGGGATTTTTCACAATCTCATTTATCAATATGGAGGATAGGAATCGTATCTTGAATGGAGGTCCTTATTTTTACTACTCTGTTGGTCTCTTCTTACGTCCCTGGAAAGAGAAATTTTGTCTAGAACATGAAGACATGCAAATTTCCCCTGTCTGGATTAGGTTGTACTCTCTTCCCAGTGAGTATTGGGACCCAAAATATTGGAAGATTTGGGAAATTGTTTAGGGAAGTTCATCAATATCTCTGAGCAAACAAAGATTCAACATTATACTACCTATGCTTGAATTTGCACTTATATGGACCTATCAAAGGAACTACCGGAGGCAATCAGGATGATATGGGATGATGAGGATTGGATGAAAAACCTGGACTATGAACAAATTTCCTTTAGATTTCGTAGATGCCATGAATATGGTAATTTATTTCGAGAATTCCCTTTGAAAGAACCTAAATAGAATCCAGGAAAGGAAGGAGATCGAGCTGATCCGAGCTTTGTAAAATTTGCATCTCGGAAGAGAGGAAGCTAGAAACAGGAACATCAAGAAATTCATAAGAAAATTGCCACCTCAAACCCTTTCGGAGTTTTGGAAAATAATGAGGGAGAGACCTCAAAAACAAGAAGCACCCTGAACAAGGTTCCCAGCTCGGAGGATGGAAATCCTGGTCAGATCCTTGTCAAAGAATCACAACTAAAAAATAATATCAGAGATGAAAGTATGGGACAAGAATCTGAGGAGGAAGCTGAGGATATGGATATAGGGGAATTGGATCTGGAAGGAATTGAAAAGGCATGTATAGAGAAAGACAAAGGGTATGTTCCCCAAGAACAAGTTAGCCTCATCGAGGAAGCCATTCTGAAAGCTAGAGCCTCAAATATATTAGGAATCAGCCCAGGATCCCATAAAGAAACAAAAAAGAAAGCTGAGGAGAAGGGAAGGAAAACCGGTCGAAAAAAAACAAACAGAGGGTTGCAGATGTAGGAAGGAGATTGGTTGAGTCAGGACAATACCCGACTATAAAATATTCCCTAGGGCTATAATTTTTCCCCAGTGAAGCTCCTATCCTGGAATATATGAGGCTTAAATAGCCTGAGAAAGCTTAAAATTCTGAGTAAAAAGATTAAGAAGACAAACCCGACAATTGTCTTCTTGCAAGAAACAAAATGTTTAGCAGATCAAATCCAAGAGCTTAAGGGTAAAATCTAGGCAAGATGTTCAACAGTAGGGGATATATTCAAGAGGTTTTTCTGGAGGCTTGAGTATCCTTTGGGATCCATCTCGGGTAACCCTGGGTGGGTTTCAAGGGACTCGCAACTTGCTCATAGAAAATTTTAGGGTTGTGGGTTTTCCTATCTCTGGGATAGTGACGAATGTTTATGGGACACAAAAAGCAAGGGATAAACGTGGATTTCTTGGTTCTCTCAGAAGTATGAGGGAGATCTTTCCTAATGACCATTAGGTGGTGGGAGGTGACTTTAATCTAATCACTTCTTTAGAGGAAAAAAAAGGTGGAAGACACTACTTGGAGGAAGAATGTGATATTTCAGAGAAATCATAGAGGAAATTGGTTTGGTGGACATCACTCCAGGGGAAGGTTGGTTTACATGGAATGAAAAAATATCTAGGGACTGCCATGTTGCATTAAGATTGGACCCGTTTTTAGTTTCAGAATCAATAATTGACTTGGGGAGTTAAATCCATAGTGCAACGCTTTCGGGTAGGGGCTTTGATCACTGGCTAATTGAACTTATGTGGAGTGGGTTAGGATCTCAATTTAAGAAACCATTCCATTTTGAAAATTTTTGGTTGGAGAATATGGACTTTGAAGGAAAAATTAAATCATGGTGGGGAGAAATGCGTGAAGGTCAGGAGCATAATATGTATAATTTCCAACAAAACTTGAAGGGTTTGAAAGATAAAATCAAGAAGTGGAATAAGGAGGAGTTTGGGAATATTTTACGGGAAAAGCGACGGCTGGAAGTCTGCCTCCAGGAGATCCAAGCTATTGGGACTAATGAAGGATATTCTATGGCTTTGAAAGAGGAAGAGAGAATACTAGAAGCTAAGCTCGAAGAATGGGAGAAACAAGAGGAAATTCTGTGGTGGAAAAAATATAGAATTAGATGGATCCAGGAAGGAGGGAAGAACACCAAGTTTTTTCACCACTCTATTATCCAGAACCTGTTTCAAAATAAAATCTATTCGCTTAAAAATGTCAAGGGAGAAAGGGTGGAGATGAGGTAAGACATTGAAGCAGTATTAAACTCTCACTTCTCAGATATTTTAAGAGATCCTAGGAGGGACCGCTTAGAGGACATTGCCGCCTTTACAAGTGGAATCCAAAATTTGGTCTCCTTTGAACAAAATCAACTACTAATGAAGATTATCAGTCTTCAAGAAGTTCAGGAGGCAGTGTTTCAAATGAAGGAAGGAACCTCCCAGGGTCCAGATGACTTTACAGTAATTTCTTTTCATCACTTTGGGAGATGGTTAATATGGATGTTTGGAAAATAGTAGAGGATTGCAGGATTATGGGTCATATTATGCCTGCTCTGAATGCCACCTTCGTAACCCTAATCCCCAAATGTGAAGGAGAAGATACCCTGGACAAATTTAGGCCTATCAGTATGTGCAATGTCATCTACAAAATTATTACTAAAGTCATTGCTAATCGACTGAAACCCATTCTGCCAAATCTTATATCTCAGATCAGATAGGTTTTGTGGAAGGAAGACAGATATCAGATGGGATTATTTTGGTCCATGAAATTTTACACTCTCTAAAAAGAAAAAAATCCCCAGGTATGTTGGTCAAATTAGATATTTCTAAATCTTATGACAAATGGAATGGACAATTTATAAGGAAAATGCTTGAAGCTTTTGGTTTTAATTAGATCTGGGTTAATTGGGTTATTAATCTGGTTTCTTCAACTTTTTTCTCTATTTTGGTGAACGGGGTTCCCTCTGGAATCATTAAACTCTCAAGGGGCATTAAACAAGGAGATCCTTTGTTGCCCTTTTTGTTTACTCTCATGTTTGAAGGCTTGGGAAGATCTATCTCGGCCCTAAGAGATAGTAATTCCATCGGAGGTCTAAGGGGGACCATTGGAGGGGATAGACAAACCCACCAGCAATTTGTCGATGATACCATGCCTATGGGGAATCCCTCTGTTTAGGAGGCTGGTAGCTTCAAACAATTCCTGGTTCTTTTTGACCTAGCGTCTGGTTTAGAGGTGAATGCTAAAAAATATTAGGTTTTCATTTTTAACACTTCTAGGGTGACTCGCCACAATATTTGTTGAATCCCAGGGTTTCAAGAAAGTTCCCTTCCATCCAAATACATGGGTATTCCCCTAATTAATTCCATTGCTAAAAAGGATTCCTGGATTGATTTGCTTGATAATATTAAGAAATTCTTGGGTCATTGAATGTTGAGACCACTAAACTTGGCTGTTCTCTTGGTTCTAGCCAACTCTATTCTCCAAGCCATGCCTACTTATATGTTTTCCTTAATGATGGCTCCAAAAACCATTCTGAGGCAACTGCGGAATATACAAAGAAAATTTCTTTGGAGTGGAACCCAGGAGCCCCACAAATGGGCTTTGGTCAAATGGGATATTGTTTGTACTCCCAAGTCTCAAGGTGGGCTGGGACTTCGCGACCCAGAAAAGGCAAGCTTAGTGGCCGGGGCGAAACTTTGGTGGAGATGGGTTACTCATACCCAGGAACCCTTGTTGAAATATTGTAACTTCGAAGAATATTCTATATGTATTTCTTTGTCGTCCCCGATGGTCCTACCGGGAGAACCACTTGTATTACTTTGTACCCCGATGCTCCTAATCGGAAGAACTAATAAGAGTCATGAGGCAGTCCCCTCTAATTGTAAAGGTGGGTCATTAGCACCCCAGTGTGGTTACTTGAGCCTACATGTGTAACTCGAGCTTACATGATTAACTCGAGCCTACATGACAGATGAGTTAACTTAAGTGAACGAATGAAAATAGAGGTGTAGTGCTCCTTATTTGGAACACACACTCTCACTTGAGTAGCGCACTTATGGAGGAGAGAAGTAGCTGGAGAAGGAGGCGGATCAGGTTTTTGATCTCCTTGTTGGTTTTACCATTTTACCTTTTTGGGGCATCTATATTGAGGAATATTTTGCTAGGTTTTTCCCTTTAGGGTTTTCCCAGGATAAATCTGTGTTGTTCTTGTGATACTGTTTCTTTCAGTGATCCTATTTATATGCTTTTGTTATGAAAAATGAAATGATATACTGATGTCTTAGCTAAGCATATGAAAATTCAACATGGTATCAGAGCTAACCTGAATAGGACAAATTTCACAAGCTATAGAAGCTAGGGATTCTTACTTTTTGGTTCTCTCTCCACAATCAATCAGCAAAAGAAGGCTAGGCTGACTCTCCATTGAAGGGTGCATCTTTCTGTCGAAGCGGAATTCGATTCCGAGCATTTTCAGTTTTCGGTGCGGGAACTTAGGGCTTCTTACTGAAGAGGAATTTTTGAGTGAGCCTAGCATAGGATTTCTCTCCTCATCAAAATCGAAGTTTAGAGACCTGGATCAAGATTTTTGGTTGGGTGAAACTCCGAGAAAGTCAAACCCTAGTTTGACCCCGAGCTAGAAAAACCCTAAATACGAAAACTGCTACGTTTTGGTATATTTGCTATATACCAATATTGGCAAAGGATCAGGAGCTGAAAATTGCATAGGCTGAAGATAAAGTCCAGATGTACAATGTATCCACATTTCAGTCTCAGATTCACTATATTCTAGGAGATATGATCTATCAAAGTTAGGGTTCCAGCCTCCTCTAGAATTCATCCGTAAACAAGACACCTGGGGAAAATTACTATAGCATGGGATACAGAGGTCCAAATTAAATTCCTGAAGATGTTCCAAAAAGAGCACGGATTTTAATTTCTGTGATCCTAATTTCAAAACTAGAAGATGAAACAGTGACACCTGGTAGGCTGTACAACTTTGCTGTTCTGAACAGTCCTGAAACAGGTCATGTTTGGAAAATGATCATAAATCCCAATTGGTGAAACCAATTCTGATGAAACCTATGGTGTTGGATCAGGAACATGCGAGGTTACCTCAATGCGAAATTTCATACATAGAAGAGTTATAATTTTGGATATATAACAGAAGCAGTGACATAAATTTCTGTAGAAGAAATTGGAAAACTAGGGCTTCCTATTCTGAGAGCTTTCCTCCACTGTTTTTAGAAAAGGAGTACATTGGACAGCTCCATTTGAAGAGATCTATATTTTTATCCAGTCAGATCTAAAAGATTCCAATTTTTGAAAATTAGGATTTCTCTGACAAACCCTCGATCAGCCAGCTCCGAAAGCAGGACGGACACCTCAAATCGGTAAGATCTAATCTTTTGCTATTTGAATTTGAGGTTCTCATTTCAAAGTGATATATCACATCAGCTTATTGATAAGCTTGGTGAAGTTGACAACTTGCAAGCATGGAAGTATTTGATCTCTCTGAAGAAAATGAATTGGACACCTACATGAGTAGAGAGGCCCCAGTTCCATACGGAGATGAGGCTCAAAGCCTTACACAAGAAGAACTTGATCAAGGCCAAGAAGATCATTATTGATTCAATCACAGATCAACTTGTACCACAAGTGTCATCCCTAAAGACAACGAAGATGTTTGATTCCTTTATCAAGATATTTGAAGATAATAACATAATCTGTTGGGGCACGCACCCTAATGGTCCTTAAGGTTAATAGCTCCGTGGGTTTTGGGAGTTTGTAAGCGGAGCTACGGCTCAAAATAGTCTTAGGGGTGTCGGGGCAGAGTCAAAAACCTTATGTTGTAATAAACCCATGGTTTAAATCCAGGGTTTAGGGTTCGGGGTGCCCATGGTTTAAGTCCATGGTTTTGTAACAATGCGCGGTTTAAATAGGCACTCTTGTAAGTAAGTAAGGTTAGGCTTTTTGTGTAAAAGAGAATTGATGCGAAGCTAAGGTTAATTTTGTAAGAAAAGGTTAAGTCCCAGCTGTGTGCGTGGACGACCTCTACAGCTGTGTGCATGGACGACCTCTACAGCTGTGTGCGCATAGGGTTTTTGGGTGATAAGGAAATTTGCAGCTGTGTGCGCAGAAGCCTGCAGCTGTGTGCGCGGCTTTGAGAACTGAAGGGATCTGCAGCTCAGTGCGCAGATCAGAACTGTGGTTTTTGTAGAAAGTTGAATAAAACACAGTTCTGTGGACGTAACCCCTACACTGGGGGTGAACCACATTATATCTTGTGTCGTGGTTCTGTGTGTTGTTTATGTTGTGTTCTTTCATGCATTTATATCTATATATCTGATAAGTAGAGATCACTGCTAGACAATAACTTCGCTGTGAATTCCTAGGAAAGGGTTGCGCAAGGCATTGTTTGTTTATCTAATTGCGAAGCTAAATAAGTGAATGCTAAGCTCTGTGATTTATATTTATAATTTGTTAAAATTTAAAGGTACAGTAATATCCCTCTTTTGCTTGCAGAAATCTGGTTCTGCGGCACCCCATAGCGGTTTCAGGTGAGACTGCAACCTATTTGCAGGTTGTTGCCAAAAGGGCCAACTCTGTGGGTCTTTTGTTGGTGCGAAGTCAAAGGTATAAAACCCGGGTCTGCCCTATTGACCAACAAATTGGTTCCGTTGCCAGTTGAACTCAGTATCTGCTCGAGAGGGGTTTACGTCGTACCTCGAGGGCTATGTTCTGGAGGCCCTCTGTGAAGGAAATCGGTGATTGGCTTGATGAGACTTATTTGAAATTTACTGAGCACGAGAACAAAGATCCCATTTGAAAATCTTGGAGGCTTGCGGTTTGCATCGAATTTGCGGGGTGCAACGCAAATTGAGGATTCAAAGGCATTGAAAGAGAATTTTGAGCAAAAATCTAGGTGAGTCTAAAGGAAATTCTTTTGATATTCTTCATTTTTGGTGTTTCTTTTGTTTGATCAGGAGGCCTTTTGCTTTTGCTTACCAATTTGTATTTTGAATACATTTAATAAATAATTTGAAGAAATTTAATTAATCATTTTTTATGCGACCCCACTGATTACATTTACATCACTCCAATTTAGAGAGATATTCACCGGAAAATGGAGATCATTCGTGAAATGTTGGCTACCGACGGTGACCGGTAGGATCTTACTTACTTCATTATACGGAGGAAATATTATTTATATCATGCTATGCTACCGGAAAAGGAAAATTGAACAAGGGATGAATCAACATTGAATTATTTTACTTTGTCACTCGGTTAGTTAGTATACTATACATATTCCTCGAAATGAAACTTTCATACCCATAAGTTGAGATGAAACTTTCATACCCATAAGTTGAGAAATATATGCCGCTAACTGCAGAGATATTTCAATAACAATTAGTTAGTTCTTTCTCTCATCGTTATGAGGAATCACACTACCCTATACCTAGTCCCATGCCTAGCTCCATACTAGTGCTTTGTTCTATATGTGTTACACACTTGTTTTATTGGCTTTGTTGTTACTTGTTTTTAATGGCTTTGTTGTTACCAATCACCATGTGCAATTCCCAAATTATTGTACATGTTATCGTTAGGTGGGTTCAGAATCAAGGTTCATTATTCATTCAATAGTTGTTGATATATCCTAGTAGACAAAGGCCGAAATAACCAATACCTTACAACTTCCCTTACGTACATCATCTAGATTATTTTCCACCACTTTCCAATTTCAACTTCTTTTCTTGACAAAAGACGAATTTCAACGAAAAGTGGCAAGCTACATGTAGCAACAAAGTGTACTTAGACGTTGTCTTTTCTTTATCGATGAAAGTTCATCGATACAATTTTTTCGACATCCTTCAATGAAAGTTCATCAATACGTTGTCTTTTCTTTATCGATGAAAATTAGACATCCTTCGTCTGCTTATGGTTTCAGTCCATTGCATGGTTTATACCTGAGATTAGTCCATACTCTTTCTAAAATTTTCTTTTACATGATCAATAAAATATCTTGACAATATCTTGACAGCGAAAAAAACCCCTTGTTTGTGTTGTTTTTGATTCATTAGAATTTTCTGATGTATTGTTTATGGTGATGTATTGTTTATGGGGTTGTTACAGACACAAAATACAATTGTATATTTATTAAGGAGAATATCTACTTAGTTTTATTACTAATAATACAAAATAAGGGTTGTGTTATTCATTTTCGAACTTCCCCAAGTGTAAAACTAATATATTCTTTGGCATCGAGGAAATCATACCCATTTTCAGATAATACTCCGTAGTTGATTTAACTTGGAAATCACACCCATCATCAGATAATACTCCGTAGTTCATTTAACTTTATTGTGATTTATGAGATCAGCCCACGTTCATTAACTATTTGAAAAGTTTTTCACTTGGTTCACTTGTACCATTCAAACATTATTAAAACTAGAACTGTTGGAATAGCCCAAAGTATAAAGCATAAATGCTTTTAAAACGTGCACGCTATCGTTTGCTTCTCTCCCGCTTAAAACGCGGACCAATAAAAGAGAACCCAATTAAATAATTTTGATTATTGGACTCGAGCCAAAGGCGAGTTCGCCAAAAATTGTCGACGTCGACCGATGAAAGAGAAACTGTTTTAATTTAAACATTAGAATGTTGGGGCCCGAGCCAAAGGCGAGCCCTCCAAAAATTCTCGAGGGCCAAGGCGTAGCCCAGGCCGACGAGGGGGGTTGGAAATAGTTTTCAACCAGCAATTGACGCGCCTCGGTTTTACCTCACTAGCTGCGTCATTGCCCCAAGCGCAAAGATAGATTGTACTTCTTTCGTCCATCAACATATACTCTCCCTCACCGTTCTTTCGATTCTTGTTTTACATGTGGGACAAAATGCCTCCATTCTTTTAACAAACCCCTCTATGTTAAAAGAATACGATCGGTGTCTTTATGTTTCAAGGTTTTTTAGATTATATTTTGGATCTTAAATGAATCTACTAGTTCAAAAGTTGTTTCTATTCATAGCGTACTTATACCTCCATAGGCTCCTCGCGCATTGCAAGCTATCCCTGCGCTGTCCCTGCGCTGTCCCTCCATATACTACTTTTTATGGAAAACAATTCTTTTTCTTCAAGCTTAGTTTCTTGGATGAAGAGAATGGTGGGATTTTCAGCGTTTCTTTAAAGCTCACACTTTTTGAGTGCTACCTAAAACCCTACAATTCCAAGAAACTATATTCATTACTTTTTTTTTTCAGAAGAAAAAAGCATTCCTTGATATTCCAGAGAATCAAAGGTAATTTGTTACATCAGCACTTCAGCAGTCCATCAAGTACTAACAAAATATAGTCATAGGGAAAACAAACAAAGAGACCACCCGGGCTAATGTTAAACTGAGAGAGGTCCTCTCATACCAAACAGCAAGTAATGATAAGCCAATAATGTCTCAAGAAAAGATAATAGGAGCCTTGAGCCAATATCCAAGATAGATATGTGTCCTCTCCAAAATAACAGGGAAAAAGTTCATGATCCAAAATCTGTAGAATGCATAGCATCCCAATGGAGCTACCCACATCACAAAAATAGTCCAAATCAGCATCAGAGCTGAATGATCAAAACAGCTGCTGAGAAACATCCCAAAAATTGACACCATAACAATATTCCATATATATAAGATGGCCAGGAGCCAATAGTAGCCCATCCTTGGATAATGAATCAGCCCTCCTATTATATTCCCTATAAACATGGTTGAAATCCACTGAAGTGAATGAAGAGATGAGCTTTTTGATGTTGCTACACCAAGCCTCAAGGTTCACGATAGTCAGAGTGGATTCTTCTCTTGCCCAGTTTATAATCACAGAGGAATCGCCATAGATATTAAGATATGGGAATCCAATATCTTTGGCGATGGATAGTAAAGCCCAAAGTGCCAAAAGTTCAGCTCTAGTATTAGTGCTGCACCCGCAACCTAATTTCAATTCAATAAAATGCAGTTCACCGATCCAAATACAAACCCTTGCACCACCTTTTGAGTCCACTGTAGCACCGTCAAAAAACGCCAAAGGATATTTCTTAGTTGGAGGATCCCCAATAATCCTGACCTTAGATCTAGTTGCAGGAGGTATCGGGTAAGATAAATTATCTGAGATAATCTTATGACAGAGATAGGAAAGATTAGGCTCAATGTTTTAAAAAATGCAACTATTTCTAGACTTCCACAGGTTCTGGATGAACCAGAAAGGTAAATAAGAGGGCATCCTATCAAGACCCAGCCAAATAGTGATATTCCCAGCCAAGGACGGCAAAGACCAGTCCACCCGTGAGTCAGTCAAATATACCAAATGTTCCCAGGCCTCCCGGGCAAAGGGACAGGTAACAAACAGATGGTCAATAGATTCAGCTTCCACCTTGCACAAGCAGCATCTGTTCGGACCGAGCCAGTCGTGGGTACACAGGTTGTCCCAAGTATTAATTTTGCCAAGGAATACCAACCAAAGAAAGCACTTCAGCTTTTGAGGAATGTTAAGGTTCCAGATATGAGGAATGTTACAATCAGAGGGAGGGGGCAAGAGATCAGATACGATAAGATCATAGGATTTTTTTGTAGAGACCTTACCCAAGACATTATGAAATAGCCAGAGAAGAGTATCCTCCGAATCCCCAATACTTATTCCACCATGAGAGAGACCTTTAACGTAAGTTGTCCACAGACCAGCCCAATCGCCACCCAGATCCAAATCAAGAGTTGTTAACCAACCATTATAGCCCATAGCAAGGTCATCCAGTTTCCTTGCCCGGGCCAGGCATGAAATCCCATAATTAGCCAAATAATCTCTTAGATCGACTAGGAGGATATAGGAAGAATCCAAACCCGCGGTTGGATCAACACCAAGGCGAATCTTGAGTCCATCACCAACCCTCCAGCCCATCTTACACGTAATCCAAGTCAAGATTCTGATAAACCCATTTCAGAAATATGAGGTTCCAATAACCGAGAAATTCGTAGCCCGAAACCATTCCTCCAGGGGTCTGTTCCTAAGATATTTATGTGCAATAATATGACTCCAAATGCCATGACCCTTCAAAACCTGCCACAAACTCTTGAGCCGAAGAGATATACCAAACCATTCAAGGTTCTTTATGTCCCAGCCACTAACTTCAAATGGAGCATAAATGGATTTCCAGTTAGCCAAATGAAGACGATGGTGACCCTCAGATTTACCCCACAGGAAATTGAAAATTACATGCCTCAACTTATTAAGAATGGAGCAGGGACACCTAGCCAACGAGAACCAGTACACCCCAATCCCCATAAGTACAGATTTGTTAAGGATTAAACGGCCTCCCAGCTAGAGGAATCTATAAGTCCAACAGTTAATTTTCTTTTCAAACATATCCACCATCCAATGCCAGTCAGATACACGATATCCCATCGGTTTTAATCTGCAACCCAGGTACTTAAACCCAGAATCGATCAGGGCCATAATAAAAGGGAGAAACCGGATAATCTGACTCCTGGTCTCTTCATCCACATTATGATAGAGAAAGGAGGATTTTTCCATACTAACCGTCATACCAGTCGTGGAACATAAAAGGTCCAAAATGTCTTTGAAAGCCCGCCATTCATGAACAGCTCCTAGACCAAACAGTATAACATCATCCACAAAAAGTAAATGAGTAATAGACAGGCTCGGAGAAAACTGAAAGCCCTTAATGTGTCCCTTCTAATGTGCATCAATAATGAATCTGCTAAGGCTCCCTATGATCAAGATGAAGAGGAGGGAGGAGAGTGGACAACCTTGTCGAATTCCTCTAGAGGTAGGGAAGAAATTCGAAGGGGTACTATTAACAAGGACAACAAAACAGGAGCTAGTAACACAACCCATAATCCAATTAACACCAATAAGAGGGATGCCAATTTGAAGAAGCACCAGTCTTAGAAACGTCCAGTTGACCCTATCAAATGCTTTTACTAAATCCAGCTTCAATACAAGGGCATGAGAGTTTTTGGCTTTGATAGAGTGTAGAACTTCCGGGGTAATTCCAATAGGTTCAGTGATCAGACGGTCATTAAGAAAACCAAATTGTTGGGAGGAAATGGCCCTATTCAGTAAAGGTTTGAGACGGGTCGCAACAATTTTCGAGATGACCTTGTATATAAGGTTACAAAGGGAGATAGGTCAGAAGTCTGCAAAAGAAGAGGGCTTGTCACATTTAGGTATCAGGGTCAGAAAAGTCGAGTTAAGCGAGCCAGGAACATACCCCCCAAGATGAGCTTGTTTAGCAGCAGATGTAAGCTCCTCCCCAAGCAAGTCAAAAAAATCCAAGAAAAACTCAACCAGCCAACCATCAGGCCCAGGACTTTTGTCCTTCTTGAATCCCTTTAATATAGTTTCAACTTCGAGAATAGTAATGGGCTAAAGGAAACTGTTAATCTCTTCATCCAAGATAAAGGACGAAAATAGCTTAATAACCCTTAATTGATCTACAATATTTGTGGACCCGTCATCCATAAAAACCTCACTGAAGTGTTTTTCCCCATCTTCTTCAAGGCAGAATCATCAGAAGCAAGGTTACCATTAGCATCTCTTAGCGACCATATAGCGTTGGAGTTCCTTCTCACAGAGGCATAAGCATGAAAGAATTTCGTGTTGGCATCCCCATCTTTTAGCCAAAGGACTCTGCTCTTCAATCTTTGGGTAGTCACCTCATGTGCCAAAATAAGATCTTTTTTCACATGTAGATCTTTCAGTCTACCAACCTCAGAACCCGACAAAATCCCCAGATCCTTAGTAAGGAGGTGAGAAATCTCCTCATTAATTTCCAGGAGCATATGTCTCCTATCAAAGTTTTTCTTCCTTTCCCAGCCTTTGACAATAACTTTGAGGCTTTTTAACTTCCCCGAGAGGGAATTCAAGGGATTAGTGGGACCAAGATCCAAATGGAGTTGGATCTTGCCTCCTTCTGGCACCTTTTCTCTTCCTTGTCCTTTCTCTTTTCCTTTCTTAAGAGAGGAGGTGATTGAGGGTTGTGTGCCTAGCCTTTTGTTTGATTCAGCCTATGTCTCCCTTGCATCTCCATTGGTTGGTCGGCCCCGTTTTTGGTTTGCTTTTGGATCACCTCCTTCCCATTCTTCTGAACTTTGATAATGATGAGCTTGATTTTTAGTTACAATCCTTAAGGGGGTTGTTTATTTTGAACTAGATTTCTCCCCATGTGAAGTTTGTAGTTTCTCTTTATCAAGTTCTTCTTTTGATACTTCCAATTGTTCTTAATTTTCTACACTAAGATTTGTTGTTTCCAATGCTTCCCTGTTTTCTCCTTCATTTATATTATTTTCTTCTTCTGTTGTTATGTTTTCTGGTATTTTATCTCATGGGGTAAGAGTAATTGGTATTGATTAATTGAGATGAGAAGTTGCAAATTGATGGTCATGAGTTCAAATCCCCCATGAGTGCTTACTTACAAAAAAAAATTGTTTTCTGGTATTTCGCCTTCCTCTGCTTCTTCTCCTTCTTTTGACGAAGCATCAAAGGGATTTTTTGAGGTCGATGCGCCACCAACTGGATCTGGGGGTGGCTTATTACCATTTCCTTTTCCTTTTCCTTTTTCCTTTTTTGGAGCCTACCATTGTTCATCGATAGATCTATTTTGTTACTGGTTTCGATGGGGCCTTTTTGCAATCTTAGGGAAAATGCCTGTACTCATGGCAAATCTTGCATTTGAAAGGAAGTTGATCATAGTCTAGCGTTCGATTGTGGACCCATCCTACATGAGTAAGCTTTATTTCACTCAACAATCCCTTCTCTAGATCCACTTCAACACATATTCAGGCACAGAAAAATTGTTAACCTTTGGGTTATGATCTATCTATATACCTAACCAGTGTGTTCCCTATGGCCCTAAGGCAATCGTCATTCCAACAAGGCAAGGGTAGTTGTGGAAGCTTGACCCATACCAGGACTGCAAATGGTATGTCATCTTCTGGATCAAAATCAAGATTCCATTGATTTAAGTATAGTCCTCTTGATACATAAAAATACAACTGTAATACTCCCATGACAATGTTTTTATTTTCATGTTTTAAAAATTATATTTTTTTATGTAATGAGTTATGAAACTCAAAAACTCAAATGAAATTTGCACCACAAACATTTTTATTTAATTATTTAATAAAGAAAATGACACTTGGAGAACTCAACTACATGAGGGGACACATCCCATGACACCAAGGAACATGTGTAAGCAAGCTAGTGTGATTGATACCAATCAAATCCAATCCAAAACTCAACAACCAGACAAGATCTTAAATCATAGGGATTTAAGGATCTGATTAGAGATTTGATTGGGATGGCATAAGACCTAGGCAAAGCTATTTATATAAATGCACTGGAACAACACAGGACGTCGTGTTGTGCATGGGAAAAATGATTGTTGAGTGCATGTGTTGAGCATTTTTCTATTTTATAAGTCCATCGTGAAAACTTTTTACGGACTCGAGGTTTGAGTGCCACGAGGAAGTTACTTGTTGTCCTAGTGCATGGTTGGTGATCCAGCTCAGGGGTAGAGCGGAGCAAACCGTTGAGTTGCTGCCTCCTATGGTTGGGAGGAGTTGATTCTCCAAGTTTGTTTTTCCCCAGATTCACGTAAGTAGATCTGATTTCTCTTTCTACACCTAGATCTGTAAATCTGCATTTTATGAAATTATGATCGATGCTTCTTTTTAATCAAATATTTAGTTAGAGTTTATTTGAATTAGAACGATACTTGATTATCAAATGCACAATTATTGTTGGCATTTTCCTTGTCGATTGATTATGAAACATAAATATGTAAGGACTATCATTTAGCTGAAACTTTGTGTTCCTACTAAACTATACCTGTGAAAAAAGGAAGTAATCGCAAATTCTTCACATAATCTATAAAATTTAGGGTATTTAGTAGTTGGAAACCCGTGGAAATTTAGAATCGTGTTCGAATTTTGCTTGATTAAGAAACTCTTCGGATTATGTAAAATCCCTCTGTTTTAAATCCCAGCTTGATTTATTCAAACATGTAGTTGTTTTTCCCTTATACAATTGTAAGGCCATATTTAAAAATCATATTTACCATAATTTTCTAATTGTCAGTATAGAACAATTGTTGTGATATATATGGTAGCGCAAATGTTGATTTCTGCAACTTATTGTTGGTGGTTGTATAAAGTGTTGAAAGGGTGAAAGCTTGCTTGTGACTTTTTGCGATTGCGATGAGATTTTTTTTTTTACTAAACCGTAATTTATCCATGGCGCTCAAAGGCCCATAGATCCCTTGCGATTTCCTGTCTGACCCTATCGATTTCCACCTTTGAACACTTAGTTGTTTCCCGATTTCACTCCTAGACACATGATAATCTCTAGATCTGGACGAGCCATTGACTCTTGCCAATATGGATGGCCTCACCTACTACACTCCTAGCGGCGTGATGAACTCCAGACCCGGATCATACCTCTTTTCTCGTTGATACATGTTGAATCTTTAACCCAGTTTTAACAACCTTTCTTACGTGTAAAAAGTTGTTTTATTTTTTATGTATCGATTTATGGTTGAAAATAGTGAAGACAGTTGAATGAATTTTATAAATCGCCATCATTATTTTTCTTTATATGTGCCTGTTGAGTCGTTTAACCCTGGATCTGCTAATTGTCTTCAGGGATAGTGTTTTCCATACTTAACAGTACCTCATACCTTTTTCAGCCTGTTCTTTTTCACTTTATTGATGCTGAGGTGTAATAGACAAACTCTTGGGACCCTTAGAAAAAAAAACCATATCCGTTAATTTCTTTCCAAACCAGTTTGGGAAGGGATGTTAAACGCAACCTCAACGAGTTGAAGTTTCCACCAAATCTCTTTTGCAATGTTTAAACCGGAGTTTTCGTTAAGACTCGACTTTAAGTTCCATCTAGATCATTCTGCACTTGAAACTCCGAGTTCATCTAGATCGATGGCCATGGGGTTTTCACTATTAGTGAAACTCTTGTAATGTCCTTGAATCTGTCTCGAACGTTTAGTCTAGGCTTCTAGATTCCTTTTTAGTTTCACGCTATTAGTTAACTTGTGTTCAGCGACGAATTCTTAAAGATTGTTTTATTTCTTCCTTCGAATCAAAATCTTAGATATATATATATTAAAGTGCATGAGTATAGTGGAATAAAAACTATTTCATAAGTTTGAATATTATATTGGTTATGAGTTAGTGGAATATAACCTATTTCATGAGATTGAATATTATATTGGTTATGGGTTATTTTATAAAGCATTGTTTTTTTTATATTTAGGTATGTATGTTCATTAAAATGAAATAGAAAAAAAATTAGTGTGTTGATGTGTTATGGATTATGCTTTATGTTCATTAAGTACTATTTTGTACCAGGTAAGAGACAAGGTTATAGAAGTTTAAAATCTTTAGTACAAAGAAAATGTTATTATACTATTTATAAAATAAAATGTTGTTTTTAATAATAATAAATTAAGATTTTAATGGATATTATATTTTGGGTAACTCACACAATTAGATGTTATGTTGTTAAATATAACTGGGAGGTTTTATCATAGTATTGTATTTTGTGCTTTGTGATATATATATAAAGAAAAAGAAAAAGAAAAATATTTATAGGGGTTGTTATCACAATTTATCTTTTCGAAGAAAATAAGGATACTTGAAACTCTATAATAAGACATGTTATGGAAAGTATATAAGGTTATTAGTTCTCATACCATGAAGGTTATAAATTATTGTACATACATATTATGATGTGGAGGTTTATTTATGAAATGGATAGTATGCGTAATTAATGGGAGATTGTAATTTGACATGATACAATTTTTGTAATCAAACTCTGTTAATGTTATGCTCTCCTTGTTTACATAGACGTTTTGGGACAAGTTAATAATAGATGTATGAAAATTGTGATTGTTTTATGAAATAAATGAAGTGGGTATATATTGTAAATTTCTCTTATGTTAAAATGTGGTTAAGTAACATAAGTACCAAGTATTTAGAAAGATATTATAAAATATTCAAGTATTTATAAATGTTTTTACCTTATCCAAAATTTATGTATGTTAGTGACATTACATGTGGTATCAGAGCCCAAGTTACGACATTTGGCCCTATGGAGTCCATACACATTTCTGAAAACTAAAAATGTATAAATTTTTGTTCTTATTACTTGTATAGCGTAAAACTGTTTTACTAAACTGCAGGAAGATATGGCCGGAAGACGATCCCCTACCCCACCTGCACGGGTTGAACCTAATAATGAGGATCCACTAAATAACAACATTGTTAATATTGAGATTCTAGAAACAATGAGGGACTTACAAGAAGAAATTATGAACTTTAAGACTGGACATAAAAGGGTACTGAAAACTCAAGAAGACTTAAATGAAGCCCTACCATACAAACTGAATGAGATGACTAATGAAAAGAGAAAAAATAGACGTAGACAATAAACCTCGTCCTTTGATGGTCCTTACTCTAACGGAATCCATCTATCTAGTGAATCAGAGTATTCTAGTGACATTTCTGAGGGTAGACATAGGAAGAAAAGAAAATATAAAGATGAGCTAACAAGAGAATTTAAAAAAATAAATCCTCCTACCTTTGACGGCGAAGTCAAAAATGGAGAAGAAGTTGAGGCTTGGATCTTCAAGATGAAGAAGTACTTCACTATGTACAATTACTCCAACTCCATGAAGGGGAAAATGGCCGTCTTCAATTTAGTCAAAAAGGCTGAGATTTGGTGGCAAGAATTAAAAAGAGAAAAATGAATAAATGATAGGAAATTAAGTTGGAACTGGTTTAAAAAGGAAATTAAAAAGGAATACCTCTGAGAATATTGCTACGAAGGGAAATCTAAGGAGTTTTATAAGCTGAGACTAGGATCCATGCCCATGCATGACTTCTGTACTAAATTATTATCCCTGTTAAGATATGTGCCTTACTTAAACAAAGAAGAACCCAAAATACAAATATCTCTAGGTTGCTTTCCTAACTTTTATAAACACAAACTCGAATTTGATGAACCAAAAATTTTGTATGAAGCAATGAGGAAGGAAAAATTAACCTATAACCAATCCAAGAGTAAAAGTGAAAACCCTTATAATTTCAAGAGAAGAGACAGAAGTAGTTTTAAGAGAAGAGAGTTCAAACCTTTTAATAAAAAAAAAGTTTCCAGAAAAATACCTTTAAGGACAAACAACCAACAATAAGAATGGAGTATAAACAACCTATGAGAATTGTTGAGTATAAAGATAATACTTTTAATTAGAAAAGTGAAGAAATAAAAAGAGAACCCTTACAGTGTTGGGGTTGTGGGGGGAGTCATTTCTAGTGGGATTGTCCTCATAAAAAGGATAATTGAAATATTCACACAATTTGAGAAGCATCCATAGTGGGAGAAGTTGCTCGGAACATACCGCAGATTAGCGCAGTGCTGGACAATCATAAAGTGAATTATCAACCCTCCATGATTGAGGTTGATGGTTAGATCCTTGACAAACCTATTTCTATATTAATTGATTCTGGTTCTACCCTAAGATTTATATCTCCTAAGTTATTAGATTTGTGTAAAATGAGAAAGTATGATTTTGAAAAATCATGGTTAGTGCAATTAGCCACCGGAACAAAAAGAAAAGTAACCAGTTTTATTTCTAGTTGTGAAGTTCATATGCAAGATTTGATTACAAAATTATATTTGAATGTTTTACCATTAGGATCTTATTATGTATTGATTGGCATGGATTGGCTAGAAAAACATAAAGTTGTGCTAAATTGCTTTGAGAAAACTTTTAATTGTATTGATGAAAATGGTGAAAGTAAAATGGTTAGAGGGATTCCAAAGAAGGTTCTTACTAGGAAAATTTATTCCTTGCAATTCAAAAAGTGTGCTAGAAAAGGATGTAGGGTATTTGATGTACACATCACCGAAACTAATGATAAGGAGAACAAACCTAGCTCAGAGGATCTTCCCTTCTTAAATGATTTTAAAGACGTCTTTCCAGAAGAGATACCGGGACTACCTCCTAGCAGGGATACTGAATTTACCATTGAATTGGTACCTTGAGTAGTACCCGCCTCGAAGGACCCTTATCAAATGAACACACATGAGTTGGTAGAATTAAAATTACACTTACAAGAATGAACAGATAAAGAATATATTAGACCGAGTGTGTCTCCATGGGGAGCACATGTCTTGTTTGTTAAAAAGAAGGATGCAACATTGAGGCTCTGTGTTGATTACAGACAATTGAATAAAATGACAATTAAGAATAGATATCATGTCCCCCGCATTGACAACTTGTTTGACGAAATACGGGGAGCATCGATATTCTCTAAAATCGACTTGAGGTTAGGTTACCATCAAGAATTAAGGACGAGGATGTCCATAAAACTGCATTCAGAACAAGGTACATGCATTATGATTTCTTGGTCGTAACATTTGGCTTAACCAATGCCCCAGCCACGTTCATGTGTTTAATGAACAGTGTTCTTCACAAATTCTTAGATAAGTTTGTAATAATATTTATTGATGACATATTAATATAGTCTAAAAATGAAGAAGAGCATAAAGAACATTTAAAATTAGTCTTACAAACCTTAAGAGAACATAAAATTTATGCGAAGTTTAGCAAGTGTGAATTCTTTCAAGATAAAATCCAGTACTTAGGTCATGTAATAACTTGTTGATGCCTAGAAAATCCCAGGTACCGATAGTAGGGATTCTCCCCAATAACCGTTCCCAACTAGATTGTTTATTGTTTGGTGTGGGGAATCCGTCTGGTTAGCGGCCCGACTACCGTATAATTAAATGAGAGTTTAAATCTTATTTTACTGGTTGAGGCCCGGTCCACCGTTTATGTGTATTTTTTATTGTTTTATAAATGATATGCAAGTGCCTAAATTAAATGCAGATGATCAGGAAGCAAAGACTTCACAATTTGATGCATAGGTTCTTACCTCCTGTCTTATCCCCTTTGTTCCTGAATCACAGAAAGCAAATAACAACAATGATAAACTAAATTATCCTATCTAACCTATCCCCATGGAGCAAGATTATTATTTGTATGAGTAATGTACTGTATTTTATGCACAAATAATTTTACAGATAGCTAATATAATTCATAATACATAAACACAGTAGAAAATTAACATAGAGATAGCTCAGTGTTTGTTGAAGCATTCATTACTCATTTGCTGCATAAGCTTCATAACCATGAAAAGAAATCATTCACAACATAGAAATAGTTCAGAATTTGGAACGATCTCACAGATTCACAGAGTAAGCTAAAACATAAATAGTTCTATATTCAGGCATCTACGCAGCATGCATTTGAAACTCCAACAGCTCCTTCTCTAGCAGAATTTTGATCCTCTTTGTTATAACAA
Organism: Pseudotsuga menziesii; assembly: GCA_001517045.1. Classification (NCBI taxonomy): domain Eukaryota; kingdom Viridiplantae; phylum Streptophyta; class Pinopsida; order Pinales; family Pinaceae; genus Pseudotsuga; species Pseudotsuga menziesii. The sequence continues at coordinate 48,143 of LPNX010309683.1, read as the reverse complement.
TAAATAGTTCTTCTTACAACAAGTATTTCACATATTAGAGCTAGAAAAGTCACTATCCTATTCGACTCTACAGATATTTATACATTGCAAAATGACTTTTGGTCTCCCTGCCCTTTGGGCTTCGTCAACTTTCAGTCACATAAAGATTGTCTTTAGTGTGTTCAAAAAGTCAATACAAAATATTACAAATATATCCATGTGTGGATAAGAAAAAACCACCTAAGTGGACCCAGTCAAACTAATTATAAATTGCTTCCAGGTCGAAGCATCTGAAGCAATTGTCTCGAACTCTATGGGCTCAAAAAATCTGACCGTAACCTCATGCTTAGACAGCTGGCCTTTTATTTCTGTTACTCTTGGAGGAGTCACTCTCAACAAATCTTCTAGTAGACAGTTACTAACTCTTGCTTGGGCCACTAAACTCTTTATCACCTTTGCATCTAAACATTTAATCGGCTGAATATTTAACTCATCTTCTTGTAGCTTATCCTTCAGTTGTTTTAAGTGTTCTTCATGTGTTGGAAACTCCTGCAGCCTTTGTGCTGAAGAGGTTAGACATTTGTTGTGAGTTATAAGCATCTTCTTGTAAAATTATGCCCATTTGTCTGTTGTCTTTTCCACTGCTTCCATCAACCTCTCAGCAGCTCTACTATTGAAATTTACAATATCATATTCGATCTGCAACTTTTTCGGACTTTTTACAGGTGTGTTTTCTGGATGCTCAGTGTTTGTCTCTAACCATGTCAGCTAGCCTTGTAGGGTCTCCATAATTTCCTGGGTTTTGTCCTTGAATTTAGTAGCCACTGTTGAGATCTCCTGCAGTCTATCTTCGACTTGCTTGATCCGGAAAACATCTTCTGCCAGCTTGACCTGTACTTGATATATTTTTCTTCTAAGTAAGAGAGCATGCTCTCTTAGAGGTGCTATATCTATTTTCCTTTCATTGGATGCCTTCAAAATTACTTCCAAGGAACTATTCCGCGCTTCAAGTTTTGTGATTCAAACTTTGTGCTCCTCTGCTTGCTGATCAGCTGTTGATTTCTGAACTTCCATTTCTACTATGTTGCTCTCTAACTTCTGCTTCTCCCTATCAAGGGTCATGTTTGACTATTTCAAGTTATCCCTTTCTTCCCCTAGGATTTGGTAGTCCTGTTGAAGCTTCTCATAGTCTGAAAGAGTGGCCTCATATTTTCTCTTAGACTCTCAGCCTACTCTTTCCTCCTTCCTTAAAAATTCCTTCATTTCTGCCATTTTACCTTTATAATGATCAAGGGTTTCAATGATCTTGCTAATATTATGAGTATTTGCAGTTGCAGTTGCAACACCCATGGAGGCCATTTGTTTGAGATCTTCTTCTACAATTTTTACGACCGTCTTCTCGGTCACTGTGGTGATTACGGGTTGAGTTACCATCCTTAAAGTCTTCTCTATTTTCCACACAATGGACTTCCTTTTGGGATAAAAAATAACGTCCTCCAAGCATGCAACTTCATGCTATTTATACGGGGTAAATGGCACCAACTCGAATTCAACCATAGGGAGATGTCCTCCCGTAATTATACTGCCTGAAATGGAAGGGAGGTTCTCGGTGCTATCCTGAGAAGGATCTTGTACCTAATTTTCATTATCCATCTCTTCCTGGTTTTGTGCTTGCTGCTCTGGATTTTGAGCTTCTTGAGCTATTGATCTTTCCAACTATGCAATCTTTTCTTTGATAAATTCTTCTTTCTTTCTTCATTCTTCTTCCTGCTCCTTTCTTGCAGTTTCTTCTTTCTCTTTTCTGGCAACTTCTTGTTCCTCCTTTTCTCGTTGGGCTTCTTCAGCTAAAAGTTTTCTCACACCTTCCGCTAGTCTACGAGCAGTCTCTTCTTTTTATTTTCTTGCAACTTCTTCCTCTTGTCCCTTTGGTTCCGGATTGTTGCTGCTACTGCCTTTAACTCCAGATATTGTGATCTTCTTTTTGAGCCGCTTGTTTAAAGCGGTCATGTTGCAGATATTACTATATATTTCTTCATCCTTGTCCACATGGTCAGTGTATTCGAAATTTACCTTAAGGAGCGCTCGATGGGCTGCAATTTTACCTTGTGAGTCATTCCTGTGAAAGCTCTTTTCTCCGAAGTGAAAGCTTTCCAGTTCCTTAACGAACTGTGGGGCACTCTTGACTTTAGCAAACTTACATAAAAAGGTAGTGGTAGAAACACAACTTTTTTCAAATCAAACAAGTGACTTCCAAAGCCATCCAAGAAAATTTGTCTCGCAAATTCCTTATGAACTATGTAATCTGTATCATATCTTGGAAGCAATGAAGGTGCTTTATTCCCCCCATACATCCTGAGGTATGTGCCTTCTTCAGAGAAGAATTAATCCCCAAACTCTTTGATAGATGCCAAAGCTACTTCAAATAGGAACTTACACTCCTCCAGAAAAATTAGTTGGTACAGAGGCATTAGGAACTCTTCACAGATTAGCTAGTAGTGACTGTGGTATTTGTGATCCCCCAGTATTTGATATGTTGTGTAAATAGGATCTTTTCCTCCTTTCCACTGGCAGTTGAGTCTCTCAAATGGGTGAAAGCAAAGTATTTAATCAATAAAAAAAGATCCCATATAGAATTCATATTTTCATTGGTGCAAACCTTCTTTGGCTGCAATAATGGAGGTAGATAGGCTATTTGACACTATGTCAGCCCAATTGAAGATTGTCCCTTTCATGGCTACATGGTAAATCAATGGAATCCATCCAAACTTATACGATCTACCGTCATCTTTGCCAAAAATCCTACTCAACATTAGTACTACCATTCTGTATGGGGTGCGTAAATGAGCAGTTTCATATTCCCTGTATTGCTTATGCCTGAAAGTCTTCCCTTCAACTACCATCATCTTTGTTGTAGCTATGTAATCAAACTTGAAATTTTTGACCAAGTCAGTTGTCATGCTAATTTCTGACGGAGGTAGGCTATATGCTTTTGCTATAAATCCAAGTGTGAAGGATGCAAATCCTTTGTCCTCCTCGTTGTTTATTATCATCCCTGCTGCATCCACTTTGGGAAAAATCCATCCGATGACCTCTGCGCAAGGAAACATCTCTGGCCTAGTGGATACCTTGGTGATTCCAGATCTTAGTATATTATCATATAAGGCTAGGTATTCCAACCCTACCTCTAGAACCTTCTTCTCCACAAGCATGTGGTAAATTTGACCCCATTTGAATTCAGGTTCTGCTCAGGTGACTGACTTTGTATCTTCATAGATTATTTCTACCCTTGGTGTGGGTGAGATTTCTACATCTGAGTCATAATCTACGATCTTCGCCTTCTTTTCCCCCTTCTTCATCATATTGTCTGGTATAAGCTGTGATTGCAATACACAAAAAATGTTTCATCATTTACATCATTAAAATAACTTATGCATTTGAATGAGAAAAGTAAATGACTATGATATGTGACACAAAAGTAACATTTTGCCTTACCCCGTTATCCTCGCCCATCGGGACAAGAAAAAACACCCCACAGTTCATTAAGTCAAAAATTTGGTAACAAAACCCTTAGACATAGGCGAGCCTCGGTTGGGGCATCCTCTGCATTCTAGAAATGAACCTGTGATACCCTTCCACCCACAGACACAAAAAACTCTAAGAGGCTCACAGCTGGCAGGAAGTGCACTGAGGCTGGACGACGGTAATGCCTTAGGTTCAAACCACCAGGACCATCATCTCTCAGCGGGAAGATACAATACAATAACCAAAACCTAAAGGGTTTTCTTGTAACGGGGAAACCGCAGTTTCTACTATCGCCCAAAGATGAGAACTAGGTCAGCTCCATGTCGGCGAAAAGCTCGTGCCTCTATAGATTCATCATTAACTAATAGGCCCACTAGAAAAAACACCTCCGAACAAAATGGTGAAGCTCTATGAGTAGGTAAGGAAGCCACGGCAAGTTTAAAAATATTGAAAGGAAAATGACTAAACCTAAAATGCAGGGAGGGCACCTTTTTAAACCTAAAAAAAAACACCTACCCACCCTTGCACGATGAATCAACAACTAATGGATTGCAGCTCTCATTAGGTCACCAATCAAAATAGACGGTAAACAAAAACCTACTTGGCAGGTGAAAGGCTTGAAAACAGTCGCAAATGCTTGGGTTGATGCGCCACATGGGCTCCAAATGGAGGCTTCAACCAATCACGGGAATGCTTCGAACGGGATAAAACTCGCGACTTACAACTTTAAAATGCTCACCGTAAATAATTAGTGGTAAAAACCTTTCTATCGACGCATAAATAGATAGCCATGGGTAAAAAGCCAATTAAAATGGTAGGTAAATCATTAAAAACTGCACGCGCGAGGACCAAACACCAATTGGCACCAAAACATAGCACATCGGATGATTTAAGCTGAGTCAAGTTAAAAACAGCTCCAACAACGATGGCTCCATTACCCCAACACAGCCGCTACTGTTGGCTCCAAACCTGACAAGATTCCCTCTTTTCAGTCGCGGCTCCGGCAGTCAAGATGACATCTGAAAGAAATATTGAATGATCGTCGTTGTAGTGGCTCAAAGATGAAAACACTCTCGCTGAAGCAGGCTCAGTGACGATCGGGCTATCAGGAAAGAACACCTCTATTGTTGCGACAAAGAGAAGAGAACTCACCCAACGCAGCGGGTCGTGAAAACAAAGGTAAGGATTGGGCTTGGAAGGCGAAAAACATTCACCATTGTGGCAGAGAGATAACCAACCGTCCGACGAAGCGAGAAAAAAAAATCGGAAGTAGATCCGAAAATCAAATCAAGATCCCACCCGTCGTTGCGACACATATATCCAAAAGCTTCCGATGTAGCGGACGAAAACGTTTCGATGGCGCTTTAAGAAAAAAAAAGAAACATCCATTGTAGAGGCTCGAAATTGAAAAATCGTTCGTCGTAGCGGATCAAAACTCAGAAAGCATCCACCACTTCGGATTAAAAATGACAATCACCCATTGTTGTGGATAAAAAGTTATTTTTTTTTGCCTTAGGGGAGAAAACCATTTCTTGAACTTTCCAAATGATGAAAACAAGTCGTGAATGCTGGATTTCAAAACTCAAAAAATGTCTAAGTAGCAAAGACTAAAATTTAAAAAGGGGGGTCCTAAAAAATAAAAATAAAAATTCTGGAAATAGTTGCAGTAGCAACAATTGGCAGTTGGCTGGAGAACACAAATCTCTGGAAAAGCTATCTTTTAAGACCAAAAACTGCTTTATGATATTTTATTAAATCAACTCATCCCAAAACTTTTCAAGATTTCTTTAAGATGTCTAGGCCTTTCTAGGAATGTAAGACTTAGAACTTTAACATCAATTATGGTCCATTGGGTTAGGGTAACCAGATTTTCAGAGTCCCGATAACTCTTCTGGGGCCAAAACATGGGGTTTATTTACTTCTGCATTCGGTTTCTTATAGCTAAGACACCACAGGATCGTAACAGAGTATGGACAGATGTATTCGTTTGTTCCTCATTCCCATGCCTTTTGCATTCTTTTGATGCTTCTATACTTTTGTCATTTTGAGTCTTCCCGGATTGCTCCTTTCATTTGATTTAGGTTCTTCCATCCATGGTGTCCTTTTGTGTGAGAGATAATTTATTTTCAACTCACGGATGGAGAAGATCCTTTGAGCAATATTATATTCTTACTGATTTTATTCAGTAAGTCTTTCAATGTATGCTTTCTTTCTGGGAAATTTTTACTCTTTTAGGCCTTTTGGCTTTTATTTGTGGCATGGGATCATTTTAAAAACCATACACCTGTCCATCTTGCTTCCTTTCCACGGGTCCATTGTTGTTAGCTTCCTAGGACAGATTTTAACGTGAAGTGGATGGAGCCCCAAAATAGTATTCTAGACTCCTCTTACGTTAGTTATTTAACAAGGGTTAAACAAGACTTCAATGTGTCATAAGATAACCTCCCTTCAAATAGTCTATCAAATTAAAGAATTTTACCCTGATATATTTTCTGATATAGGTATATCCAATAAGCAACCTTCTAGTCAAAAGAATATTTGCAGTTTGCCCAAAATTCCAATGTCCCCCAAACACCAAAAGTTGCGCTAACTTATTTGAAAAATGAAATAAGCAAATAAAGCAAACTGAAATAAATCAGCTCCAAAGAAAGCAAATCTAACTAAAAAAAAATTAAGCGAAAACAAAGGTTTATTTATGTACATAAAACTTCAAAAGCGTTAAGTAAAATAAGGTTTGAGAACCAAACCATTTACTAGCAAATTCTCTTCCCACCCCTGCAAATCCTATAACTTGTATGTCGAGGGGCCTAACTTTTCTGCAATCTAAAATGGGCCTATCCATAGATGTTGAAACTTAGTGTGGTTGCCCTTTTCATCATGCGGGTGATCCCATTTCAAAACCAAATCTCCTACTTCAAATTCTTTATTCCCGGACTTGTGCTTGTCAAGCCATCTTTTCACAATCTTTTGCTGGTGCTTAAACCTTTCCTTGGACTTAGCTCCAGACTCTTCTAATTTCAGCAAAGTATTGTTTCAGGCTTGTAAAACCTCACTATTAGACCCTCTAGATGCTTGGGCTAATTTAGAAGAAGGCAACAAAATGTTAGGGGGCAGGATAGCTTCCATTCCATAAACTAAGGTGTAGGGAGACACACCTAAGGAGTTCTTAGGTGTAACTCGATCAACCCAAAGTGCATTAGGAAGAGCTATATGCCAGCTTCTCTGGTTTTCTATGATAGTCTTCTTTAAAATTCTAATGAGATTCTTATTAGTTGATTCAGCTAATCCGTTACCTTGTGGATAATAGTTAGCAGAATAATGTCACTTTTTGCCTTTATCATTAACAAATGCAGTAAGTTTAATGGATGAAAAATATGCATTATAAAAAACCAAGGAAATTGGAACCCCAAACCTGGTCATAATATGGTCTTGTAAGAACTCTATGACTGCGTCTTCATTTACTTTTCATAACGGGACTGCTTCCACCCATATGGTAAAATAATATGTGGCCGTGAGGATGTACTTGTGTTGCAATGAATATTTTGGATTTATTTCTCCAATAATATCTATTCCCCATTGCTCGAATGGTTCAGAAAAAATAACCAAGTGTAATGGCCCAGCTACCTTTGCTTGTCTTCTACCGCTCCTTTGGCATGTATCACACTTCCTTACGTAAGCGTGAACGTCTTTAAACAAATTCACCCAATAGTATCCAACCCTTAGAATCTTGTGTGTTGTGGTATCTCCTAAAAAATGACCTCCAGCAGGGCCGTCCTGCAATTCTTTAACAACTTTGGCTACATCTTCTCATTCCAAGCATCTGAGAAAAACTCCGTCATAGTTTTTTTTCTTTCTGAAAAGAACTCCGTCAATTATCTGATATGATGTTGACTTTAAGCGTAATGCTCTTCTTTGCTTGGAATTCCAATGTTTAGGCAAGTACCACTGTTGAAGATAGTGCACCAGGTCTCTGTACCAGGATTCTGGGGCTATAAATATAGGGCACACATCGATCATGTGCAATTCAGCCTCATTCTTCCAATCATCATCTTCATCATCCTGAATTTCAGCCATTAGTTTGCAAAATCCTTGTCCTTTGATCATGGTTGCTGGTTTAAATTCCAAGTCATATTCCTGCAAGGCTGTCACCCAGTTTCATCTTCTCTCTCCTAACTCTTTTTGCCAGTCCGGACTGCCGGGTGTGAAAAAAATACTTTGGTTCTGTTCTTAAGTATATATGGTTTGAATTGTCTTACAGCCTTGAAAACGACATATTCTTGTTTATCAACTGCGGGGTAATTCAACTCAGCACCTTGTAACCCAGTGCTCATGAACGATATGGGGTATTCATATCCTCCTTCTTCTTTCTGTGTGAGCATTGCTGCTAGCGAGTTGTCTGAAGCAAAAGTGTATAGAATGAAATATTTCTCAAAATTAGGACTTTTGAGAGAAGGTGCATGGGCTATTGCTGTTTTAATTTTGTTGAATGCACTTCTCTCTAAGTCTGTCCATTTAAATTTAACACTTTGCTTGACCATCTGTTGCAAAGGTTTGACTATTTGAGCAAAATTGGGCACAAACCTTCGTGCAAAGTTTACTGTCCCCATGAAAGATTGCATACCTTTCTTATTATGGGGTAAAGGGATCTGTGTTATAGCTTTAATCCTTTCTGGGTCTATGGAGATCCCTTTCTTAGAAATTATGTGACCCAAAATCTTTTCTTCTAATACAGCGAAAACAAATTTCTTCAGATTTAGAGAGATGCCATATTTCCGACATCGATAAAAAAATTTCCTTAGTTGAAAAATATGTTCTTCTCTTTTCTTGGAGAAAACTGTAACATCATCCAAATAAACCACCATGATGTGGCTAATTAAACCACAGAAAGTTATGCCCATCGCCCTTTGGAATGTTGCTCCAGCGTTAATAATACCAAAAGGCATCCTTTTGTACGCAAAATTCCCCCATTTAGTTCTTAAAGTGGTCTTCAATCGATCTTGTTCTGCTACCAACACTTGGTTGTAGCCTGAAAATCCGTCTAGCAGAGAGAACATCTCAGAGCCTGAGACCATCTGCAATATCTTCTCCATGGGTGGGACTTGGTAGTTATCTTTATTCGAGGCACAGTTTAAATTCCTAAAATCCACACAAAATCTAATTTCACCAGACTTCTTTCTCACTGGTACCAAATTTGCAACCCATTCCGAGTGTCTAACTCTAAATATAATCTTGGCATCAAGGAGCTTCTTCACTTCATTTTAGATTAGGGGTTCTAATTTAGGATGCATCTTTCTCAAGGGCTGCTGAAATGGTTTGACTCCCACTTTAATTGGGACTACATGTTGTATAATGTAGGTGTCGTAAGTCCTAAGGTCTTCATATGTCCACGCAAAGACATCCTTATATTGTTTAAACAAGATAATGAATTTGCTTCTTTCCCCTGGTGAGCGGCACTTTCCCAAGTTTACATATTTGGGTTATGCTTCTAACCCCAGATTCACTAGCTCAAATTGAATATATGAACTGTGCGTTTTGACATTTGTTGGTCTTCTAAACTTGTTATTCAGATCAAACATTCCTTCCAAGGTTCTAACCCCTTTGGGTATGAAGTTCCCATTTTGGAGATTTGCTTGATGTTCCTCGTCATCAATTACAGAACTTTTGAAATTCTCATCATTAGTTAGAAACTCTAGGATTTGTGGATCGTCATCTAACACTCTCAGATTAGTGATGTTGTCTGGTACAACAGGCCTGAAAATCAATTCAATTGTACATCTATTATTAGTAGGAACACGCCTTGCAGCTGAAGTAGCTAACAAGTCAGTTGCTGCATTTTTCAACCTAGGAATTGAATTAATATTAAATGAGTCAAAATTTACTAGGAGGTCCCAAACTTCACTTTGATAGCCTTTTAAATGCAGTGATAAACAATGAATTGTGTTTTGCACCTGTTTAACGATAATTTCAGAATCACCATAAACTTTTAAATTTTTTACTTTGAACTCAATTGCCTTTTTCAAACCCTAGACTAATGCTTCATACTTGGCTGTGATATTGGTCATTCAAATTCTAATCTACACGAAAGAAAATGTTTATTGTTTTCTGGATCGATTAGGATACAACCAGCTCCTGATCCTTCCTGAGTTTTTGAACCATCAAAGTATAAAACCCAAAACCTATCAGCTAATTCTACTGTACTAGTGCTACTTTCTACATACGAGACTAAGTTAACTATGTTATAGTCAATTTTATCAGCTCGTGAAAAATGAAGGAGCTCGGGTTGTGTATCTGATCCATTGTTGGCTTCTTCCGCTTGGTAATTTTCTGGTTCAAGTTCAATAAAATAATTTCCCAAAATCGAATGTGAAAAATTTACCGGTTCATTCTTCCCTTATAGTTGCGTCACATTATACTTCATATGTGGTTCCCTTAATACTTTAATTTGATTCTGACAGTTTTTAAAGGGAAACCATAAATGTGACCGGTTAGTAGCAAAATAACCATCTAGTTTTGTAGACTAGTCCCTGCTCAGAATTAGGCCATAAGCCTCGGGTATATCCACTACCATAATGTCTATAAATTGGCACACTCTTTCATCTGTAGCTAATCGTATCAATACGCCATTCATTTCTCCCACTAACTTCATTGTTGTTCTATCCAATTGTATGATTTTTCCTGCAAAAGGCACGGGTTGTCTATTTATCCTTTTACAGACTATAAGTGACACAACATTTGTCACTACTCCAGAGTCTACCAGAAAGTTGTGCACATTGTGATTAAAGATCTCGAAAGTGAGTAGAAATGGTAATGTTCTAGATTTGGATTTCCCCCCTATACTTGCTTCACTGATCTCTTCCTCAGACTGAATATTATCTTGGGGTTTATGTATGGGTGCATAAAAGGCTTCCAAGAGCTTCTTTCTCTATTGTGGTAAATTACAAATTTCGAACAAAGACATATTGGCCTTAGTCTTTTTGATATCCTCTATTGTATCATACCCCATCTCACACTCTGTTGAACTTTTCTTAATACTTTCTACCTTATTTCCTGCAGCCTTTATTGGCTTACTAATTGAGGGGACATCCTGCCTTGTTATGACCAAATCAGGTATAGTTTGAGTATTATTTCTAATTTTCTTCACATTCTCTTGAATTTTCTTAATCTTGGGAAGTAATGTATTATCCTCAATTAGTGGACCCTTGCTTCTGGTTGTAACATTCACAACTAACAATTGTATTTCCTTAGTAGGTGCACAATCCCACAAAACCATGGAGATTTCCTTCGGTGCCTCCTCTGATCTATGAGCCTTTTCCTCTTCGACCACAGTTTCTATTAACTTAGAATCTAGCAATTGATTCATAACCAAAGTCATGGAGTTAATCCACTGTGGGAAGTTCCTTTCAGAGTGAGGTTTTTGATGAAATATGCAAAACTTTTCCATTCCAACTTCTGTTAAATTCATAGTAGACGGACTGTGCGTGGGCAGTTGGGATGGGCCACTTTCATCTCTTCTCTTGTAATAAGACTTGAATTGTTTCTTGGCTTCCTTCTCTTTCTCCATGTCAATGATTTTGTTGGATAACTTCTGTACCATTTTGACCACATTTTCTAATTCATGAGAATGTTCATCCTTATGCCTTGTCAACAACAACGGTTTCTTGCCACCAAAATTTCTTATTTATGGTTCTGTGGAATATTTATTTAAACCTTCAAGTTCAACTTCTATTTTTTCAACCTCCTCATCAGTTTCCACCAAGGAAGGCTTACTGATCTTTTAACAAACATTGCTATGTCGGGGCCAAGCGTCGAAGTGTAATATTCAATTAAGGTCTCTTTAGCAGTTTTATGGCAGCACTGAAATTATTTAAATGCGCGGCAAACCTCTGACTAAAATCTTTGACTTTCTGTTTCTTTTCCTTCCTTAAAGCAAATAATTCCTTCATCAAGGCAGCCGTAGTTCTTTGGCTACCAAACTTGTTCTTAAACAATCTTTCAAAAGTATTCCAGTCAGTGATTGAATTTTCCTGTAAGCCAAAATACCAGGACACTGCTTTACCTTTAAGAGTGTGTGGGAATAGTCTGCACACTACATCTTCATGCTCTACAGCCAAACCTTCTAAGGCTAAGAAAAATCTTTGCAGGTGATCATCTACAGGAATGCCTTCTCCCGGATCAAATTTAGGCAATGAATTTTCAGGATTATGTGGTAAAGTATGTAATGGAGGTGTCAGGGCGAGAGGAGACCTCGCCCTCCAAGCTGGTGGTGGTTTAGGTTGATCTCCATTCAAATTCGGAGGTGCATTTCCGGCCATGATTCATCGAGGAGATTGAGGTGGGGATTGGAAAGGAGATTGAAACAGAGACCGAAGAGGTGAACCGTACGAGGATTCATGTCCCAATTGGTTAAGAGGTTGGTCAATTTCTTGTAAGGATAAATCTACCAACTCTTCGAAATTTCCTACCAAGACCAAATTTCCTGTGTAAATTGAATCCCTTCTACAAGCTTGTCTCCTTGGTAAGTCTGGAATATTCGACAATTCTCTAAGACTTTTTGCATATGATCTTGTAATTCTCCATAAATCATTTACTACTTCAAAAGAAATAGGATAAAGGTGCTCTTGAACTTCTGACTCAGGGTTAAATCTTCCTTCGGGAATGGAGTCCTTCGGAAAACTAGTTTCTCAACTATCACTGGTGAAATGATCTTGATAAAATGGATTTCCTCGGCCAGTCATGCACTGACGGCCCTCCTTCTTGTGCCAAAACTGTTAATTCTTGGAAAATCCCAGGTACCGATAGTAGGGAAACTCCCCAATAACCATTCCCAATTAGATCTTTTATCGTTTGGTGTGGGGAATTTGTCTGGTTAGCGACCCGACTACCGTAGAATTAAGTGAGAGTTTAAATCTTATTTTACCGGTTGCGGTCCAACCCACCATTTTTGTGTTTTTTTTATTGATTTATAAATGATATGCAAGTGCCTAAATTAAATGCAGATGATCAGGAAGCAAATACTTCACAATGTGATGCGTAGGTTCTTACCTCCCGTCTTATCCCCTTCGTTCCTGAATCACAGAAAGCAAATAATAGTTATGCTAAACTAAATTATCCTATCTAACCTATCCCCAGAGAGAGAATATTATTTGTATGAATAATGTACTGTATTTTATGCACAAAGAATTTTACAGATAGCTGATATAATTCAGAATACATAAACATAGTAGAAAATTAACATAGAGATAGCTCAATGTTTGTTGAAGCATTCATTACTCATATTGTGCATAAGATTCATAACAATGAAAAGAAATAATTCACAACATAGAAATAGTTCAGAAGTTAGAACGATCTCACAAATTCGTAGAGTAAGCTAAAATAGAAATAGTTCTATATTCAGCCATCTACACAGCATGCATTTGAAACTCCAACAACTCCTCCAACATAATTTTGATCCTCTTTATTATGACTAGAAATAGTTCTTCTTACAAAAAGTAATCCTCTTTATTATGACAAGAAATAGTTCGACTCTACCCATATTTATACATTGCAAAATGACTTTTGGTCTCCCTGCCCTTTGGGATTCCTCAACTTTTGGTTACATAAAGTTTGTCTTTAGTGTGTTCAAAAAGAAAATACAAAATATTACAAATATATCCATGTGTGGATAGGACAAACCACTTAAGTGGACCCAGTCAAACTAATTATGAATTGCTTCTAGGTGGAAGCATCTGAAGCAATTGTATTGAACTTTGTGGGCTCTAAAAATATGACCATGACCATATGCTTGGACATCTATCCTTTTATGTCTACTACTCTTGGAGGAGCCACTCTCAGCAAATATTTTAGTAGACAGTTACTAACTGTTGCTTGGGCCACTAAACTCTTTATCACCTTTGCATCTAAACCTTAAAATAGCTGAATATTTAACTCATCTTCTTGTAGCTTATCCTTCAGTTGTTTTAAGTGTTCTTCATGTGCTGGAAACTCCTGCAGCCTTTGTGCCAAAGAGGTCAGACATTTGTTGTGAGTTATAAGCATCTTCTTGTAAAATTCTATACATTTGTCTGTTTTCTTTTCCACTGCTTCCATCAACCTCTCAGAAGCTCTACTATTGAAATTTACAATATCATATTCGATCTGCAACTTTTCTGGAATTTTTACAGGTGTGTTTTCTGGATGCTCAGTGTTTGTCTCTAACCATTTCAGTTGGCCTTGTAGGGTCTCCGCAATTTCCTGGTTTCTGTCCTTGACCTTAGTAGCCACTATTGAGATCTCCTGTAGTCGATCTTCGGCTTGCTTGATCCGAAAAACTTATTATGCCAGCTTGACCTGTACTTGATATATTTTTCTTCTAAGTAAGAGAGCATTCTCTCTTAGAGGTGCTATGTCTATTTTCTTTTCATTGGTCGCCTTCAAAAGTACTTCCAAGGAACTATTCCGCGCTTCAAGTTTTGTGATTCGAACTCTGTGCTCCTCTATTTGTTGATCAACTACGGATTTATGAACTTCTATTTCTGCTATCTTTCTCTCTAACTTATGCCTCTCCCTATCAAGGGTCATGTTTGACTGTTTCAAATTATCCCTTTCTTCCCCTAGGATTTGGTAGTCCTGCTGAAGCTTCTCATAGTCTCAAAGAGTGGTTCATATTTTCTCTTAGACTCTTGGCCTACTCTTTCCTCCTTCCTTAAAACTTCCTTCATTTCTGTCATTTTACCTTTATACCGATCAAGGGTTTCAGTGAGCTTGCTAATATTATGAGCATTTACAGTTGCAGTTGCAACACCCATGGAGGCCATTTGTTTGGGATATTCTTCTACATTTTTTATGACCGTATTCTCGGTCATTATGGTGATTCTGGGTTGAGTTCCCATCCTTAAATTCTTCTATGTTTTCCACACAATGCACTTCCTTTTGGGATAAAAAAATATGTCCTCCAAGCATGCAACTTCATGCTGTTTAGACGGGGTAAATGGCACCAACCCCAATTCAACTATAGGGAGATGCCCTCCCATAAGTATACTTCCTGAAACAGAAGGGAGGTTATCGGTATTGTCCTGAGCAAGATCTTGTACCTAATTTTCATTATCCAACTCTTCTTGGTTTTGTGCTTGTTGCTCTAGATTTTGAGCTTCTTGAGCTATTGATCTTTCCAACTCTGCAATATTTTCTTTGATAGCTTCATCTTTCTTTCTCTATTCTTGTTCCTGCTCCTTTCTGGAAGTTTCTTCTTTCTCTTTTCTGGCAGCTTCTTGTTCCTCCTTTTCTCGCTAGGATTCTTCAACCAAAATTTGTATCATACCTTCTGCCAGTCTACGAGCAGTCTCTTCTTTTGATTTTCTTGCATCTTCTTCCTCTTGTCTCTTTGGTTCCGGATTGCTGTTGCTACTGCCTTTAACTCCATATATTGTGATCTCTTTTTTGAGCCACTTGTTTAAAGCGGTCATGTTGCATATATTCCTGTATATTTCTCCATCCTTGTCCACATGGTCAGTATATTCGAAATTTACCTTAAGGAGTGCTCGAAGGGCTGCAACTTTACCCTATGAGTCATTCCTATGAAAGCTCTTTTCTCTGAAGTGAAATATTTCCAGTTCCTTAACGAACTCTGGGGCACTCTTGACTTTAGAAAACTTATAACTCCCCACATAAAAGGTAGTGGTGAAAACACAGCTTTTTTCAAATCAAACAAGTGACTTCCAAAGCCATCCAAGAAAAGCTGTCTCACAACTTCCTTATGAACTATGTAATCTGTAGCATATCTTGGCAGCAATGAGGGTGATTTAGTCCCCCTGTACATCTTGAGGTATGTTGCTTCTTCAGAGAATAAGTAATCCCCAAACTCTTTGATAGATGCCAAAGCTCCTTCAGATAGGCACTTACACTCCTCCAGAAAAATTATTTGGTACAGAGGCATCAAGAACTCTTCATAGATTAGCTGATAGTGACTATGGTATTTGTGGGTCCCCAATATTTGATATGCTGTGTAAATAGGAGCTTTTCCTCCTTTCCACTGGCAGTTGAGTCTCTCAAACATGTGAAAGCAAAGTATGCAGTCAATAAAAAAATATCCCATATAGAATTCATATTTTCGTTGGTGCAAAGCTTCTTTGGCTGCAGTAATGGAAGTAGATAGGCTATTTGACACTATGTCAGCCCAATTGAAGATTGTCCCTTTCATGGATACATGGTAAATTAGTGGAATCCATCCAAACTTATACAATCTGCTGTCAGCTCTGCCAAAAATCCTAATTAGCATCAGTACTACCATTCTGTATGGGGTGCGTAAATGAGCAGTTTCGTATTCCTCGAATTACTTGTGCCTGAAAGTCTTCCCTTCAGCTACCATCATCTTTGTTGTAGCTATATAATCAAACTTTAAATTTTTGACCCAGTCAGTTGTCATTATAATATCCCCTTAAAACGCGACCTGGAAACAGGAAGAGTAAGCAAAATGCACTGTAAGTAATTCGAACTTCATCAATGTGTGAATGAAACTGATAAGGTTAGGCGACTGAAAAAATTTACATGACTTAAACAAAGATTGGGGATGAATATACTAGGGGGGGAGATTGAAATTTGATTAAATCCTTGGGGATTTAGTAAAGTTTAACCTGATCTCATCATGATTTCGGTGATGTAGCGAATTGAAGCTAGCTACAGTAATTAAATGGTAAATTACATGCTCATCAATTTGTGAGTAAGATCGATAATGATTTACTTAAATTAAAGTTAATAGATCATGAACTACGTCTAAAAGACATTTTTTTAATGGAAGCTTTCACATAGTTTAGCAAATTGAGGAAATGCCCTTTGCTTAATAAGTGTGCTGGTCAAAACTAAGTTTTGATAAATAACATTTCACCTGGACCCTTATTTGAGCATTTCTCTAAAGTAAAACTCTAAAGAGCAGATAACACCCAGAACGATTATATATATATATATATAGAAAGCGAGATGTTAGTATCCCTATACATTCCCTATACATACATATATAAACATTATTATGTGTGTGTGTGTGTGTGTGTGTGTGTGTATTGTAGCCAAGCCTAAAAGCTTAAACCCTATTTAATGAATAGCCTCTTAGCGGTCAAAGATTACAAGTGGCGACTTGAAAAACTAAAGTGTTTGTTTCTATGAAACATGTCGAGAGAAATACAATCTCCTTAGAGAGAAGTTAGGGAGTGGTTTCCTTGGTTGAAAAACGTGGAGACCCATCCTCTCCAGTTGTCCTTTTGAGAACCCTTGGATTTTCTTTTTAAGTCTTATGATTGTTTTGGAAGAGAGGGAGGGAAAAAGTGGTTTTTGTTTTGAGGAAGGAGATGGTGGTGAATGGGGAAAGGGGGTGAGAAACCAACACTCCAACCTGTGACCAGTTGATTCTTTTTCAATCAGATCTAGAAGGAATCTGTTCGAGGAGAATGGAGCTAGAGTTCACCCTCTTCGATCGTGGTATGGCACCTTTGTACTAGTTTGGATAATGTGTGCTTTTATTTTATTATTTAAAATGCATTTCGGATCTGGATCATGGCGGCATGATCCTTATTTTCTATGTGTCAGACCTCTAAACTCGAATGGAACATGGTGTTACCTGAAAATGTTAACTCCATTGCTGCAAAACCTTGCATAGATTCATTATATGTTACATCTGTAAACTTGATTGGAACATGATCTGACTTGAAACGTTTGCATAGATTATTTTGTAGGTTTATATTTGGAGCAGGTCTCCAAACTATTCATGAATATGTTTTGATCTGTATCTGTGAATTCCTGGAGCATGGTCTGCATACTAACCTTGAATGCGAGTTGATCTGAATGTGTCTTGAATTCATGTGCTTAGATATGGAGTAAACTCTGCTTACTGTTTGTCCTTGAATGAGATTTGATCAGAATGTGTCTTGAATGCCTATGTTTTCTGCATTCTATTTATTTGTGAATACAATTTGAGTCTGGTGTGTGTCTCGTACATCTCTTCGTATTGATCTATTATGTCGACGATTGTAGGAAAATCTAATGCTTACCTTTTATTGGAACCTTGCCCGCGTTCTCATTAAATTGAGGAATGTGTTTCGGTTTTGACAATCGTCTTTTGGGGTCTGAACCAAGATCTGTTCTCATTAAAACCCTAACTTGATTTCAACACGTTTTGTCTGCAATTTTTGAAGCATCATGGCTCAGGTATGATTACAAGGTAGAAAACAATAGAAACTAACCACAGTTGGAGTCGAACCCATGACCTTTTGATCCGAAGTCAAACGCGCTAATCCACTACGCTAATTTTTATTGATTTAGTGTACGCTGGGTTTCTAGGAGTCAATCTTGTAGTTTATGTTGAGTTTTAATACACTACGCTAATTTTTATTGATTTAGTGTGCGTTGGGTTTAAAGGAGTCAATCCCGTAATTTATGTTGATTTTTAATCCACTACGCTAATTTTTATTGATTTAGTGTACGTTGGGTTTTTAGGAGTCAATCCTGTAATTTATGTTGAGTTTTAATCCATTGCACTAATTTTTGTTGATTTAGTATACGCTGGGTTTTTGATGAGTCAATTTTGTAATTTATGTTGAGCTTTAATCCACTGTGCTATTTTGTTGATTTAGTGTACGCTGGGTGTTTGATGAGTCATTTCTATAATTTATGTTGAGATTTAATCCTCTACGTGGATCATATCTGGGAAGTATGGTTTTAGGAATCAGATCTACAATAAGTTTGACCTCTACGTCTGGAATCGATCTAGATATGTAATGTATGTTGGAGTTTTAACCTCTGCGTGAGTTATATATGTTTTGTTTGTTAAGTTTAACCTCTGGGGAAGTCAAATCTGTAATGTATGATGCACTTTAACCAAATCTGTAAGGCATAATGCGTACTAGTGCTATGCATTTTGATTTGGAAATCAAATTTGTAATGGAACCAGAACTGTCAGACATGATGTGTTTTAATGCTCTGCATTTTAATTGGAATTGAAATGTATGGATCACAGTGTAAGTGTTAATTCCATGTTTTTGGATGGTCATCATGTAATGAGGAAATATACGTTGATACAGTTCATTGTATTGTGTTTGTAATGGACATCAAATCTAGGTTATACTTCATTTCTGCGTTGATAGATTGTACAAATCTAGACTTTGTAACAATTTCCCAAGTGTTTTCTTTTGAGCTGCAGAATGCTTGTGTTAATATAGTATACAGATCTAAAACATTTTCATGTGGTGCCATAGTCCTAGCATGATTGAAAAGGGAAGATAATTAAAGATCAATATATAGAAAATAACACCCTACCTACAAATTAGATTGAGATTGGGACGTAAGCTAATAACCAGGTCACTAAATGAACCTTGGGGGGGGTTTAGATCTTAACCCTACCTAGTGGATTCGTATCCCAACTTGGGGGTGTCTCTAGGTGGGAAAACATACTCCAAATAGAGCCAATGGTTGGGAGGAAATTCGACGTGGATCTTTCAATCGCTTAAGCTTTTTAGATTAGAGTTATAACCCGTACTGTTTAAATTTTGATTATGGAATCACTTTATTAGGTTTCAAGCTTATCATGTAGCGTATGTTGTTAAAGATAGTAATTGATTTATAGTGCACGGTTTATAATGAATTAACACGATTGACAAGTTGTGGCTGCAGGTAGTCTATTCCAAAAGTTGAAAAGATTTAGACCAATTATCGGAAGACAGTATGGTGAAACCTTTTTACAAATAAACATGTTTTAGAAGTTAAGGTTTCTTTCATTATCAAAAATATTATAACTATCTAACCTTGTTGATATCTTAGCAACTGACTCTGGAGACTCATACTGCATCTCCTACAATCATGCTTAGGAGTGACCATTACATGTGATGGACCATCTTGTGACTAATGTATTTGTGTATGACTATAATGTTGAGATTTAGAAGATACCTATTAATGCATCAATGTGTCTTGAGTTAATGAAAGTTTGATTAATGTCTCAAAGACGTATACATGAATACTCATGTATGGAAAGTGTAAGAATAGGTGTGTGAACATAATGTGAATTATGTATGTTTATATAAATTATATGCTTTAGTGTATACATCTCCATTAGTTACAGTATTGAACCACTGATGGTTAACAATAGTAATCCCCATTTACTTGTTGTGTAGGAGTGATTGTATTCATAATAACATAATTTGGTATACTTGAATGTTCAATGATTTTTTTTTATACCGTGTACCCTAAGGATCTATGGATAGTGCATGTAGGTATGTGACATATGGTATCAGAGCGAGGTTTCAACACTTGTGCCTATTTGGGCTCAAAATGATCAATTTGCTTTGAGATAAGAGGAATCAACAAGTTCACACATAACTACAACACATGAACCTTAAGTTGTACCAACAACATGATACATTTATTAATGGACCTCGTAGTTACGCAAGAGAGGTTGCAACAACCTTGGAAAAATTACAACGTGATGGCCCATTGCTTTCACCTCATCAATGTTGAGCACAACCAGATAAGTACATAAGTATCTTGCTATTTCTTTTATTACTTCCAAAGATGTTTTACGAATTGCTAAGACAATTGTTTCATCTCTATTGAGTTGCACAAGTAAAGTTTTATTGAGGTATATATGAAATCTTGGTCGATGAAAACGTTACAGTAGTTCGATTATGAATATTAATGTGGAATTTTGAATTGTTGAAAGGAGAAACCTTTAGAACCTATATTTTTTGAACTAGCCATTAGTGACATCATATATTTTGGAAAAGATTCTTAGAACTTCCATGTTGACAAATTGTACTAGATTGCATTGAGAACCATAGTGAATGTTGTTGTTAAGGATCGTTAGAAGAACATGACGTATGTTATAGACTAGCATTGAAAGGTTACATCGTTATCAAAAAAAATGTAGGAATGCTAAATATCTGGTTAGAATTGAATATTGATTATAAGCCTTATAGACCTATTTTGGTGTACGCTACTGGTAATAGGTAAATGTAAGTGGCTAATGAGAATATGTTTCAAATCGATTTAGAGGTTCCTTTATGTTAGGGAATATATATATATACCTGAAACTTACCTCATACATATTTTTAGAGAGAAAAGTAGTAAAATTTCTTGGAGATAACAAGATAGCTATTAAATGGAACTTGATAAGTTGATCATTTATGAAAGGAGTAATTTCATTACCCTTAAACCCTCCTAAAAATTAGCTAAAGTTATCACCTATAGTAAAAATATTTAAGCATAAGGATAGGTGATTCTAAGGGAGTAACTACATTAGAAGCATACATTGTTATGATTATGCAAAATATAAATTGTATCTAATGAATGTTAGTGGTGTTAAAGTACAAATGTATAAACATGAACATTATATTAAATGTTAAACACCTGGTTACATTTGGAATTTCATGAAAAACTAGGAACAAATAGTTGCATTAAATCTTATGGTTACATCGATACATGGCATTCTAATGGTTGTAATTATAACAAAAAACAAATTGTGTTGATTGGGCATAATAGATCATACGTAAGAAGAACTAATGGTTCTCAAGATTGGATCCATAAAGATACGTGAGGAATTAGTTGGACAAGACCTATGATATTTAGCCTATAAGTATGCAGAGGAGTTTGGGCCTTAAATGGATATACTATAAGGGAAAATTTAAATTTGTTATTGTTACGCTAGTCTTGCTATCATCATAGTTCATGAATTAATAGACCTGGAAATGGTTAGTTGTGGTTATGCATAATAGTGAATAATCAGGGAAGTGAACGTCATTTGGTTTCTAAAAGAAGATGTTATCTTGTGTGTAACTATTAATTATTATAAAGTGAATGTTATGTACTTTATAAGAAGTTTCTAATTTATTTGTGAATGTTGTTATGAGTGAATGTCATTAGCTTACTAAATGGATGCTAAGCGAAGGTAGGACATGAATGTTAAAATTTGATGCGAAGAGACTCCACGTTAGTTGCAATAATACAACTATTTTAATGCATCCTTTACATATAATTGTTGGTGTGCAAAAAAAATAAACCATAAGGATTGGGTTGTGCACATAAATACTATCAACTGTTTATACATCTTCACTAGTACTATTGATATTTTTATACATCTTCACAAAGTACGCCAACATTCTTTAAAGTTATTTCTTTCAAAGAAGGAAAAAGAAAAATGAAACTAGATTACTTATGAACTTGGACTACAGTATAGCTAAAGTGAATAGTAAAATGTGTTGTGCATAAAATCAACGATGTTACTAGTTGTATAGAAAGAGTGCACCGGTATAAAGGCTCTTATTTTTTGATGAATAAGAAATGTTGTAATATGTGACTTAAGGAGCTGAGATGGAAAATGATGGTAAGTAGTTTACTTCGAAAGATTGATGTTATTGGAATCAATGATATGATATGGTAAACTAACCATCTATGGAGTTGTTGCAGGCATGAGAACTATGGCCATGAAGAGAACCAGAACTCCATGACTGTAATAAGTTAAAGGATATGAGAGAAATCTCATGCGCATAAATTTGTTAACCACGAGAAATGTGGTGATAAAGAAAGTGTACAAGAAGTAAATATTTTTCCCTCAGCTAGCTAGGAACCAATATGCATTCTGGGGACGCCTAGGTGTAAGACATTATGGTTAGGAATATTTCCGCACACAGTCACACCGCGTAAGAGGACTTCCATGAGAGTGGGGGCTCCGTGAAGAGAATAACCTATAGGTATTATGGTGTACGATAAAGGAAGTGCCTCAGCTTGGTGAAGCACCCTGAATAGCACAGGCAGGAGATACGCCCGAAGAAGGGTATCGTCCTCGTTTTGGGTAGCTTGGATTAGTACTGAGAGTATCGTTAGCACTTGGAGTGGTTTCTTGGATGGAGGACATCCAAGAGAAAGCAGAAAGGCACTTACAAAGAATAATACTTTCAAAAGGTATATGCGTTGTAAGTAAATTCGCTCCTATGACATAATGCTATTAGCTATCGGTAAACCGAATAAATAGGAATACTGGAACCATTGTGAATCATGAAATTAAATAGTACCTATAGTGTTGATGCTAACTGTAGTTGACATGCATAGGTATATTCTGAAGGATTTCAATAAAGAAGGACACTCCAAAAAGGTCGAGTACAACATGATTTAATTATTCCATATTTGGTTAACATTAAAATTATATATGAATATGATGATATTCTAGGTAGACCTTGTGATATTTTGCAGAGAAGAGGATAGATGACCACAAAATTGAAGGAAATCGCAAAGCAATGAGAAGGTAAAGGGGGAATGAAAAAAAAGCTTTGACTTACGTTTAACACCGAGGACAATGTTAATTCTAAGGGGGAAAGGATGTAATACCCCTTACAACGCGACCTGAAAAGACGAAGAGTAAGAAAAATGCACTGTAAGTAATTCGAACTTCATCAACATGTGAATGAAACTGATAAGGTTAGGCGAATGAAAATCTTTACACGACTTAAACAAAGATTGGGGACGAATCCACTAGGGGGAGGAGATTGAAATATGAGTAAATCCTTGGGGATTTAGTAAAGTTTAACCTGATGTCATCATGATTTTGGTGACATAGCGAATTGAAGCTAGCTACAGTAATTAAATGATAAATTACATCCTCATCAATTTGTGAGTAAGATCGACAATGATTTACTTGAATTAAAGTTAATAGATCATGAACTATGTCTAAAAGACATTTTTTTAATGGAAACTT
>LPNX010309683.1:12628-24808 GCA_001517045.1 Pseudotsuga menziesii | reverse complement strand
TATATATATATATATATATATATATATATAGTAGCCAAGAAAGCTTAAAACATATTTAATGAATAGCCTCTTAGCGGTCGAAGATTACATGTGGCAACTTGAAAAACTAAAGTGTTTGTTTCTATGAAACATGTCGAGAGAAATACAATCTCCTTAGAGAGAAGTTAGGGAGTGGTTTCCTTGGTTGAAAAACTTAGAGACCCATCCTCGCCACTTGTCCTTTTGAGAAACTTTGGATTTTCTTTTTAAGTCTTATGATTGTTTTGGAAGAGAGGGAGGGAAAAAGGGGTTTTCCTTTTGAAGAAGGAGATGGTGGCGAATGGGAAAAGGGTGTGAGAAAACAACACTCCAACCGGTGACCAATTGTTGCTTTTTCAATCAGATCTAGAAGGAAACTATTCGAGGAGAATGGAGCTAGAGCTCACCCTCTTCGATCATGGCATGGCACCTCTGTACCAGTTTGGATAATGTGTGCTTTTATATTATTATTTAAAATGCATTTCAGATCTGGATCATGGTGGCATGATCCTTATTTTCTGTGTGTTAGACCTCTAACCTTGAATGGAGCATGGTCTTACCTGAAAACGTTAACTCCATTGCTGCAAAACCTTGCATAGATTCATTGTATGTTACATCTGTAAACTCGATTGGAATATGATTTGACTTGAAATGTTTGCATAGATTCTTTTGTAGGTTTAGATTTGGAGCAGGTTTCCATACTATTCCTGAATATGTTTTGATCTGAATGTGTGAATTCTTGGAGCATGGTCTGCATACTAACCTTGAATGCGAGTTGATCCGAATGCGTCTTGAATTCATGTGCTTAGATATGGAGTAAACTTTGCTTATTATTTGTCCTTGAATGCGATTTGATCAGAATGCGTCTTGAATGCCTATGTTTTCTGCATTCTATTTATTTGTGTATACAACTTAGCTCTTGTGTGTGTCTCGTACATCTCCATATTGATTAATTATGCCGATGATTGTAGGAAAATCCAGTGCTTACCTTTTATTGGAACTTGCCCGCGTTCTCATTAAATTGAGGAATGTGTTTCGATTTTGACAATCGTCTTTTGGGGTTTGAATCTATTTTTTTTTTGTGAGCAATAGCCATAAAACCCTAAATTGATTTCAACACGTTTTTTCTACAATTTCTGAAACATCATGGCTCAGGTATGATTACAAGGTAGCAAAATTTAGAAATCGACGACAGTTGGAGTTGAACCCATGACCTTTTGATCTGAAGTCAAACACGCTAAATCCACTACGCTAATTTTTATTGATTTAGTGTACGCTGGGTTTCTAGGAGTCAATCCTGTAATTTATGTCGAGTTTTAATCAACTGCGCTATTTTTTATTGATTTAGTGTACGCTGGGTTTCAAGGACTCAATCCTATAATTTATGTTGAATTTTAATCCACTGCGCTAATTTTTATTGATTCAGTGTATGCTGGGTTTCTAGGAGTCAATCCTGTAATTTATGTTGAGTTTTAATCCACTATGCTAATTTTTGTTGATTTAGTATACGCTGGGTTTTGATGAGTCAATTATTTAATTTAAGTTGAGCTTTAATCCACTGCGATATTTTGTTGATTTAGTGTACGCTAGGTGTTTGATGAGTCGTTTCTATAATTTATGTTGAGCTTTAATCCTCTGCGTGGATCAAATCTGGAAAGTGTGGTTTTAGGAATCAGATCTACGATAAGTTTGACCTCTACGTCTGGAATCGATCCAGATATGTAACGTATATTGGAGTTTTAACCTCTGCGTGAGTTAAATAAGTTTTGTTTATTAATTTTAACCTCTGGGGAAGTCAAATCTGTAATGTATGATGCATTTTAACCAAAACTGTAAGGCATGATGCGTTCTAGTGCTATGCATTTTGAATTGGAAATCAAATCTGTAATGGAACCAGAACTGTAAGACATGATGCATTTTAATGGTCTACATTTTAATTGGAATTGTAATGTATGGATCATGATATAAGTGTTAATGTCTGTGTTTTTGGATGGTCATCGTGGAATGAGGAAAGATACATTGATAGAGTTCATTGCATTGTGTTTGTAATGGACATCAGATCTAGGTTATACTTCATTTCTGCGTTGATAGATTTTACAAATCTAGACTCTGTAACAATTTCCCAAGTGTTTTATTTTGATTTGTAGAATGCTTGTGTTAATATAGGATATAGATCTAAAAAAATTTCATGTGTTGCCATAGTCCTAGCATGATTGAAAAGGGAAGATATTTAAAGCTCAATATAAAAAAAATAACACCCTACCTACACGTTAGATTGAGATTGGGATGTAAGCTAATAACCAGGTAACTGAATGAACCTTGGGGGGGTTTTAGATCTTAAACCTGCCTAGTGGATTCGTCACCCAGCTCGGGGGTGGATCTAGGCGGGAAAACATACGCCAAATAGAGCCAATGGTTGGAAGGAAAGTCGAAGTCGAGCTTTCAGTCGCTTAATCTTTTTAGATTAGAGTTTAACCCGTACTGTTTAAATTTTGATTATGGAATCACTTTATTAGGTTTCAAGCTTATCATGTAGTGTATGCTGTTAAAGATAGTAATTGATTTATAGTGCACAGTTTATAATGAATTAACATGATTGACAAGTTGTGGCTGCAGGTAGTCTATTCCAAAGGCGGAAAAGATTTAGACCAATTATCGGAAGACAGTATGGTGAAACCTTTTTACAAATAAACATGGTTTAGAAGTTAAGTTTTCTTTCATTATAAAAAATATTATAACTATCTAACCTTGATGATATCTCAACAACCGACTCCAGAGACTCATACTACATCTCCTACAATCGTGCTTAGGAGTGACCATTACATGTGATGGATTGACTTGTGACTAATGTATTTGCATATGACTATAATGTTGATGAGATTTAGAAGATACCTATTAATGGTTTAATTTGTCTTGAGTTAATGAAAGTTTGATTAATGTCTTAAAGACGTATACACAAATACTCATGTATGGAAAGTGTAAGAATAGGTGTGTGAGCATAATGTGAATTATGTATGTTTAAGAATAGGTGTGTGAACCAAAACCTAAAGGGTTTGGGAGGGCACCTTTTTAAACCTAAAAAATACCACCTACCCACCCTTGCACGACGAATCAACAACTAACAGATTGCAACTCTCATTAGAGAACCAATCAAAATAGAAGGTAAATGAAAACCTACCTGGCAGGTGAAAGGCTTGACAACAATTGCGGATGCTTGGGATGATGCGCCATGTGGGCTCCAAATGGAGGCTTCAACCAATCACGTGAATGCTTCGAACGGGATAAAAATCGCGACTAACAACTTTAAAATTCTCACCGTAAAACAATCAATGGTAAAAACCTTTCTACTGACGTATAAATAGATAGCCACGAGTAAAAAACCAATTAAAATGGTGGGTAAAGCACTAAAAACCGCACGCGCCAGGCCCAAATGCCGTTGTTTCCAAAACATAGCGCATTGGATGATTTAAGCCAAGTTAAGTTTGAAAATAACCCTAACAACAGTGGCTCCATTACCCCAACACATCCGCTATTGTCAGCTCCAAACCTGACAAGATGCCCGCTTTTCAGTCGCGGCTCCAGAAGTCAAGACGACATCAAAAAGAAATATTGAATGACCGCTGCCGTAGCGACTCAAAGATGAAAACACTCCCGTTGAAGCGGGTTCGGTGAGGATTGAGCTATTGAGAAAGAACACCTTCGTTGTTGCGGCAAAGGGAAGAGAACTCACCCGACGAAGAGGGTTGCGAATACAAAGGTAAGGATCGGGCTTGGAAGATGAAAAACATCCACCGTTGTGGGAGAGAGATAACCAACAGTCCGACAAAGCGGGAGAAAAAGAATCGGAAGTAGATCTGACAATCAAACCAAGATCCCACCCGCCGTTGCGGCACGGATATCCAAAAGCTTCCGATGTAGCAGACAGAAACGTTCCGATGGCGCTTTAAGAAAAACAAAGAAACATCTAATGTAGCGGCTTGAACTTGACGAACCGTCCACCATAGAGGATCAAAAGTCAGAAAGCATCCATCGCTTCGGATTAAAAATGGCAATCACCCGCTGTTGCAGATAAAAGGATTTTTTTTTGAACTTCTCAAATGATGACAACAAGTCATGAATGTTGGATTTCAAAACTCAAAAAATTTCTAAGTAGCAAAGACTAAAATTTTAAAATGGGGGTCCTAAAAAATAAATTTTTTGGGGGGGAAATAGTTGTAGCAACAACACAACTAAGGAAGGTATTTCGGTGGACCCATATAAAATCAGGCCAATCAATGATTGGCTAGTTCCTAAGGATGTAACTGGGATCACGGGTTACTATCGTAGGTTCATTGAGGGGTTCTCCAGAATTTCTTATCCAATAACCTCACTTCAAAAGAAAGCAACTAAATTCATATGGTCTAATAAATGTCAAGAAAGCTTTAAAAAACGTAAACACTTATTAACCACCGCACCTATTCTAAGGATTGCAGATCCATACAAGGACTTTGTAGTATGTATGGATGTCTGTTTAGAAGGATTAGGTGGTGTGTTATTAGAAGAGGATTATGTAATACATTACGAGTCAAGAAAACTTAAAATACATGAATGAAACTATGCAACACATGACTTGGAATTAGCTGCTATAATACATGCATTAAATATGTGGAGACATTACTTAATAGGAAGAAAATTTACCTTAATGTTGGATAACATAAGCTTAAAATACTTATTTGATCAACAAAACTTGAATGCTCACCAAGAAAGGTGGTTATTCTTTTTGAGCATGATTTTGCAATTAAACACATTAAAGAAAAATAGAACAAAGTGGTGGATGCACTGAGTAGGAATGTCATCCCACATTGTTCAGTTACTTTCAACAGTTATAAAACAAATCTCGAAGGTTTAATAAAAGAAGCAACTAAAAATGATGAAGAGTACTTAAATATTAAAGAACAATTGGAAACATATGATAAGGGAAGTGATTCAACTTATTCTATAAGCTCGGAAAGACTTGTTAGTTTATAAAAATCGATTATACATACCAGATTCTAAAGAAGTTAAACGGTTAATTCTAAATGAACTACATAAGAAACCATGTTCCGGACATCTGGGATATCAAAAGATGATAACTAAGTTAAGAAGAAACTATTATTGGCCTAACATGAAGAATGATACTGCAAATTACCTAGCTAGGTGTATTGAATGTCAACAAGTAAAAATTGAACATCAACATCCTGCTGGGCTACTGCAACTCTTACCTATTCCAGAATGGAAATGGGAGATAATAAGCATGGATTTTATAATGGGATTACCTAAAACAAATAAGCAGCATGACTCAATAATGGTAGTTGTTGATAAGTTGAGTAAATTTGCCCACTTCATAACTGTAAAGTCTACTTTCAAAGCCATTAATATAGCTGATATTTTTATGAAAGAAATATTTTGATTACATGGTATTCCAAAGGTTGTGATTTCTGATAGAGATGTGAAATTTATTGGTAACTTTTCGAAATCATTGTTTAAGGGTATAGATACACAACTAAATTTCAGTACTGCTTATCATCCCCAAACGGATGGACAAACTGAAAGAACTAATCAAGTGCTAGAATATATGCTACGAATGTATGTAATGGATAAACCAGGTAAATGGGAAGAGTATTTTCATTTAGTAGAATTTGCTTATAATAATGGGTATCAAGCTTCATTGAAAATGAGTCCATTTGAAGTTTTGTATGGCCGAAAATGTCGCACACTTGTGTCTTGGGATAACCCTATTGACAGGATTGTTCTAGGACCAGAAATGTTAAAAGAAATGGAACATATGGTGAAAGAGGTGCAACAAAACTTAAAAGTTGCCCAGGATGGACAAAAAAGTTACGCAGATTTAAAACGAACTCCAAGAGAATTCAACGTTGGCGATCATGTATATCTAAAGGTAAATTCAAAGAAGAGTTCTTTGAGTTTGGGAAGATGTTCCAAGCTGGAACCAAGGTATTGTGGAACTTTTGAAGTGTTAGCTAAGATAGGGCCGGTAGCCTATTAGCTTGCACTTCCACTTAATATAAAAGCACACGATGTCTTTCATGTTTCATTGTTAAAAATATATATATACATGATGCTACTCATATAATTGACTGGGATGTGATTTAGGTAGAACCTTTCTGCATCCTAGATAGGAGGGAACGTATGCTTTAGAATCGAGCCATTGTTCAAATAAAAGTGCAATGGAAGAACTTCATCCCTGAAGAGGCAACTTGGGAAATGGAGGATAAAATGTGGGAAGCATATCCCTCCATGTTCCAGAATGAGCAAGGGAGCTCAGAATAAAAAAAAAAGAAGACTGAGGACGGTGTTAAGAATAAGGGGGGGAGAAATGTAATACCCCCATGACAATGTTTTTATTTTCATGTTTTGAAAATTATATTTTATTATGTAATGAGTTATGAAACTCAAAAACTCAAATGACATTTGCACCACAAACCTTTTTATTTATTTATTTAATAAAAAAAATAACACTTGGAGAACTCAACTACATGAGGGGACACCAACCATGGCACCAAGGAAAATGTGTAAGCAAGCTAGTGTGATTGATACCAATCAAATCGAATCCAAAACTCAACAACCAGACAAGATCCTAAATCATAGGGATTTAAGGATCTAATTGGAGATTTGATTGGGATGGCATAAGACATGGGCAAAGCTATTTATATGAGTGCACTGGAATAGCACGGGATGCTGTGTTGTGCATGGGGAAAACAATTATTGAGTGCATGTGTTGAGCGTTTTTCTATTATATAAGTCCATCATGAAAACTTGTTACGGACTCGAGGTTTGAGTGCTGCAAGGAAGTTACTTGTTGTTCTGGTGCATGGTTGGTGATCCAGCTCGGGGGTGGAGCAGAGCAAACCATTGAGTTGCTGCCTCCTATGGTTGGGAGGAGTTGATTCTCTAAGTGTGTTTTTCCCTGGATTCACGTTAGTAAATCTGATTTTTCTTTCTACACCTAGATCTGTAAATCTGCATTTTATGAAATTATGATCGATGTTTCTTTTTAATCAAAGATTTAGTTAGAGTTTATTTGAATTAGAACGATACTTGATTTTTAAATGCACAATTATTATTGGCATTTTCCTTGTTGATTGATTATGAAACATAAATATGTAAGGACTATCATTCAGCTGAAACTTTGTGTTCCTACTAAACTATACCTATGGGAAAAGGAAGTAATCACAAATTCTTCACATAATCTATACAATTTAGGGTATTGAGTAGTTGGAAACTCATGTAAATTCAGAAGTGTGTTCGAATGTTGCTTGATTAAGAAACTCTTTGGATTCTATAAAAGGCCTCTGTTTTAAATCCCAGCTTGATTTATTCAAACATGTAGTTGTTTTTCCCTTATACAATTGTAAGGCCATATGTAGAAATCATATTTACCATAATTTTCTAATTGTTGGTATAAAACAATTGCTGTGATATATATGGCAGCGCAAACGCTGATTTCTGAAACTTCTTGTTGGTGGTTGTATGAAGTGTTGAAAGGGTGAAAGCTTGCTTGTGACTTTTTGTGATTGTGATGAGATCTTTTTTTTTACTAAATCGTAATTTACCCATGGCGCTCAAAGGCCCATAGATCCCTTGCGATTTCCCTTTTGACCCTCTCGATTTCCACCTTTGAACGCTTAGTTGTTTCCCGATTTCACTCCTAGACGCACGATAATCTCCAGATCAGGACGAGCCCTTGACTCTTGCTGATATGGGTGGCATCACCTACTACACTCCCAGTTGCGTGATAAACTCCAGACCCAAATCATACCTCTTTTCCTGTTGATACGTGTTGAATCTTTAACCCAATTTTAACAACCTTTCTCACGTGTAAAAACTTGTTTTATTTTTTATGTATCGATTTATGGTTGAAAACAGTGAAGACGGTTGAATGAATTTTATAAATCGCCATCGTTATTTTTCTTTATAGGTTCCCGTTGAGTCGTTTAACCCTAGATCTGCTAATTGTCTTCAGGGAAAGTGTTTTCCATACTTAACAATCTCTTATTTACCTCAGACCTTTCTCATCCTGTTCTTTTTCACTTTATTGATGCTGAGGTGTAATAGACAAACTCTTGGGACCCTTAGAAAAAAAAACCATATCCGTTAATTTCTTTCCAAACCAGTTTGGGAAGGGATGTTAAACGCAACCTCAACGAGTTGAAGTTTCCACCAAATCCCTTCTGCAATGTTTAAACCGGAGTTTTTGTTAAGACCGACTTTAAGTTCCATCTAGATCATTCTACACTTGAAACTCCGAGTTCATCTAGATCGATGGCCATGGGGTTTTCAGTGTTAGTGAAACTCTTGTAATCTCCTTGAATCTATCTCGGACGTTTAGTCTAAGCTTCTAGATTCTTTTTTAGTTTCACTTCAATTCCAAAATCTTGTTAGGTTAAAGCTATCAGTTAACTTGTGTTAGGTTGAGATCGACGGGGAATTCTTAGAGGTTGTTTGATTTCTTCCTTCGAATCAAAATCTTATATATATATATATATTAAAGTGCGTGAGTATAGTGGAATAAAAACTATTTCATAGGTTTGAATATTATATTGGTTATGAGTTAGTGGAATATAACCTATTTCATTAGATTGAATATTATATTGGTTATGGGTTATTTTATAAAGCTTTTTTATTTATTTATTTAGGTATGTATGTTCATTAAAATGAAATAGAAAAAAAAATAGTGTGTTGATATATTATGGATTATGTTTTTTCTTCATTGAAGTAATATTTTGTACCATGTAAGAGATTAGGTTATATAAGTTTAAAATCTTCATTACAAAGAAAATGTTATTATATTATTTATAAAATAAAAAGTTGTTTTTAATAATAATAAAAATAAGATTTTATTGGATATTATATTTTGGGCAACTCACACAATTAGATATTATGTTGTTAGGTATAAAGTGGAGGTTCTATCATAGTTAAGTATTTTGTGTTTTGTGATATATATATATATATATATATGACAAATATTTATAAAGGTTGTTATCACAATTTATCTTTTCGAAGAAAATAAGGATATTGAAAATTCTATAATAAAACATGTTAGAGAAAGTGTATAAGGTTATTAGTTCTCATACCATGAAGGTTATAAATTATTGTATATACATATTATGATGTGGAGGTTTATTTATGAAATGGATAGTATGAGTAATTAATGGGAGATTGTAAATTGGCATGATACATTTTTTGTAATCAAACTCCGTTAATGTCATGCTCTCCTTATTTACATAAACATTTTGGGATGAGTTAATAATAGATGTATGAAAATTGTGATTGTTTTGTGAAATAAATGAAGTGGGTATAAATTGTAAATTTCTTTTATGTTAAAATGTGGTTAAGTAACATAAGTACAAAGTATTTTAGGGACATTACAACAACCCCCTTCGGAATATTAAATCTTTGTCTTTTGCAATCTAAAAAAGAAAGATGAAGAATCCTTTGTCACATGCAAATACTCTGATTTATCCCTTGATCAGTGGTTTCGATGATTTCTCCACCAAG
Organism: Pseudotsuga menziesii; assembly: GCA_001517045.1. Lineage (NCBI taxonomy): Eukaryota > Viridiplantae > Streptophyta > Pinopsida > Pinales > Pinaceae > Pseudotsuga > Pseudotsuga menziesii. The sequence continues at coordinate 15,253 of LPNX010309683.1, read as the reverse complement.
TACTCCATTGATTTTGGTGAGGGCCACATGCCCGTGAACTAGCCCACCAGTGCATGCTCTGAAAAGGCCAAAGAACTTCTTCGAAAAACAACTTGATGTAGGACTACTGTTGGGATGTCATCCACCTTCTTCACAAATCGAGAATGTGTTGGTTTTCCTTTTGGCTTCTTCTAGAGGGAGGCTACCATCATCTTGAAGGCAACAATCTCAGCCGCAAGAAGGGGAGTGGGAGTCCCTCCCTCTCTCGACATTCATGTTGTCTATGCAAGATTATGGCATGGGGATTTGTTTGCAGCGTTCAGATCGAGCAGGTGTGCATCTACTGCTCACGTCGATCCCACGAATCGCAACTATTTGCATGTAGTCGAATCACATCTATCCTTGGATTTCTATTAAAATGGTTGTGTGTGTGTGTGTGTGTGTATTGGATAACATGATTTCAATGTGATAATTTTGGTTTTGAATCAACGTTGTTTTGAGGTAGGCACTCTGATTGAAACCATCATAGATCCATCTTAACTGTGGCTCTATTGAGCACTGAGAGGGATCAAATCCTCGAGGTGCAAACCTTTCTTCAAATTTAGGACACTAAAAATGGTTTTCACCTCGAGGGATTTGATGCCTATCTACAATTGATAGAGCCAAAATTTAAATGGATCCATAATGTTATAGATATAGATATATTCCCTCTTTCAGATACCTTTTGAATTTCCTAATTTGAACTTCAAACAAATTTAAGTTGGCATGTTCTTTTAGACCCTTCAGTAGGCACCATTATATAAGAAAACCTTATACTTATTAAATATGTATATGATATATATATTCTCTCTTTCAAATATCCTTTAAATCGCCTAATTTGAACTTTAGACAAATTCAAATTGTTATGTTCTTTTAGACCCTTATGTGGGCATTGTTGTATAGGTAGACCTTATACTTGTTAAATATGTATAAGGTATCATTTATAACTTCAACAAAATTTTAATTGGTAACATTTTGATTTATCCTCACATGAATGAATCTTGTCTCACTTGATTTGGATATGCTAGGGGTCATGTTAAATTTATTTTTAAACCATGTGATTTTTGGATTTTTTTCATAAAGTAAACTTGTGTAGACTGGAGCTCATTAATTTTTGCACTAAATGATATGAAATTTTAACTTATAACACCTTTTGAATGTCTACTTTTAAATGAATTAGTTCTCATTAAATTTTCTATGAGTAATATTCAAGTATGTACAATTTTTTTTTTTAAAAGGTCTTTTTTCTTATATAAAAGAACAAAAATTGACATTAAAGTGATAAGAAAAGTAAAACATCATAAAATTAAAATATAGCAATTAGTGTAAGAGTATTCAAAGTGTAAGAGTATTCTGTTAGGAACCCATGTCAATCCTTCTCTTTACCATGTTAGTATATTGTTGTTGGACGCATATGCTTTGTAAGTCGTCCCATAGTAATTGTTGATCCATAGTTTGTGTTATTGTTGTTGGGCGCATATGCTTTGTAAGCTGCCTGTAGTATTTGTTGATCCATAGTTTATATTGGCCCATGGTTTTGACCCATAGTATTGGCGCCTATTTTTAGTATATAAGTGTGTGTTGAGGCCAAGGAAGGCACCGTGAAGTTATTTTGTATTGAGCTTGCTCAAAGGAGGTTGCCCCCTCAAAGTGGCTTGCGATTAATATAAAAGTGATTTTGAGTTCTGCTGCTATATCGTGTATTTTGATTAATTATTTGCTGCAGGGTCCTCACATATGGTATCAGAGCACTTTCTTGGGCTCGTTGGGTGAAATTTCTGCCCAATTTTTTTTTTCCGCTTCTGTTGCAGGTTCGGATCTGGGAATAATCCCTATTCGCTTAAATGTGGGAAGTACTTGGGCATAAGCCCTAAAACTCATTGTGAGGAGTACGACAGGAACCCCGAAGTAGCTGGCCCATTGAGAGGACCTGGCAGCGAAAAGGGCAAAGACCCCTACCTGATTGACTAGTTCCCACCCATGAGGTAAACCAAGAGCTGTCGTTTGTGGCCAAGCAGTTATCAGTTTTACCTGAGCCATGGAGTGAGGGGTACTGCCCCAATACGTAAGCTGTCAGACAACATTGGTGGTTGAGTGATTCCCTTTAACCGATAGGAAGCCGCACATACCTGGGGTCCATATCTATTTTCAGTTGCTCAATCGCAGATTTCCTCTGTCCAAAACTGTTGTCGGTCAGTTCCGCGCCATTGCAGATCCAATTGTTGCCGATCACTTCCGTTCCGTTGCAGATTCCACTGTTTCCGATCACTTTTGCGCCGTTGCAGATCCCTTCCTGAAAAATAAATTAAAATATAGTATAAAATTCTGTTTTTCGGCCATATCTCCTTGGTTTCAACTCTGTTTTCCCTGAAACTTTACTGACACCTTTGCACTTCCATTCTGCATAATTCATTTTTGAAGACCCTATCCCAAATTCCCCTTCCCAAGACCCGAAATCCCACATTTGTCTATTTTTAGGGTTTTCCGTGACTCCTTCGATTTTCACCCAAACGCCTTCAAATTTTTCCACCATATTCCTTTCCTCATTCTGCTTCTTTGTCCCTCTCTACCAAATTTTCTCATTCTTTCACCTCGCTCTTAAAATTC
>LPNX010309683.1:0-12166 GCA_001517045.1 Pseudotsuga menziesii | reverse complement strand
GAGCTCTCACTAAACTTCGCCAAATTGGCACTGTGAAAGAGTATCAAACTGAATTTGAGAAACTCGCTAATCACACTGAAGGATTACCTGATGACTTCTACCGGAGTTGTTTTATCAGTGGTCTAAAGGATGCAATTCGTTCTGAGGTCAAAATGTTTAGTCCCAACACAATGATGGAATCCCTGGGGTTGGCTAAGTTGGCAGAAGACAAGTTGGCAGCCCAACAACGCTCCACATCCTCTTTTGTTCCCTTCCGAAACATGGGTTCTCAACGACCTCCCATTCCGCCAGCTCCTCGCTCACCTCCAATCAAGCATTTGTCTGAAACAGAGATGCAAGCACGCAGAGAAAAAGGGCTTTGTTATAATTGTGATGAGAAATTCAATAGGGGACATCGATGTGTTCAACAAAAGCTCTATCTCTTGGATGTGGATTCTCCACCTGCCTCTGAAATTGGTGAAGAAGCCCCCGATACAATGGATGCTCCGGTTGACATTCAGGAGCCGCCTACTGACCCTCCATCTCAGGACAACCAGCTCGAGATATCCCTCCATGCTTTAGCTGGAGTCACGGCCCCCCAAACAATGCGGGTATGCGGTTACTTCAAGAAGCTTCCTCTTACAATACTCATTGATTCTGGCAACACTCATAATTTCATTGACCCTCGGATCGCCAAACAAGCTGATTGTTTTATCCATCCTTGCTCCAACTTTGAAGTCATGATTGCCAATAGGGGCACCTTACCTTGCAAAGGGAAGTGTCGTAATGTGCGTATCTCTATGGGAGATTATAACCTCCGCTCTGACATGTTTGCCTTGACCTTAGGCGGATGTGATGTGGTTTTGGGCGCTCAATGGCTGCACACACTTGGCCCCATATTATGGGATTTTGCTGAACTTTGGATGCAGTTCTCCCCCGATGGACACAAACACACATTGAAAGGATTACACCCAGGGTCTCTCAGCATCATCAGTTCACATCGCATGGAAAAAATCCTTAAGAAGAGTTCCCATGGTGTCATCGCTCAGCTCCATTCCATTCAACTGCAACCATCAGCGGCCCCCACTACTCCTTTGGCTCTCCAACAAATTCTGGATCGATATACAGGTGTTTTTGCTGAACCAGTGGGACTTCCACCTTCACGACTAGAGGACCATCGTATTCCGCTCCTTCCTGGAAGCATTCCTCCCAACATCAGGCCCTTCACTATTGAGAATGATGCTTGCGGCAATGGACTTGGTGCTGTTCTCCTTCAAGATGAACACCCCATTGTGTTCACCAGCAAAGCCCTTTCCGGTAAGAATTTAGCTGCCTCTACATATGAGAAGGAAATGATGGCTATTTTGCATGCAGTACAAAAGTGGCGACCCTACCTCTTAGGGAATCATTTCTACATCAAGACTGATCACCAGAGTTTGAAATATTTCCTAGAACAACGTGTATCCTCCCCAGCACAACAAAAATGGGTTAGAAACCTCATGGGTTATGACTATGAGATCACTTATAAGAAGGGTAAGGACAATATTGTGGTGAATGCCCTTTCTCGCACATTTGATGACCAAGGTTCTCTTTCCACTATTTCTATGCCTGTTCCAAATTGGTTGCAATCGGTTCAACAGGGTTATGTCAATGACTCTTCATTATCTCAAATCATCCAACGCTTGGACAACAACCCTTCTGCTGTCCCACATTACTCTTGGGATGGTGCTTCACTGAGATACAAGGGTCGTCTGGTGCTTCCCCAGCACACAGCTCTTCAACAAGCTATCTTCTATGAACTCCATGCTTCTCCATCAGCTGGGCACTCTGGTTTTCTCAAAACATATGAACGGGCATGGCGCAACTTCTTTTGGCAGGGCATGAAAAGGACACTTCAACAGATGGTGGCTGAATGTGATACCTGTCAGCGCAATAAGGGTGAAACAACACCCCTTCCGGGATTGCTCAAACCCTTGCCCATACCTACCCGGATATGGACAGATATTTCTATGGATTTCATTGAAGGGCTCCCTAAATCTAGAGGGACGACTATGATTTTGGTTGTGGTTGATCGCCTCTCCAAATATAGTCATTTTTGTGCTCTCAGCCATCCCTATACAACCTCCTCCGTTGCTCAAATTTTCCTGGCCTAGATCTTTCGTCTTCATGGAATGCTTTCTTCCATTGTCTTGGATCGTGATGCGACTTTCACCAGTCATTTTTGGACAGAACTCTTTCACCACACTGGCACCAAACTACAGATGAGTTCAGGTTATCACCCACAAACGGATGGTCAGACTGAAATTATCAATAAATGCTTGGAAACTTATCTTCGTTGCTTCTCCTCTGAGCAACACCATCAGTGGGAAAAGTGGCTCCCTCTCGCTGAATGGTGGTACAATACCTCTTACCACACTGCCTCTAAAATGACTCCATATGAAGCAGTTTATGGTCAGGCACCGCCAGTTCTTCTTCCTTACACCCCCAGCAGTTCTCCAGTTCAGGGAGTTGATGCGGTCCTTCGAAACCACGATGAGGTTCTTCGCATTTTGCGTGAAAATCTTCACATGGCAAGAAATCGCATGAAGCAACAAGCTGATCAACTCTGTTCTGAGCGCACTTTTGAAGCCGGTGATATGGTTTTTCTTCGTCTCCAGCCTTACAAGCAATCCTCACTAAAACTCAAAGGGTGTCATAAGCTCGCTCCAAAGCTCTATGGGCCATATAGGATTCTTCAGAAGATTGGGTCTGTTGCTTATAAATTGGAACTTCCGCCTTCTTCCCGCATTCATCCAGTATTTCATGTCTCTTGTCTGAAGAAAGTTCTTGGCACCAACATCAAAGGCCAAACTATTTTACCAGAACTGGATAATGAAGGATCCATCTTTTTGGAGCCGGAGGCTGTCCTCAATAAGTGCACTCGTCAGCTTCGCTCTTGCTCTATCACAGAGGTCTTAATTCAATGGCACGGAATGCAGCCCGAGGATGCTACGTGGGAACCACTCCTTCAGATTCAGCGACAATTTCCACATCTAAAGCTTTGAGGACAAAGCTTTTTCTAAGGGGGAGGGGATGTTAGGAACCCATGTCAATCCTTCTCTTTATCGTGTTAGTATATTGTTGTTGGACACATATGCTTTGTAAGTCGTCCCATAGTAATTGTTGATCCATAGTTTGTGTTATTGTTGTTGGGCACATATGCTTTGTAAGCTGCCTGTAGTATTTATTGATCCATAGTTTATATTGGCCCATGGTTTTGACCCATAGTATTGGCGCCTATTTTTAGTATATAAGTGTGTGTTGAGGCCGAGGAAGGCACCGCGAAGTTATTTTGTATTGAGATTGCTCAAAGGAGGTTGCCCCCTCGAAGTGGCTTGCGATTAATATAAAAGTGATTTTGAGTTCTGCTGCTATATCGTGTATTTTGATTAATTATTTGCTACAGGGTCCTCACATATTCAAATAATACTCCCATTAATTAATATATATATATGTAGTTAGAAGAATTCATAGAGCAATACAACTTCTACTACGCAACCTTCCCATACAAAACTTAATGAAAGTTCAACAAATAATATCCTAATGATATTCTCCTTCTTATTTATAAAACCATAATTTTTAAACCCTAATTATATAAATTAAAATTAAAATAAATAATTAAAAATTACTATAACATCCCGATTTTGACCCCGTTGCATTAATGTATATGATGTAAATATTATATGGAATCATGACAAGGAGCTCAAGGCCAAGGCCCTATCATTGATTAATGATTGGTATATAGGCGATCATGGTTGATGCCTATGGTTTCTGTTAAGTCAAGCACGTTTGTAAACATCATGTAAATATGCAAATTAATGAAAAACCCACAACCAGCTATGTCAATGCAACGAAAAATGAGATAGAGGCATGATTTTCCTAAGGATAATGAGGAGGGAATGTTAACCTTGAACCAGTTTGGGGAAAACCATGTGTCATGGGGAAACTCCATCAAAACTGTCAACTACCCTTTTTCTTGTCTTTTCTTCACAACCATTTTTTTCTGCAAGAATGTGGTTGAGGTAGTTATTGCATGGAAGGGGAAGAGTATGGGGAAATTTGAATTGGGCAGAGCACCCAGTTTTGAATGTCATGTTTTGAATTCATGGGCATGAAAAACACCCAGATCCATATGCCAGTTTGGCTCACGCATTACGTCTTCGTTTGGATTCGGGATGAGTGGCTCATTCATCATCATCATTATTCTCCATTCGGGAAAAATCTCTTCAGGAGATGAACTCTTTCTGTGTGGGTGTCCTTCACGTTCTACAAGTTTTGTTTCCCTTGGAGAGACTGTGATTGATGTGTTGCAGTGTTATATTGAACTACAGAGTGTATAAGACCATGTTACTCATGTTCCATTGTAAAGCCTGTGTTGTGGAGTCTCCCTGTGGTTGTTGTGTTGTGCACCTTAGTTTGGGTTTGAACTACGTGCAAGACTTAGGAGTGGGAGAGACGTAGAATGTGCTTGATAAACCTAGTGTGGAACTTCACAATAAGATAAGAGTGGCTGGTGAACCTGCTTTGCACATCCTGAAGAGCACTAGAAGGGGAGGTGTAGCCTGAGGGACTGTGGAGCAGAGAAGGGGACACTTCCTTGTGTTGGGTGTGTAGGAAGTGGGGAAGCTAGGCTAGATAGGTCTTGTGAAGGTGTTCTTAGCTCTGTAGATGAGCTCACTAGCTTAGCAGTTATTCCTGCCCATTGCCCTAGAAGCCTGATAAACCCAACTGGAAAGATGGCTTGGCTGGTAGCCTGATAAACCCATATGTTAGCTTGGATGTGTCTTGTTGAGTTCAACCTTGTGAGTAACATTTGGTTGGACAATCTGATAAACACTGTAGTGAGATGGCTTGACTGTGTACAGACTGATAAACCAATATGTTGGCTTAACTGGTCCTTAAAGGTGAATGTTGTCTTGATTGTGAACAGTCTGTGAAACCCAACTATGAGATGGCTTGGCTGAGTGGCCTGTGAAACCCATCTGTTGGTTTATTTTCAGTTGCATCCTGATAAACCCAACTATGTTGGCGTGGACGATTTTTTTTGCGCCCTTGGCTATGTATGAGTCTGCTAGTGTTCCCTTATTCCTTGAGGAAATCATGCCCAGCTTGAGGGTGGCAGTGTTGCTGAGAGATTGATGAGCGTGCTGGCCTATGGTTGGGTGGAACGTTGCAGTGGTACAGCTGGTTGCAGGACAAGTTCTTCTCAAAATAAGTGTTCTTGTCTATGCTAATCTCTGCAATTGTATTTCTTGCATTGCGATTGCTTGATGGAATGTGATGAACATGTTGGCTGCGTTGAATTGATGAATTGTTCCTTTGAATAACTGCAATTATAGGCATCTATGTATGTTTCCTTCAATGCATTGTTAAACTAAGTTGCAGGGTTAGAATGTCGGATTGATGTTGGCCTGGATGGCCAAGTCTGTTCAAATACTTCGATTAGCAGGTCGAAATTCGAGTAGAAGCCTTATTCCGCAGGCAGATTGCAGGATACAGAAGACATCCTTTGGCAGATTTGGACCTCTGCAAATTCCTTTCCGCAACTGGCGGGATGCGAAATCGCGATTTCCACAATTCCCAATCTCGCAACTCAAGTTTTTCGCGCCGTCGATTTTTGCGGGATGATTCTTGGCCGTCGATTTGATCCCAAATGCGGGACCGTTTGTGATCGTTGATTTTCGTTGCAGTTTTTCTCCGTCTTTCGATCTCCTCTGAGATCTTTCCTTGCAGATCGTCGAACTGATCAATGGAAGACGGGAGGGAGCGTGACAGCGTTGGAAATGTCGAGAAATGATTTATGACCACTCCCTGTGCTTCGATGAACAGTAAAAGTTCTTGATGAAATTTTTAATTCTGCATGATAATGGGGTATGGGTACATGATAGCTACTAAAATCTATCTTAGAGTTATGTATCTATCTTAGATTTATGTGTGTGCAAAACTATTACATAACATAATAATAATGAAAAAGATAACATAGAAAATAGTTTTAAAAGCGTTGTTTTAGGATTATATTTGAATTTTAATTTGCAATGATTTTATATAACAAATATTATTTTAAATAATTTTATATAGAAAATAGTTAAAAGCGCCACATTGTTTTAGGGGTTTTATAGAAAATAGTTAAAAGCGTCAATTTGTTTTAAGGGCTTTAGGATTATATTTGAATTTTAATTTGCAATGATTTTATATAGCAAATATTATTTCAAATGATTTTATATAGCCTAATGAAGAGCACAAACGGATATACATATTAGGAATATATATTAGAAAACTATACAGACATTAATATTAAAATTTAAAAAAATAATAATGATAATTATATAATAATTATTATAAAAAAAATTAGGTGGTGGTGGTGGTTAATGTCTACTTAGACCAAACCTTGGTTTATCGGACCTAAAGAAACCAATTAATTAGTTTGTTTTAAAATTGTATTCATATGCTTAAAGAGCTTGGTGAGAATCGTACCGAGCTCACTATAATTTTGGCAAGTTAAAATGCTAGGAAGGTCGGTGTTGCAACAAAGGTTATGAAACCGAGATCTAATGTGGGTGTACGTAGGGCACTCTAAGAGGAAGTGATTTTCATCTTCAATCTTCCTATTCTCACAGATATGGCAGATCCTTTCCACCCATGGTGTTTTAGGAACTGTTTAGCGACCTGCTTCACTATGGAGTTCATGAGAGTTCGTTCTTATCTTGGCTATATTAGTTTTTCTCTTTGAACTCGTTAAAACAGAGAGATACTTTTGATCTTCTAGAGTAGGGTTGATGACCTCCTTATAATATCTTAATTTTCTATTAGCCTCTAAATCTTTCTCACAGCATAGTTTCCCTTTAAACTTAGAAGTAACAATATTTTTGATGTTATTGATATTTTGCAATGCGATATTTTGGTCGATCTCCCAGTGGTTTAACCAGGCCCTGGTTTCTTTATACCAACCTCGCTTGAGCCTAAGGTGGTTTTGGATAGAATTAAAAGCTAGCTTAGGAAGTCTATGGTCTCCCATGTTATTGATTTTGTGCTTGTACAATAGGAGCCTAGTCATAGCTAAGCTCTCGTTAGGGGAAATACCCACTTCTATAAGGAGAATAGGATATGGTGCATTGCTTTTAATTTTGAGGTTATACGTTATAAAACGCTTCTAGATTTGCTCAATATTTCTCCAAGATTCTCTAGAGATGCTGCAACCCCAAACCTCACATCGATACAAGATAACAGGAGTGACTAAAGTTTCAAAGAGGAACTTCTTTTTATCCCACATCACACGGTTTGCTTCTTTACAATTATTTTCAAGACCAAAGTAACCTTTCCACTCTCCATTAATCCTTTTCTCAATGCTATAGTTCCAGTTGAGCTTGTGATGAATATCAATTCCTAGGTATTTGTAAGAAGACACTTCCTCCAGGTTGCTATTATCATACGCAAAATTAGCGTAAGTGTCCTTCTTGGATTTGATAATTATAACTCTTGTTTTTGTCAGTGTTGACAGTCATACCCAGGGTAGAGCAGAAACCCTTAAGAAGTCATAGTTACTTATCAAGATCAGATGGACACCTTTCCAGAAGAACAATATTGTCAGCATAGAGAAGAAGGATGACGACTATTCTAGCTAAGAACATGCCAGCACAACCTGCTTCTTCTAAACAACCTTCTAGCTTATTGATGTAAATGCCAAAAAGGGTAGGGGAGAGGGGAAACCCTGTTTAACTCCGATATTAAACTTAATATCTCTTGACCACCCCTCGTTTCTTTTAAATTTAGTGATTACATTCTCGTATAACCTTATTGTGGTAGCTCTCAACTCGAAAGGAACCTTTAGCTCTTCTAATCTATTCCATAGGTTATTTCTAGGTACCGTATCAAAAGCCTTTGTAAAGTCCACAAAGCAACAAAAGAGATTGGATTTATCATTATGACACTCCTCCATAATGATCCTAAGCATAACGAGGTGGTTCGTTGTTTCCTTCTAAAACCCGCTTGTCCTTTAGCCCGCTTATCTTCACTTTCAAGCCATTTGTTGATCTTCTTTTCCAAAATAATACCATATAACTTGGCTAAGAGGGGGCTAATATTAATTGTCCGATAATTAGAGGGCTTATTTGTATCTCCACTTTTAAAAATAGGGATAATGAGGCTCTGAGTCCAAGGTTTAGGGAACCTTTGCTTGACTGCTTGATTGAAAAGCTTGTGGATGTGAGGGATGAGGACAGGACCTCCAATTTTTAAGATTTCTACTTGGTTACCTTCAATGTCCTTAGCTTTTCCATTTTCCAAACACTTAACCCCAAAATCTATGTCTTCTAATGAGAAAACTTCTACCATTGTGAACAGAGTTTCAAAGTGATCTAAAATAAACTATGAATAATTTTTTTTCAATTTATACTCTACATAACATAAATCTTAATATATGATATAAATTTTAATATTAAATATGATAAATAATGCATCTCCAACTTCCACCATAAATTACAATAAATTATATTTCTTCAATTTACTACGGACATAAATCATATAATTAAATATGATGTTTAATGCATATAAGTTTTATAATAGAGTATTGGGAGCATTAATAGCATAATTAATTAAATAAAATTATTTTAAATTATAAAAATTAAATAATAAACAATTTAGATAATTTTTTTTAAAATTTAATTCAACAATATAAATTATTAGAAATATATATTTTATTATTCCGTGCAAGGGGACCTATATACTTTTTCATGGAAAGTCCAAATGCATTGAGTTACCATGAGTTTGCTTTTTTCATTACAAAATTTTCTCATGTTTTGCTAAAATTTAATCATCCATAATAAAATAACTCCGTCTCTCTATTCTAAAACTAAAAAGAAAAATTACATCACGTCACTTCTCTAGATTGATCTTGATCAGTCAATTGATTCTCTAGGATTAGAGATACAATGATGGGAGTTTGACGGTATCTTATTTTAAAATTCTGGGTAGGATTTAGAGAAGTAAGTTTTTTTTTTTGTTTTTTTGTTTTTTTTAATTCATTGTGTAAATTTTTTTAAAATTATGATTTTTATTATTTAAATTATAATTTTGATTATATAAATGAATTCAATTTTGTTTAAATAATGATTTTTATTATTTAAATTGCAATGTTGATTAAAAAATAAATTCAATATTCTAAATTAAAAAAAAGTTATATACTCAATTTTAATTAAATTTTAACTTAAAAAATAACTAAAATTGAATACAGATTATTGGTAACATTGAAATGTTTTTTTTTCGAATTACACTTGATGGTAAAACTCACCAATATTTTTTCATATTTTATGGATAGTAAAAGTAGTAAGTCATCGCACCAATATTTTTTCATATTTTATGGATAGTAAAAGTAGTAAGTCATCGAATCCTAAATCCAAAAGACTCAAGACTAAAACTAATGACCTCCTCGAGCAAAAGACTCAATGCTAAAACTAGTGATATCCCTTTGCATTAGGTCGTGGCATGCAGCCCCACACAACTACTTGACAAGGGTGCCATTTGTGGACAACGTATATTATTAAAAAATAAGCCAAAAGGTCCTCATAACATCGTCTTTAATGTATATAATCGTTGTGTAATTATCAACGGATTGAGACGCTGGTTTTGTCCCATGACAAATGAAAAGTATCCACTCACATACTCTCATTGAAACCCTAAAGTTACATAGTACACAAAAATTATTTATTATTTATAGATTTTATCTAGAACCTTGAGCAATTGGAACTATCTTGGAAGTGATAGGTTAGACTTTGAAGTGACAAGTTGAGCTATTGAACACTCTTTGGAAGCATGTTTGAAGTGACAAGTTGGGTAATTGGTCTTGGATCTCATTGCCTAACTTATCATTTCAAACATACTTTAAAAACTCTCACTAAACTTTTAAATGAAACTCGAACCAAAACTTTGAAGTGATAGGGTTCGCACAGGGTTTGCAATGTGGAACCACCTCTTATGTGATATGTGGGTAGTTAGATCTTGATGGTTTTGAATTGCCAATGGAACCATCCTTTGAAATTATAAATAGAGAAATGAGACCTTCATGGTTCACATTGTGAAACCTATAAGTTTAGATATAGTGTGTAGTTTCAAGTATACAACCTATCACTTCAAAGATAGTGTTGTTCTCACTGCTCAATTTATCACTAGACAGTGTGTGTCACTATGTGGTTTCAATTGTACAATGTATCACTTTAGAGATAATACATGGTTCCAACTATGCACTTGTCACTTCAAAACCCTTATTGAATTGACATTACCCCCAATACACAATTTTGGTTCAAAATTTCCCAACTTGTCCCTTCAAAGTTTTTGAGGTGACATAATTCCTATTGCCAACTAGGCACTTTACTTTGCATGTCACTTCAAAGTGTATGTGGTGACATGGTTCTCAATGTCTAACTTATCACTTCAAAGTTTTGGGCATAATTTGTAAGAGGTCACATAGTTTCCAATGCCCACTTTATCACTTCAAAGTTCCATTATTTTTAAAAGATCACATGGTTTCCAATGTGCTACCTATCACTTTAAAGTTCCAATTAAAATTTAAGATGGACAAATTTTGCCCATAATAACCATTCATGATCTACTTGTTTAAAATGAAAATGAAACCATCCACCATCAAAACATTCACTAAAGATTCTACATTATTTTAGATAGAGTGTTGTAAAACTTGTGTTGCTTCCCTTTGATAGCAACTAGATTCTACACCTTAATTAAAGGAAAAACTTTAGACTCCATTTTGTTTCGTAAATTCACGTAGATTATTAAACAAACATAATTCTTAAATTGTAAATTTCATTAGAGAGTATGCCACATTCACATCTCCATAGGTTTTCCAAAATTCGCAAGCAATGAATATTGTAGGTTCTTTTAACTAACTACTTTGATGTTGATCTTCCATGATGTGCACATCCCATTTATAAACTCCAAATATTTGCTAGTGTTGCATTCAATAGTTCATTGCATTAATACTTTCTTGCTCAATCATAAGCAACTTTGTGGACATATTTTAATACATCATAGGCAAGTACATTGGCAGATATGCATTGTGGGAACTGAATTCTATGTAGCTCATTTCCTTTTGGAGGGCTAGGTGGTGCCCAAATTTGTTTGCAAATGTGGTTGGTGCGGTACAAAAGCATCATACCAATATTGATATTGGGGATATATCACATTGGTTGGTCGTGTAAGTCATGTTTGGACTTTTCCATCTTTTGCCAAAATCTATGGATGCAGCTAAAGTTGGATTTGCGTTGTTCTTTCCTTAAACAAAGAGACGCCAAGATTCTATTGTTATAAGTATTTTCTTGATGTGGAACACTATTTCCAAGAAAAAAAGGTATCCAATACAAAATCTATAATCCCATCATGTGTGGAAACTAGTACAAAATATCCTTATATTAATGTCCATTATGTGCACACGTATTCATTATAGTGTCATGTTTGGACTTTTTCCATTTTTGGACAGAATCTAGCAAGAATTCTTGAGTGCAACCAAAGTTGGGTTTGCATTTGTACATTCCTGAAGTGAAAGGACATCAATATTTTTCCTTTTTTCTTGATTGCAAGCATTTATGTTCAACAAGGTCATTTCATCTATCCATATAGGTTGTTTCATCATGGGGGCATTATCTCCACCAAATCATCTAGGATTTTGAACAAACTATCTTCCTTCTTGCAACTTCTTTCTCCATTAGTACTATATTGGATCGATTCTATGGGTCAATAAATGTTGTTGGATATCTCTCTCTCTCTCTCTCTCTCTCACACACACACACACACACACACACACACACAAACACAAGCTCTACCAATATGCTTTGTTAAATATCCATTTTCTTAGCTAAAATGAACAATTGGTTGAGAACTAGATGTTGTTACAACATGATTATCCTAGTGTGATGCATTAGGAAATTCAAAACACTCCAAAAGACATTTTAGACGAGACATTGAATTCCCCAACATAAACAATTGCGGTCAATGGAAAATCCCCAAGTATGATGATAAATTCTAAAGGCATTCAACTTGAATTACTAACCCACATTATTGATGAAGTTCCACCATAATTGAACATCAATAATTTTTCCTTGGTTATATATATATATATATATATATATATATATATATATAT
>LPNX010309652.1:0-45517 GCA_001517045.1 Pseudotsuga menziesii | reverse complement strand
AACTCTACCAAGTGTAAGTAGTCTTCCCACTTGGTTGGTTTGTCCATTACATACATGCGAAGCATGTCTTCAAGCACCTGATTAACTCTTTCTGTCTGACCATCTGTCTGAGGATGGTATGCAGTGCTGAAGTTTAGCTTTGTACCCAGATCTGCAAACAACCCCTTCCAAAAGTTGGAAGTGAACTTGACATCCCGGTCAGAGACTATTGCCTTCGGCAATCCATGCAATTTGAATATCTCCTTCATGAAAATCTTTGCAATGTCGCCAGTCTCATATGTAGACTTAACCGGTATAAAATGTGATGCCTTAGTCAACTTGTCTACCACAACCATAATAGAATCATGTTGTCTCCAAGTCATCGGAAACCCTGTAATAAAATCCATGGAAATAACTTCCCATTTCCATTCCGGAACTGGGAAAGGCTGCAACAAACCTGCTGGATGTTGATGTTCAACCTTTACCTGTTGACACTTCATACACCTTGAAATGTACTCAGCCGTGTCCTTTTTCATACCTGGCCAAAAGTACTGCTTTCTAGCTGTAGCAATGGTCTTTTGATATCCTGGGTGTCCAGAATACGGAGCTTGATGGATTTCGTCCATAACAACTCTCCTCAAATCTGCTACATCTGGAATATAAATTCTACCTTTATAAGTGAGAAGTCCATCTTTTTCCAATTTTTATCCCTCATACCTCTTCTCAAGACTTTGCTGCTGCAACTTGTCTTTTACCTGCTCATACAATTCATCTCCAGCAACATGACTAACAATCTGCTGCCTCAAACCCGATTGGAAAATACTAAGAGATGCCACATGCATTTCTTGCATCTTCCTGCTGAGTGCATCAGCTACCTTATTCTCCTTCCCCTTTATGTGCTTGATTTCAAAATCAAACTCGCATAAAAATTCCAGCCATCTTGCTTGCCTAGCGTTCAAAGTAGGCTGATCAAATAGATACTTCAAACCACAATGGTCTGTTCTAAGCTAAAATCTCCTGCCCATCAAGTAATGTCTCCACATCTTGAGAGCATGTACTATGGCTACAAGCTCTAGATCATGAGTGGCATAGTTCTTCTCATGCTCCTTCAGCTTTCTCGACTCATAACATATCACATGGTTGTCCTGCATAAGGACTCCTCCTAGCCCTTATCCGCATGCATCGGTACACACCACAAATTCTTTTTCTAGATCTGCAACTTTCAATATGGGTGCACTAGTGAGAAGATTCTTCAACTGCTGGAAGCTTTCTTCACACCTCGATGTCCATTCGAACTTCATCCCCTTCTTTTGCAAAGAAGTGATTGCATGTGCAACTTTGGAGAATCCCTCAATGAATCTCCTGTAGTATCCTGCAAGTCCCATAAAAGATCTTACATCTGTCACATTTCTTGGAGTAGGCCAATTCATAATGGCTTCTATCTTTTCAGGGTCCACAGATATACCTTCCTCTGAGATAATGTGACCCAAATACTGAATTATATCTCTATAGAAGTCACACTTGCTTAGTTTTGCATACAACTGATGCTCCCTGAGCAATTTCAATGTCAATCTCAAATGCTCTTCATGTTCTTCCTCATTCTTAGAATAAACAAGAATGTTATCAAGGAAAACAAGAACAAACTTGTCCAAATACCTGCTGAAGACACTATTCATAAGGCACATGAATGTAGCTGGTGCATTTGTGAGACCAAATGGTACCACTACAAACTCATAATGCCCATACTTTGTCCTAAAGGCTGTCTTATGAATGTCTTCATCATTGATCCTTACATGATGGTAACCAGATCTCAAGTCAATCTTGGAAAATACCTTTGCTCCTCTCATTTGATCAAAGAGGTCATCAATCCTAGGCAAAGGATATTTGTTCTTCACAGTGACCTTGTTCAACTGTCTGTAATCGATACATAACCTGAGTGGACCATCTTTCTTCTTGACAAACAGAACTGGTGCTCCCCAAGGAGACACACTCGGTCGAATATACTTCTTTTCCAACAACTCTTGCAGTTGCATCTTCAATTCTAGCATCTCTGGTGTACTCATTCTGTAGGGTGCCTTGGACACTGGTGCTGCTCCTGGCACAAGTTCAATTGTGAATGGCAATGTCCCACTTTGGAGGAAGCCCTGGAATCTCATCAGGAAACACATCCCTGAATTCCTGCAACACCTGATAGTCCTCCAACCTAGGAGTTTCATCTCTCTTTTCCTCCAAAATCTGAGCTGCATACAATTGGCAACCCTTCCTACAAAACTTCTTTAACTGCATTGTTGAAACCTGCCGTACTGAAATCGCCTTTGGAATGCCTTTCACAACTACTAGGTTTCCTTCTTCATTCATGCATTCAAAAGTCTTATTGTAGCAATCAAGCTTCACCCTGTGGGCTTCTAACCAATCCATTCCAATGAGAACATCATAGGAACCAAGCGGTAGAACATTCAGATCAACACAAGTGACCAATCCATTCATGACTAATGGACATTTCTCTACCACTTCACTAACCTTTCTCTTAGTTCCAGTAGCTAGTTGAACTAACCAAGACTTTCTATGCTTTACTTTCTTAAAAGCACAATTCTCCACTACTCTAGGAGTAATGTAGCTATGCGTAGAACCAGGGTCAATCAAAATAGAAACAGATTGCTCAACAATCTTACCTGCTACTTCAACTATGGTCGACTGGTGATCTGCCTGGCGGTCCTCCAGTGCTGCATAGATCCTAGAAAATGCCCTTGCTACTTGACCCACTGTTTCCGCTTCTTGAATGTTATAAGTTGGCCTTGCACTCTCATTCTCGAGTGGACAATTCTTGCGCATGTGGGGTCCACCACATTTCCAACATTGAAGTGGCCCTCTGTTCTGTTGTGGATCCTTAGGCTTTTCTCCTATCACTCCAACCGGCTTACTCGCAGCTTGAGAGGGTTGCTTCTGCTGAGTCTTGAAGCTAGAAGGTTTGAAACCTTTCTTCCTTTGGTCAAACTTCTCGTTCTTCTTGTCCTTCCATGCCTTATGGTAATCTGGCTTACCTTTGCTTTGCTCATAACAATACTTAGCCTTTCTTATTGCTTCTTCAAGAGTTCTAGGTTCATAAAACTCAATTCTATCTTTGTAAGACTGAGGTAATCCACTCAGAAAATGATGGACCTTCACTTTTTCATCTCTGATATACCGGACATACCTCAACAGCTCTAAAAACTTATTTGCATACTCTTCCATGGTCTGCTGTCCCAATCTCAGCTCATGGAACTCCTTAATCTTGTCATCATAATACCTGTCAGATAGGTATTTCTGCTTAAAGTACTTCTTGAACTGTTTCCACTTAAGCCTCCTTTCACTGATCTTCTTCACTTGCTTGAAGTGTTCCCACCAAATGGATGCTCTTCCATTCAGATTGAATATGGAAACTCTTGCCTTCATGTTTCCTGAATAATCATGCACTTGGAAGTACTTCTTAATACCAAGAAGCCAAGCTTCAGCCTCTTGTCCAGTCTTTACCTCACCATCAAACGTAGGAGGTTTAGCTTTCTTGAATTCATCACGAGAGTGATCCCTATGGTGCCTCTTTCTTTTCCTTTTATGAGAAGAGGAACTTGAATCCCCGCTGGATTCTTCAGAATTAGATGATCCACTGGAAGTCCTTCTCCTTCTCCTAGCACTACTCTTACTGCCTTCTGGTCTTGTTGTACCTCGTCCAGAGTCTATCTTTCTCTGCAAGTCTGTCAAACTTTGCAACATAGTAGCATTCAACTGATGCTGCTCTTCCTGGGCTTTGATCAAGCTTCTCATATTAGCTGCAACATCTGACGGTGTCTCTTGGAATCTCCTTCCATTAGACTCATTGTCATCATTTCTATTACGTACATTTTCTCCCATGGCATCTTCTGCTTGCTCATAAGAATCCCGAGCATCATACCCATCATGAGTTCTCATACTGAACCACCACTTACTTACCAAATGCACTATCTGGAATACTTCCCTTGAAGGTGACTATGACTCTGCAATGTGTTAGTAACACAATTGTTAGATGCATAATATTGATATAAACCAACATTACTTACCTTCTCCTGGAATAACCATAAAATAACAAATGCCCAAACACACAAAATTTTCTTCGTCAAGGAATGACTGTCTAAAGGGGACGACGGGGGTCAAGGGGGCTTGCCCCCTTGTGGTTGCTGCCTCTTTTCTCATTTTCAGCCCTAAACTTTCACTGAGAAACAGTAAAAAATTCCACTGGAAAATAGTCGAAAACTGCTGAGAAATCCCATGGAAAAACTCAGAATTTTCCTTTCCTTCTCATCGGCAGTCGGAGGTCTTTCCACATCGGCCGGCAAAAGCCTTCGGCTTCCACAACAGCGGATGCTCCTTTGCTTTCCTCTTTCGATCGACGCACTTTCTCTTGCGGCGTCGGCAATCTTTTTTTATCGGCCGGTAAATGCCTTCGGCTTCCGCAACGGCGGACGCTCCTTTGCTTTCCTCTTTTGATCGGCGCACTTTCTCTTGCGGCGTCGGCAGTCTTTTTTGATCGGCCGGCAAATGCCTTCGGCTTCCGCAACGGCGGACGGGAAATCATTAATTCTTCCGCAACACTGGAAGTCCTTCAACATCGGAAGCCAAATGGCTTTGGCTTCTGCAACGGCGGACGGGAGATCACTTTCTCTTTCGCAACTGCGGAAGTCTTTTTACATCGGAAGCCAAATGACTTTGGCTTTCGCTACGGCGGACGAGAATCCACTTTTTCTTCCGACGATTTCATCACTTAGACAAATTTTGAAAATTTGTCTTTCTTTGACCGCGTCGGCTGTCGGCGGTCTTTTTTCATCAGAAGCCAAATGACTTTGGCTTCTGCAACGGTGGCTCACCAAAGTCTGAATCCTTCCGACGTCCACTCTTACTTGGAGAAATTTTCAACTTCGGGCGTCGGCTGACTTCTTACATCGGACGCGGAATCGCTTCGCTATCCGCAATGGCGGATGGAAAAATGTTAAACCTTCCGCTACAGCGGAAGTCAATTCCGCCAATCCTTCCGACTGTTCAAACACTTAGGCGATTTTTTGAAACTTGCTGTTGCTCTGCCGAACAGAGAAGGTAATTCTTCCTTCTGTCACTGCATCTTCTTGGCCCATAGAGGCCCATTGCTGCAACCCAGAGCTCTAATACCATACTGTCACGTCCCCATGCCTCCGACCGGCGAAGAGGACGCAACTACAAGCTTCAAACACACGGGCTAAGAGCCCCATGAACATGTACATGAATAAAATTGCTAAAAACAGAATGCTTAAACATACACACATGAACATTTATCATGCACAGATGCAATCATCTTTCAGACACAGCGGAAACATCATACATTTAAGCCAACATTCATTTAACAGGTTCATCATTTTCATTAACAGAATTTACAGTTGCAGAAGTAAAATGGATAGATCACTTATCTTCTGGAAACTTTGCTCCGCAACCAGCTACGTCGCTGCAACGTTCCACCCAACCATAGGCCAGCGTGCTCCTTAATCTCTCAGCAGCGCTGCCACCCCCGAGCTGGGCATGATTCTCCAAGGAATAAGGGAACAGCAGGCTTACACGTAGCCAAGGATACACAAAACACACAGCCAAGCCAACAGAGTTGGGTTTATCAGGCCATCAAGGAGTTGGGAAAGGCTAAATGCTAAGCTGGTGAGCTCATTGCAGAGCCAAGAACACCTACACCAGAACTAGCCTAGCCTCTAAGACACCCAAACACACCCAACACAAGGAATCAGTCCCTTCTCTGCTACACAGTCCCTCAGGCCCTGCATTCCCTTCCAGTGCTATTCAGGGTTGATGGGGAAGAAGGCCAGCCCTCTAGCTCTGTCTGTGTGGTTTCCAGCACCAGGTTTATCAAGCAAACCAAGCCAACATCCCTGCTCCTTACACAGTCCGAAGACCAACCATTGCACGTATGCAATCAATTATCTATCACAGCTTAAACAGGGAAACGAATTACTGAGAGAATCCCAACCGTTCCAACATAACAGCAACACAATCAGAACAGGGGAAAACCCACAGCCCGTCCTGGGCAACAAAATCGTCGGCAAAACATCCACAGACCACGCTAGGAAATAAATTACAGTCTCCCGACAGAGAGGACGCGGATAGGAAGTGCGTGAGACCAAACAAGAAGGAATCCTGTGTGTGGAAAAAAACAATCAGACCCCATGAGGAATGAATAGACAATGGAGGTCCTGCGTGAGGAAAAACGGCTCCGTTTTTGTCCGTGGATGAACAAACAACAGGGAGGACGTGAAATTGCAGTGCGTGGGTGTTCAGCAACTCGTGGGAAGAAGAAAAATGTCTGCGTGAGACCAAATCACCCAGGGCCTGTGCGCGAGGAGAAAACAGACAAAATCGTGGGGAGAGTGGAATTGCCTGCGTGAATGAAGTCAACAGGGGTGGAGTGTGCATGTGGGTGAGGACTGACAGTCCTGCCACCCCACTCCCCAAAGCCATTAACTACCTCAACCACCAGCAACCATTATTCAATGAAGGTGGTTGGAATAAAAATAAGGGGAGAAGACACATGGGTATTTCCCTAAGTGGCCCAAGGTTTAACAATTTCCCCCACCCTTATCCTTGTGAAAATCATGCCCCTTTCGATTTAGTTGCCGCGACCGTAGCTGGTTGTGTTCATTCAATTAATCATAGATGCATATTTACATGATGACCAACATAATATATATATGCCGCATGCCCCGATACACCATCGGTGACAATTTAAATCCAAAACATAGCATTACTGATCAATTGTGGGGCCTTGGCCTTTAGTTCCACACCATTACCATTTACAATATATACATCATCATATAAATCTAATGCAATGGGGTCAAAACCGAGGTGTTACAGCCCTCCACTCGAGCTCCAGAGCTAGGCGCCATCTGGACTTTCAAGACCATACCATCAGCCTCCCCACCACAACTCGCAGCATCATGACAGACCTTAGGAGAAATGACACCTGCATCAGATGGAGCCAACACTACGACCGTTCCTGTCGAGCCATCCTCGAGAGCAAGATGACCTGATATCTCGTCCACTGATAAGAATTTCATAAGGAGGGGAAACGAGTTTTTAAATTTTCCCAAGAAGGTTTGTGTCGCCACACGGTCTAGAGGTAGAGGGAAGCATACATCACCGACTGGATCCAAACCCACCTCAGTCGACAGTATTCCAAATTCCTTAAAAACGACTGAGTGACATTGAGCTTTAGAATGTCCAATGCCCCTACATTGAAAGCATCTAAAGGGTACCCGCCAGTAGTCTAATTTATGGGTAAAAGTACCACCTTCCCAAATCACCTCCAGCTCCCCTGGGAGCCCTAGATCCATATCCATCTCAACCAACACATGGGGAGCAATAAGATCAGAACCCAGAAGGTGAGAATCTTCAATATGAATAAATTTACCAATCGAGTTGGCCACCGCCCTGAAACCCTTAAGGTTCCAACAGAAAAGAGGGAAATCGGGCAATATCACCCATAAATGTCGCTTAGGAAGAATAGCAGCACTAGGGTTGAAATTTACTGACCATCTAAACAAAACCAAAGAACCTTTATCCTTAACCCAAAAATGTTCCTCAATTGTCTCTCGATCTTCCTCAGAAATAAAATGAAAGCAAACCAACCATTCACCAAGGCCAAAATGCGAGGAATGTTTTTGATGAATGGTTTCCAAACCTCATGGATCCAATCCAGAAGTTCATCTCTGGAAATTTTAACTAACTCCATATTTCCCACCAACAACCTAAGGGACAAAGCCGGAACTAGATCCATGGTGACATTCCTGCCCAAAACGCAAAGGGGCTTTCATTTCTGGGCTTTTTCAAATTTAGGTCGACCACCAAGGACCGCAGGTTTTTCTCGCTAATGGACAGGGCACCACCATGTGAAGGAACACAAAAATCAGAGTTACATATGTCAACATCGCAGGTATCCCCGTCCCCAAAGAGAACACAACTCGCAAATTTGTTGGAAGGAGGTGCAACCCTCAAGACCATGTGAGAAGAGGATGAGACGAGGGAAACACCGAGGATATTCCCAGTCGACCGACGGCTAGGGCTCTGGGCCAAACCTATCGGAAAAAAGAACACAAGGATAAACCCAACAAAAAACACCCCAAGAGAAACCGAGCAATAGATTTTTTGGACACCACAGGGAAACCGAACTATGGATTTTCAGACATAAACAGTACTTCCCACTTTTTAACCTGGTTGGTACTAGACTAAGCCAAGCTCAGTTGGACTCCACAACCATAGCAAAGTCTCTCCATAAGTGCAACCATCCTCCCTTTGATGATGATCCATCCCTATACATTCCCTCCAATAAAGGGATCAATACCAAGATAGATAAATTTCTCATTTCCAATTTTTCCATGATACCTGTGATCCCAACAATGGATAGGATTTCAAAAAACCATTCCATAAATTTGATACTTGACCTACCACTTTTTTGGCATTCTTAATCCATTCAACCACAAGCTTGCTTTTATATTATCTACATACACACAACTTTCTTTCATTTTGCAACATATTGAAGTTCTGTTGGGTTTTTCATTTCCCCACTTGAGGGGTATGCTAGTTTTTTTTTTTTTTTTTAAATACAAAACGTAAAAAAGAATAAACTGAAATGGAAATTAGGTGGTTTATAGATTATGACCCCATATAAAATATCAAATATGGACTAAACTTCCGAATTTTATGGGAAATTAGGTGGTTTATATGTTATGACCCGTAAAAAGTATCAAATATGGACTAAACTTCCCAATTTTAAAGTAAGACTAATATGTATTAGTTGAATTTATGGTCTAACTTCCGAATTTTATGGTAAGACTAATATTAATTAAATTTATTAATTTATCTTACAGAAAACACACACATAGAAAGTAGAGAACCTAGAACTGGACCACTAAAGGAAAACTTCACTAAAATGCGCTACATAATATTCTAAATTTCTTATATTTTATTTTTTATTCCTATAAACAATTAAAATAACGTATAGTCTTATATTTATACGTACTACGCAAGGATATAAAGGACTAAATTCAGCGCTTTATTTACCAATTTTCAAAGTCAACTTTTTTTTTTTCAGCAGAAAAAATGCCAGACCTTGTTATTCAGAGAGAATCAAAGGACATCTTATACATGGCAGCCAGTCTGAACAGGCTTCTAGGCTAGGAATAAGCCAAAGGGGATCCCTCTACTCACCAAGAATTCTTCACTTCTATCATACCGAAATGAAACAAGTGCATTCTTGGAGATAACCAAAAGGAATATCATGAGCCCACAAGAATCCAGGCTCAAAGCAAAACCATAAAACAGTTCAAGCGAGGAGCTGATCTCTGAGACAAGAGGTTTGAAAAACAATCTTAGAAATCACTGAGCATGATCAGGAGGCTGATAGTCTTATCACAGATGGCTCAAGATCGGTCTTTTCCAGTAAAAACAATATACGTGCCAAAAAAGAAGATAGGGACTGAGTCCCGACACAAAGCTTTAAAAAGCTGAAAATTTCCATGATCAGAGATCATATCTTCCATAAATTCTGAGAAGATTCCAATACCAGGATCCAACACAAGAGCCTTCTTTGAGAGACAATCAGCCTGCTGATTATGCTCATGATAAATATGATTGATAGTAAAAAAAGGAGAGAAAAAATGAGTAAGAGATCTGATATCCTCGCACCAATGTTTCAGACCCGGAGTATCCAAAGAAGACAGCCTGTTGGCCCAATTGATAATGACTAGAGAGTCACCATAGATGGTTTGAAGAGGGATCCCCAAGAGCTTAGACATAGCGAGGATAGAGGCCACAGCCAAGAGAGAAGCTAAGGAAATGAGAGTCATTCAGGTGCAGCGCAAAGCCTGCTCCTCCAAGGTCATCAGCAGTTGCCCTGTCAAAAAACCCACAAGGATAAGAGAGCTGAGGGTTGGGGCCAACATTTCTGAACTTGTGTTTTTGATTTGGAGCAGGATAGAGAAAACAGAGAGCTTGAACCTGATGAATGATATCTGAGAAAGATAGCAGCTTATTTTCGAATAAGCAAAGGTTTCTGAATCTCCACAAGCTCCAGAAAATGAAGAGTGGCAAATATCTGCTGTCAAAGTGAGCTGAAGTGTTCTTAAACCAGAGTTCCAGAAAAGTTCTGACTGAGCAATTTTTAAAGTGAGGAAGGCTCGGCTGCTCACAAAAAACATGAAAAACTCTGAAAGAAACGGTGCAGTCTAAGAAGAGGTGTTGCACTGTGTCTTCATTCAGCCTACAAAGACTACAGAAACCGGGACCCTGCCAACCTCTCCTTTGCAGATTATCCCAAGTTAGAACTCGGTTCATAACCACTAACCAAATAAAACAACGGATCTTGGACGGTATTTCGAAGGTCCAAAGAAAGTCCAGCACTTTATAATGTTCCAATGAGGGCTCATGGTAGTGATGAATAATGCGTTCATACCCCTTAGCTGCAGAGGGGTCACCAGCATACTTTTCATATGACCAGATTAGTGAGTCTTTCTGGTGTGTCAATCTGATTCGACCATATTCAAGACCAGAAATGAAATTGTTCCACAAGAGCCCCCATTCACCCCCCAAACCCAGATCTTCGGCGGTAAACCAATAACACTTAGCCCCATGAATGAAGTTACGAGCCTGTGCCGGAGTGACAATGCCATAATCCTCCAGATAATCACGAAGTTCCTGAGGAAGGATCATAAGTGCTTTAGTGCCCATAATTGGGTCAATACCGATACGTATATCTTCTCCATTCCCAACTTGCCAGGTAAGACCACATCCGAGCCAAGACAGAGTCTATAGAAAACCCTTCCAAATCACGGAGGCACAGTTCGCAGCGAAGTCTTTTCTACGAATCCAGGATACCACCGAGAGATTTTTGAAGTACTTTACAGACAGAAGTTTATGCCAAATCCCATTCCCAGTCAGTGCCAACCATAAGCTCTTCAAACATAAAGAAAGGCTGAACCAGCCTAGATGTTTGATGCCCCATCGACCCAAGGAGGTCGGTTTTGAAAGGGACTTCCAATCCACTAAGTGATAATTTCTCTTAACAGCTGACGATCCCCATAAAAAATAAAAAATCAGTGACCTGAGCTTTTCTAGAATTGAAATGGGGATAGGGACCAGAGCCATCCAATATACCGGTAAACTTGAGAGTACAGCTTTAATTAAGACGAGTCTTCCTCCAATGGATAGCAAACGGAGTGTCCAGTGCTGGATTCTTCTTTCAAAGTTTTTTTATAAGCCAGTGGGAAGACAAGCGCTGGAGTCTTCAACTTATAGATTGGTTGATTTATTGGTTTCATTTTGTCGAAATAGTCTGACGTGGGAAGACAAGTTTTTGAGGGAAGTAGATAAGGGTGTTGCCGTATTCAAAATCTGCTTTCACATCTGCTGAAGCCTGAAGCAGCCAAAGTCTGGACTGACAACTTCTAACAGCCCCTGTGATATTTTGAACATAGACATCATTATGTTTATGATTTTATTTTGAGTACTTATGAGTGCAGGAACAACCCCGCCTCTGGAAGAACAGACACGCTGTTTCGAAGCCAGCTGTTGAGAACAAAATGGCAGGTCTTGCAATGGAAGCACCCAACCAGAAGCCTGTGCATGCCAACAACAACAATAGGAGGGCCTTTGGAGATATTGGCAATCCGGTGGGAGGCCTGAACTCCCAATGCAATATCACCGATGATGATGTTAGAAAGTACTATGAATACAAAATGGCAGGTCCTGCAATGGCAGCACCCAAGCAGAAGGCAGTGCAAGCCAACAACAACAATAGGAGGGCCTTAGGAGACATTGGCAATCTGGTGGGAGGCCTGAACGCCCAAAGCAATATCACCATTGATGATGGCAGGAAGTACCGTGCATACAAAATGAGAGGTCCTGCAATGGCAGCAGCCAACAAGAAGGCAATGCAAGCAAACAACCACAATAGGAGGGCCTTAGGAAACATTGGCAATCTGGAGGGAGGCCTGAACGCCCAAAGCAATATCACCAATGAGGAAGCCAGGAAGTACTGTGCATACAAAATGGCAGGTCCTGCAATGGCAGCAGCAAACCAGAAGGCAGTGCAAGCCAACAACCACAATAGGAGGGCCTTAGGAGACAATGGCAATCTGGTGGGAGGCCTCAACGCCCAATGCAATATCACCAATGATGATACCAGGTAGTACGTTGTTTGATGTTATTAACTTAGTAAATCAATGCCTCGTAAAAATAGAAGGGCCTTAGGAAACGTTAGCAATCTGGTGGGGGCTCTGAATGCCAAATGCAATTTCAACAAAGATGGTGTCAGGAAGTGTGTTGTTTGATGTTATTACTTAATATATAGTAAATCAATCCTTTGTAACTGATATTGTCTCTATGCATTTGGGTTTCTGTAGTTCTATTTGGTGGTCTCTCCCTCAATTGTGCTATCCTAAACTTGTGGATTGTCTACTGTTTCAGGAGGTATAGAGCAAACTTGGCTGTCAATGCCTACAAGGGAGCCAGTTCTAGCACTCAGGTAAGTTTAATAAGAGCCAGTTAGGCAACCTGAAAGATAGTTTTCTAGTAAACTGTCAAAGAAGGTCTAGTGTTTTCAAATTGAGAACCTCCAGGGATATTGAAATAACAACCTCTGTGGTGATCCAATTGTTTTCTTCATCATCATGCCTAGTATTCTATTTTTCTGGGCATGTTTAGTTTGTTTCTTTTCTTTCTGTTCCAGGGATCTCATCCCATTATCTATTTTCTGTGAGCCGTAGGAATCTCACTCTTTTAATCTTTTCGTTTTTTATTCCAGCAATCCCAAGGAGGGGGTATTGTTAAGAGGGTAGAAGAAAAAGCAAGGGCAGGGGTAGTCTGGGGAAACAAACAGAGCCGTACTATTAGAACGAAAGCTCCATATGCTACTCTCAGAGGAATTCTGCAATTTCTATCAGTGATAGCATATATTCAAGTGCGCAAGATGGGGGATTAAAAACACCATACCAACTGAAAGCAAGGAAAGTCCAATCAGCGACTGCAACACTATTAGCTCGAAGTGAGGTCTGTCTTATTGCTTTAAGTTCTATAAATTCACAGATACTTATTTTGCTTAGCATTGGTTCATATCCAAATACACCAACCAAAAGGTACCCCCAATTACTAGTGGGTTTTATAGACTTAACTTTGTGTTTATTTATGATTTAAGTGGAAAGAAAATGATTATAATTTTCATAAGGGCATTTCAGGATTCATTCAGGGACGTCTACGAGGTTCTCCCTAGCCTTGATGATGGAGACCTTGACAACGAACTGGCAGTTGTTGAATATGTTGGAGATATATACAAGTTCTACCGAAGATTGAGGTACGTCTCAATGTCAATGACTGCATTTTTTCTTGTGAATGCATAGGTAAAAATTATTTTCTTTTACGAAAAATTCGGAGATTTGTATGTCCAGAACATGAGCTGCGTACCTCCAGATTATATGAGAAGGCAGTTTGAAATCAAGGAGAATATGAGGGCAGTCCTCATTGATTGGTTGTTAGAGGTACAAATTTGTTCCTATACTAGTTCTATTTGTTGTAATGCTTAGATCTAGAAGAGGGTTATATGGGTTATTTCTTAGACTTGATATCGAAATTTTGCAGGCGCATCTGAGATTTGGCCTAATGCCAGAGACATTGTATCTAACAGTCAACATCATTGATAGATATCTTTCTATTCAGACTGTTACAAGGAAAGAATTACAATTAGTGGGTGTCACTGCAATGCTTATTGCTTCCAAATATGAAGAAATCTGGGCTCTAAAGGTAGGATGACTTACCGTTGTCTATAAGTATGGGAATAAGAAAACCTTTAGTGTATATAGCTGGAAACCTTTAACTTGTATAGCTAGTTGATAACAAGACCTGTTCGGCTCTTGAAATGTATGTATACTCTTCCAGGCTCTGTATTAATAGGGTGACAATCTCTGCTCCCAGAGAAGAGTACCCATTGTGTTGACAATCTCAGCACAAAAAATATTGCACAACGGCCTGCAGATTATTGACAAAAGAACTGGTTTATACTTGGCTACAGGTCAGTGATTTAGTGGAGATCACGGCATACGCATACACATCAAAACATATAGTGGACATGGTAATTAGATTTAACTGATGCTTTTTTTTCATTGGAATACGAAATGGTCTCCAAAGATACAGTTTGACTGATAAATTGATAATGTTACTTCGCAGGAGCGTACCATATTAAATAAACTAAAATTTAATCTTACAGTTCCCACTCCATATGTATTCGTTCTGAGGTTTCTTAAGGCAGCTGGTGCAGACAAAACGGTAAAGATCTGAACCCCACCAGTTTTCAAATATTGGTAGAATGATTTCCTGCTGTATTGATTAAATTTCTGTTCAAATTGCTTCAGGATATCTAGCATTCTTCTTGGTTTAGATGTCTTTTCTTCTTTGTATTCCAAATATTCCTCTGCTGTACTGACAAATCTTCAAATCATTTATCAAATGCTTCAGATGGAAAATCTGGCATTCTTCCTGGTTGACCTGTGTTTGCTGCATTACAAAATGATCAAATACTGTCCATCAATGCTTGCTGCTGCTGCTGTCTACACTGCTCAATGCACTTTGAAGAAGCGTCCATGTTGGAGTAAAACACTTATTTTTCACACTGGCTACTCTGAAGCAGACGTCAAGTAAGTCTTCTTGTTTTTAATGCATCATGCTTCTAATGAGTTTATCCTTCTAAAGTTGCGCACTACTAGACATCTAAGGTTTTCTCATCAGCTACAGGCAGGCAAACTGTAGATTATAATAACCAAAACATTGATCAGTCGCATCTAAAACATGGTGCATTGATTAGCTATGTTTTGACACTAATCTACTCATATACTGTCTGAATTGTGTATTCGAGTCCATTTTAAGAATTGGCTATTGTGCACATTTAACTTGTTCCAGGGAGATAAAACCATTTTTTTTTACTTGTTCCAGGGAATGCGCACACTTCATGGTTGACTTCCACCTGAATGCAAAAGGAAATCCGCAGAAAGTTGTTCATAAGAAGTATTCGAAATCCATTTTTGGCTCTGTACTTGGAAATTGGAATGCACATGATTAACACACACAAAACAATAAATTGTATTACTTAATCATACACACATACATCACATATATATAGCAGAAGAGGAGGTTTAACAGACTCCGAAATAAACGGATCTGAACCGCTCGTGAATCTGCTTGTAACAATATTATCTGATTCTCCATTATTATCTAACACTCCCCCTTAATGGAGAAATGGATTTTCTATCACAATTCACACACAATTACAACACTTTGAACATTCGTCTGTCTGTCTGGTCTTCCTCAGCACTGAAACCCACTCTGCAATCTCACGGCTTCCGCTCTTTCTTCTTCCTCTTCTTCGAGCTTTCCATAAACACATTTAAAGTCAAAACGCCTCTGACCATCTTTCTTGCACTTGTATACTGGACAATTTGACAACTTGGCTCATCGGGGATTCCGTGATAAAAGGTGCCAATTATTGATGCATTCTATTAACTTGCCTTCATCTGTAGGATTTTTGCTTTCGGCTATCCTTCAGTATCTAGAAGAAAAGTTTGGATACGGAATCGCCTCAACATTCCTTTACACAAGGTGACATTTAAACATAAGAATGTTTGTACTTGAAACTGGGGCTTCCAGCTTGAATCAAGATACAAGTTCTTAGTTTTACAAAACACTTACATAAAACAATAGCACATTACAAAACAACAAATCCAAAATTCTACATAAGAACAACCCACACACTCCATAAAATAATAAACTTCAGACACCAATCTGTAAATGGGATATAATCCGTTCTCCCAAACGCTGACAGATATTGCAGCATATAAGGAAACGATTGAACGCAATTCTCTTTCACTTCTGTATGCATTACGGAGATTCACAGTGGCTTTATAACAGAAAATGTAGTCCACTTGCACAGATCAATGACGGCTTTGATATCCTTCACGCAATGAATCTTCTTTCTCTCTTTTTCTCTACAGATAGATATGGAGCAGCAACAAACAAGCAGCGGCTTCTACAACATGTTTGTTGATTAATTGATTTCCTCTCCACAGCGGCTCTTAGAAATTAATGCTCACGGCATGAATACACGGCAGGATCTCCTTCAATACAGCAGCAACCACTGAGTGATTGGCGGGCATAGATCAACGGTAGGGTTGCTCCATGCACAATCCAGCTGTGCTCTTTCCTTTGGCTGATCAGAACAGATCGAAGTATGGCAGCCGGAAATGAATAGTACACCGATCCCTTAATTCAATCTTGCAGCTTATCGCGTTTCCTCCTTTAATTCATGGATGCAGCAGCAGGTGGTTTGTTCACTCAATTAAACAACGATCTCATGGTTTCAAATGCTGCGTGATGGCCCTCCCTCTCACGATCAGCGGTGCAATAATAATTAAGGTGGAAAAACATAATCAATCAACTCTATAAAACACAAACACTCAAGAAAACAAACACGTCACATTTTTTCTGGAATCTCACATTTTCCTCGCCTTCCCGTGAGGGAATCAAGCCAAAACAGGCTCTGATACCAACTTGGAAATTGGAATGCACATGATTAACACACACAAAACAATAAATTGTATTATTTAATCATACACACATACATTACATATATATATAGCAGAAGAGGAGGTTTAACAGACTCCGAAATAAACGGATCTGAACCGCTCGTGAATCTGCTTGTAACAATATTATCTGATTCTCCATTATTATCTAACATCTGTTGCTTCTTTAATCCCTGCCAACATACCTTTGGGAACAGTTGTATCTCCAGCAACTAATAAATATGCACACCAGACTTACTTCAGGAGGCCTTTTTGAAGGTTGCCAGTAAATCTGTGCAACCTGTAAATTAAGCTTTATGTATCATATTTTTCAAGTAGCACTCATCATTCGACATTCTTTATTGATGGAAACTTTGGTTCATAACATCACAGTAAGTAGAGAAGCCAATAGCCTAAAGAAGGTTTTTCATTCATTCTTCCACTCGGGTGAAAACTTATCACTGGTGGTGCTGCTAACATGATGTTTTTGGTTATGTTTATGTAAATAGCTCACCGGCGTGTAAATTTCTATTTGATGTTTTTTCATGCCTTGAAATCCTCATTTACACTGAACAATTAATTTTCATTTGCAAGATGAATGCTAGATGTTTTGAATTGCCCTTTTTGAACTAGCATAGACTGCCAACATCATTATACTTATGAATTTGCAGGCTTTTATTTATCATTGCAAATTTATACTTCTAAAGAAAATGTGAGATCATAAGCTTTGTGTACTCATCATTTGACATTCTTTGTTGATGGATACTTCGGTTCATAACATCTCTGTAAGTGGAAAATCCAATAGTCCAATAGTCCTGTAATTTAAATGTAATTTTGCTAGTGTCTAAAATTGAAGTAGGTCTATGTTTGAACCTTTCAAGGCATCCCTGGTTAAAAATGTGTTTTTTCATACCAGATTATGGCACGACATTTCATGGATTCTTGTTTTTTCTGTGTTCCAAGGTTCCTTTCATTTGGGATGAAAAAGAATAAGCTTCTTTTCACACCTTGAAACAGGCTCTTACTTCCACCCCCTTGAATTTTCCTTTGAATTTTACAAAGGAATTTATCATTTACATCTCTACATCTAATTCTGTCATTGATAGAGTGCTCATCCAAGAGGATACTGTTCGATCAGAGCACATCATATCTTATGTCAGTAAGAACTTGTTCAGTCCACCTCTCTCATACCCTTATGAGGATAAGCTAGCCTTAGTTGTTTCTTTTTTTGTCCATAAGGTGTGTCATTAGGCACTCATTAATAGGACCAAAGTCATTGCAAACTTGAAACCTATGCTTTATCTCTTGAAACGACACCTTATCCAAGGTTGAGTTTCCAAGTATATCATTATCCTGCAAGAGAATGACATCAATTTTGTGACTCCCAAGAGTACAAAGGTTTATTTTTAGTAGAGCTCATCATGTATTTACCATCTACTTCCGCCCCATTCCCTATCATTGACTACCTTCCAAATGAACATTTTTTCACTATTGCTCCGATGATGCTCGGTATGGGGAGATCCTTGTTTACTTACACACCCATAAGTTTGGTCCTCATCTAAACCACAATGATTGTTGTTTTATTTGTCACCAGGATCCCCAACATCTCCTTTTGGGCGACGCTTTATGTCGATGAGGCTTTGACACCATCTTATAACGATGTCTCACACATGATGAGGCGAAACGGGTCTTAAATTAATGTCATAGCAGATCTTGTGGTGGCCATATCTTAGGAACAAATACTATCCAAAATACATTTGCACCGGTTATTTCTAGCTAGCCCTTTTTTCTGATTACATTGTGGCAGTAAAACATTGTCGTAGTTTCCAATGTTTCACTCCTAAGGCAAGAACCCCTCTAGTGTCATTACATTCGGTCATTACCTTTGGTCTCTTATACAAGTGGGGAATTGACTTTATGGAATGCAATCCTAAATTAGTCGGTGGTCATAAGTGCATCATTGTGGTTGTCAACTATTTTACCAAATGGGCCAAAGCAATGTCAACACTTGAATGCATCGGGTCCAATGTTATGAGTTTCTTTTTCAACCATGTTATCATTTGATTTGGAATCCCTCACTAATTGGTTTCCTATTATAGTTCTCACTTTGATGAGACCACTTGGAAAGAACTTATGTGCCTTTTGAAATTTGAGCACCATGTTTCCTCCACCTATTACCATTAGGGAAATTGGCAAGTTGAAGCCATTAATAAAATCCTCAAATCCATGCTGGGACAGATGATGGATAAACACAAGTCTAATTGGTACCATATGCCCTTTTTGACCCTCTGGGTGTATTAGACATCAACCCAAACCATGACTAGGTTTACCCCATTCCATCTTGTTCATGGATTGGATTCTATTCTCCCCATTGATTGTCAAATCCCTTCATCGCATCTTGTTGTTAAACTTTTATTAGAGACCTATGATCTAGAAAAAAGTTTTATCACTCTAGAACAAGTGGAAAAAGATCATCATGTGGTGATCCAATAAATCAAAGATCATCATATGTTTACCATCTACTTGTGCCCCATCCCCTATCACTCACCACCTTCCAGATGAACATTTATTCATTATCTCTTCCTACAATGCTTGGTATGAGGACATCCTTGTTTACTTACGCACCCATAAGTATTAGTGATTTTCTATATCAACGAAGCATTGACACCATCTTATGATGACGTCTCACACATGAGGCCGAACAAGTCTTAAATGACTACCATAACAGATCTTGTGGTAGCCATCTCTCAGGAATGGCTTCTATCCAAAAGATCATTTGCTCCGGTTATTTTTGGCCAACCCTTTTCTCTGATTGCATTATGACAGTCAAAGATTGTTGTAATCCAACATTTCGCTTCTAAGGTGAGAACCCCTCCTGTGTCATTAAATCCACATTAAATCTAGCAATTACTATTGGTCCCTTCTATAAGTGGGCAATCAAGTTTATGGAATGAAATCCTACATTGGTGAGTGGCCATAAGTACATCGTTGTGGCTGTAGACTATTTTACTAAATGGGATTTAGCCATTCCAACATTTAACTACACCAAGTCTACTGCGACGTGTTTCTTTTTCAACCACATTATCCCTCGATTTGGCATATTTTTCCAAGTGGTGTCCAATCATTGTTCTCACTTTGAGGAGACCATTTGGAAAGAACTTTCATGCCTTCTGAAATTGTAGAACCAATTTTCTTTGTAGAACCAATTTTCTTTCTCCTATTTCTCGTAGGGAAATGAGAAAGTTGAATCCATTAATAAAATCCTCAAAACCATGCTTTAACTTGCAATGGATAAGCACAAGTACATTTGGAACCATATGCTCTTTTGGACCCTTAGGGCATATCACACATAAACCAAAACCATGATTAGGTTTAATCCATTCCAACTTTCCAAGTGGTGTCCAATCATTGTTCTCACTTTGATGAGACCATTTGGAAAGAACTTTCATGCCTTCTAAAATTGTAGAACCAATTTTCTTTCTCCTATTTCTCGTAGGGAAATGAGAAAGTTGAATTCATTAATAAAATCCTCAAAACCATGCTTTAACTTGCAATGGATAAGCAAAAGTACAATTGGAACCATATGCTCTTTTGGACCCTTAGGGCATATCACACATAAACCAAAACCATGATTAGGTTTAATCCATTCCAACTCATTCATGTATTGGAGTTTATTCTCCCTGTTGAGTGTCAAATCCCTTCATTGCACCTTGCCGTCAAACTTTTACTAGGGCCTATGATCTGGAAAAATGTTTGATCATTCTAGAACAAGCGAATGAGGATCATTATGTGGCACTCGAATCAATTGAATCTCATCATGGATTTAGCATCTACTTCTTCCCCATACCCTATCACTGACCACATTTTAAATGAACCATTTTTCATTGTCTCTTATAAAGATGCTTTGAATGGGAACATCCCTGTTTACTTACGCACCTAGAAGTTTAGTCCTCACCTCAACCATGAATACCATCATTGTATTTGTCACCAAGATTTCTGACACCTCCTTATTGATGATGTTTTATATTGATGAGGCGTTGACACCACCTTACAATGATGTCTCACACATAATGAGTTTGAACAGATCTTAAATGACTACCATGGCAGAGCTTGTAGTGGCCATCTCTCAAGAATGTCTATTGTCTAAAATATTATTTGTGCCATTTATTTCTGGCCAACCCTTTTTTATTGCAATGTGACAGTCATACAATTTTGTAATTCCCAGCTTTCACTCCAAGGTGAAAACCCCTCCTACGTTGTTACATATAGTTGCTACCATTGATGCCTTCTACAAATGGGCCAAAGAATTTATGGATGCATTCTTCTGTTGGTCGATGGCACTAACTACATCATTGTGGATATCGACTATTTTACCAAATGGGACGAATCCATCTCGACATTTAACTATAATGGGTCCATTTTGGTGCATTTATTTTTCAACCATGTTACTGCTTGATTTGGTGTCCCTCACCAATTGGTTTACGATCACAGATCTCACTTTGACGAGATTGTTTGGAAATAACTTGCATGGATTTTGAAATTTGAGCACCAATTTTCCTCTACCTATTACCCTTATGTCAATGGACAAGTTGAAGCCATTAATAAAATCCTCAAAACTTTGCACCAATGGAAGGTGTATAAACACAAGTCCAATTTGCACCATATGCTCTTCTCGACCCTCTAGGTGTATTGGAAATAAACAAAAACTACAATTGGGTTTACTCCATTCCATCTCGTTCATGGAGTGGAGACCATTCTCCCTATCTAGAGTCAAATCCCTCCATTGCACCTTGCCACAGAACTTTTAATCAAGACCTATGATTTGGTAAAATGTTTGATCACTTTGGAAAAAGTGAACGAGAATCATGGTGTGGCACTCCAATCAATCAAAGTTTCCAAGAATCATTCTAAAGCACATTAGGACAGTCGCGTTCTCCTGTGCACATTCTAGGAAGGTGACCTCATCCCTGTTAATGACCAAGCGCATGATAAACTTGGTAAAGGAAAGTTTGAGTCAATGTGGTAGGGTTCATGTGGCTATGAAACACTACCTCGACAAGGGGACATACCTCCTCACCAGTCCAGATGGAAACTCTTGAGGAACCCTCACAATGGATTATACCTCAAGAAATTCTATGTATAAAACCGATCGAACCCTTGATTGTTGCATCATAGTTTTCTTTTCATTTTTCCCCCTTTTGAAGTGAGTCTCATGATTTGTAATACAACTAAATAGTTTAATAACTTAGTTAGTAATTTTTTATTTATTAATGAACAACTTGATAGGTCACATCATTTAATTGTGACCCTTGATTTGTATAAAATTTTGTTGTACTCGTAAAAATCATCAATTCAATAAATAAAATATATATTTTGGAATATATATTCCAAGTTGGTATCAAAGCTCAACAATCTCCATCTCGGCGTTCTTCATTCTCCACACCAACCCATTCACTCCTTTCCCATCTCTTCCTCATATCCACTCCTCTCCAGCTTCTTCTGTGTCCCTCTCCCTTTCCTTGTGCTCCAGTCCCTCCCTCACCCACTTCACTCCACCCTTTATCTCTATGTATCCACACCTCGCATCCTTCCATCCCTACCCTTACAAAAACGCCCCACTCCACATACACGCCACCTTCCATCCACCAACTCCCATCGACCCCGTTGCACTCCATGCACTAGCCCTGTTCTCGGCTCTCTCTGCATCCTCCTGGTCGTATACCCATCTCCCTTTCTCCTCTCCACAAGCCCACCATTTTATCGGCCTCCCTCCTCCACTCCACATTGCTCTACGCTCCCCCACACCTCATTTCTCTACGATCCAACCATCCTCTCGGCCTCCCTCCCCCACTCCACATTGTTCTACGCTCCCACAGTCCCTCCCTCGCGTGCTCTTCTGCCATATTCTCGATTCCAGTCCCCATCACTACTATCATCTCCAGTTTCTATCTCCTCCTCGCCATCTACAAGCCCTAAAAGAAAATATATAATATTTAAAAAAAAAAAATATTATTAATATGAATTATTATTATTATTTTTATATTATTACTTTTTTTAGTCTTTTTGAATTATTATTATTATTTTTATATTATTACTTTTTTTAGTCTTTTTGTCAACTATTAGAGTTTTTTTTGCATATAACAATATTATTAATAATTTATTAATAAATTATTATTGTAATTAAATATTTAATAGTTAACCTATTCCCAATCCAAAATTAGCAAGATGAACACTAGAAATACTGATAGGAACTCCTCGGATAAGGTAGACCTCAAAAATAAATATCTTAATCTTTTGACAAGGCTAGAGCAAAATCAGGAGAAAGTCCACGACATGAAGAAGGAAATGAAGTCATTGATAGAGATAGTTAAAGGAATCCATAACACACATACAAACCCAGTCTCCAACACTGTACACAAAATAGAGATCGATTTACCAAGATTCGATGGAGGAAATAATCGTGACAGGATTCGATGGGTCAACAAACTCGAATATTTTTTTTTGAAATGTACAACATACATGGTGACGACGATAAACTAAATTTTGCAACAATGTACATGGATAAAAACAACTTGGTGACCGGTTCTTATGGTGGGACTCTTCAATGAAAGGAGGAAGACTAGTGAGAGACTTGGATACCTTCAAGAAGAAAAAAAATTAAACAATTTCAAGATATGGAAGATTTTGAAGTCTACAACAAGCTCACTCAATTACAACAAGATGGAACCGTGGATGAATATTTTAATAATCTGTTAGTGATAGACGCTCGTGTCCAAGATGTACCTCCATCTCTCTCTAGTTGACCTGCATCATGGATTTCATCATCTGTGAGGTTCATTTGAAAACTAAAAGTAAAAAATTTAACCACGAACGACAACTTTGTCAACAAAAGTGATGACCTAGGTCACCCTTAGTGAGTACAAATCAGCTTGCCAAAAAAGTCAATACTTTTCTCCTACCATATGTGGCATCAAGTTGTGCCTTTGTTAAATAGGTGCAACCTACTCATGCTTGATGAGGGAAATAACACACCTTAAGTCGTCAATTTCCCTTCAAAAGTCACGAACCATGCATAGAACCCTCAAGGGGTTTTCTTGGGACTCTTGGAAGCCTAAAATAGGAAAGCAAATGGGAAGAAAAGAAGAGAAAGGTATGACCACTAACCTGCAAGTCACTGGATACAAATATGACATATGAATAAGGAGAAATCAAATTCTAAAGTTTTGGGCTCTCCACATTCCTCCAATGGTGAATAATGAAAATGACACTTACTGTGGTGAGCCCACCCACATTTAAGCTCATTTGGGCCTCATTTTTTTCTAACTCTTACAACCTCATACAAAATCCACTTATTGTGTCATTCACACCATTAGAATCGTTTTTTCGTGCTCTTCTTGATTATGAGATCTATTTTCCATGATCAAGGTATTTTTGGGGGATTTCTTCATCCTCCACATTTTTTGTGCATGCTTGTAATTCAACCAAATTTTCTATGTTATATGCTATTTGTACATTCGGTTTCATTTCCAAATGCTCTTTTATGCTTGGATATCGTTTCCATGTGTACAAGATCAGGTTGCAATGGGATCCTTTTATTTCCGCATGCAACTTCTCCCTACATGAGGTATATTTTCTCAAACTGGCATATAGGTGATTCCCCTTTACAGAACATCATATGCATCAACCTTGTTTGTCCCTCTTATGCCTATAGGACCCCATATGTTTAGGTAAGTGGACCAACCGAGCCACACTTCCATTTTCCCTTATTCGACAGTAGATCCTTCCTCATATGGCTTCCATTGTGTAGTACCCCTTGCCATTTGACACCCATGTCGTTGTTCTCTTCGTAGGATTAGGGTTCCATCTAGTTTGAGATCTTTACTAAGCTACATATTATTTTGTCATCATCACTTGTTGGCCTTCCCATGGACTCCCAAACATACAACCATTATGGAATTTCCGTGTTTCATGTTTCACACTCATGAGCCTATTTCTCCATCCATACTACAAAGGTTACGTTATTTTTCCCCATTCATCATTACCGAAGGGGATTGTTTCCAATGTTGTAACCCCCACCAGTGCCATCTTCTATCATCCATTCATTGATTCATTTGGTAATTCATTCGACACTTATCTATGTTCTCTCTTGGTTATCTATCCTAGGTGGCCAACCACCTAGGTAACCATTACTTAATAGTTCTTTTAAGTTCCCCCTTTTCTTAGGTGTTTACAAATTTGGGAATCCATTACATGTGAGTTATCTTTTAGCACTCTCTCTTCGGTGTCCATACATTGAGGAAGTCATTCAAAATAGTGTGCTCCTCAACACTCCTACAGATCATCCCAAGTTTCCTTTTTTTAGAGAATTATGTGATGAGTCCCCCATGGAGTCACCCTGACACCATTTTCCCTTAGATTTGACATTAGTATCCCCTTATTTCCCCTCCATGAGTTCCCCCCGTTACAATTAAGTCCCACGGTACCTTAGTTGTGTCTCTCCTTTGATATCATCAATAGTCCCACACATTCTTCTAGGTAATACATGCCTTCATGCTCCAAACAAAGGATTTTTTACCACCCAACTCAATTACCCTCGCCCCCCCTTTTGATATCTCAATACCTCATTTATTGCTATCAGTTCCTTCGTTATATCTCTCGTGCTTCCTTCAATGAAACAACATTGCCTTGTTGGTAGCAGGTCTTCTAGTAAGGATAAGATCATCAACATATATTATCATAATGAGGAAATCGTAATCAAAGTTCTTCACATATATATATATTTGGATCAAATGTATACAACTTAAAACCATTTTTCAAGAAAAACATAACAATTTTAGAAGATCAAGCTCTAGATGCATGTTTAAGACCATATAAAGACTTGTTTAATTTGCATACCAATCTTAAAGTTTCAAGGGTGATAAAAGCAGGTGGTTAATGCATATAAATGTATTCATAGAGATCACCATTTAAAAACACACTTTTGACATATATTTGGTGTATTTCCCATTGATAAGATGCAACAAGAGAAAGTATCATTGTTATTGTGTTAATTTTAGCAACAGGAGAAAAAAAATCAATAATCTATGCCTTTTTATTGTGAAAATACTTTTGCTAATAACCAGGATTTATGTTTTTCAATATGTCATTCAACAATAAAATTTGTTTTAAATATCCATTTACCTCCATCCAAATTCTTTCCAGGAGGAAGCGGAACAAGTGTGCAAGTCTTGTTCTTCATTATTGATTCATACCTAGCAGCCGTGGATTTCTCCCATTCAAGTTTATCTTTATGTTGAGCATAGGTGGATGAATTATATGTGGTCAATACTTTAGTCATAAAAGCAAAGTCATATCTAGTCTATCTAGTATCAAAAGGAATACCATTCTCAGAACCCGTGGATTCAAGAGTTTTCCAAGCCCAAACCAGAAGATGAGTAGTGGTAGGAACCACTTCAATATCCTCTAAACATTCAGGAGGATCACTTGAAGAAGAAGGTGAACTAGGATCAATGTGAGACACAAAACTAAATGAACGTGTAACAAATATAGGAGCATCCGAAGATCAAGGAAAATTCAAGGTGAAATGAGGTTCAGTAGACTCAGGTGGAGGAGAGACTTCATTGAAAGGGATCCTAACATCTCGTCGTATGCTAACACCTTGGGTATATGAATTAAATAACATCTAAGCTTTGGAATCCTCACTATAACCAATGAAAATAAATTTGTGATAATTGGGATCTAAATTTTTCCATTTTTCATCTAGAGTATGTAACATTTACTGCAAAAATTGCTCTAGTAGGGACCCTATTCAAAATATAGTTACCACATCAAATAGCTTCATCCCAAAAACATTTATGTAATCATTTAGAATAAATCATACATCTAGCCATTTCAACCAAAGTCCTATTTTTTCCTTTCAACTACCCCATTTTGTTGAGGTGTATAAGGAACAATATTTTGATGTTGAATTCCTTGCTTAGGAAAATATGCATTAGTTTCTTTTTAGTGAATCCCCCCATTATTAGTTTTCAATGTATTAATACTTTTACCAGTTTTAGTTTCAACCATGGATTTAAATTCTTGAAATATACCATGATTTCACATATATGTTTCAAAAAGTAAACCCATGATTTCTTACTATATGTTGGTTGTGGAACATGATTACCTTCCTAAGTCAAAGGATTGTTTTAGCCATGTTTGTATCCCAAAATAAAAGGATCTTGAAAATAATATAATTTTGTAGTCAATCTAGACCATTCATTGTTAGGTTATAGATCTAATGGTAGAGATTATGTTTGTGTATATCTTCCCTAGAAGGAAACCCTCGTTTAAAGAGGGGATTGTACTATGACTATGTAGTAGTGTGTGTGAAAGAGACTATGAGAGAGTGAAGAGGATGTTGCGGTATATGTGTTGTGGGTTGTATCCTTTCATTTTGTTGGATGGAATAAAATAAAGTACTGGTTATTTCTCCGTGGATGTATCCCATATCAGGTGAACCACATATATTGGTGTCTCTCTTGGATTTTGTTCATATGTGATTTGTTTTCGCATCTATTTTATTTATTTTTCCGTGATCCTGTTTTCTAACATTATAATCATAATTAAAAGTAAGAAAAAGACAACATGAGACAAAAAATGAGTTTCAAGAGGACCACATATATCACTATGAATTAGTTGCAATGGTTCTTTAGTACGCCAAGATTTACCATTATCAAACATTTCCTTGTGATGTCTACCAAGCACGCAATCTTCACAAACACCTTCAGTGGGAGAAATTGAAACTAATCCAAGTACCATTTTAGATAACATTTGCATTTAAGTTAACCTTTGAAAGAAGTTGGACACCCATGTTTTGCTTTCCGAACTCCGTGATCCACGAGATCGACGGCTAGGGAGGAATCCACACATATCAACCGTGCGGAAAGGAGTAGAAATGTGGAAAGCCAAAACAGAAGAATTTGGTCGTAAAAGGCTAGAATACCACTTTCTGTGATCCACAAGATTTACGGTTCAGAATGACTCCGCACAGATCGATGGTGTGGAAAGGTGGAAGTGGAAAGGCGGAAGCGGAAAAGATCAAGTTTCGGTTGCGAAAAGTTAAAGTTCCTTGTTTTGTTTTCTGTTGATCAAGATCAACTGTCCAGAAATATTCCACATAATATCGACGGTGCGGAAAGGTTGCTGCGAAAACCAAAATGCAGAAGTTAGAATGTAAATTTGGAAAACCTGCAGCCTGCAACTTTGATCTCAGATCAACAATTGAGGATGAATATGTTGGTTTATCCCACAATACTAAGATGGGGGTGAATCAATATTAGCCCTTTTTTATTTAAAATACACAAAAATCAACAATTAAGACATATATTTTATCATGGAAACCTCAAAGGTAAAACCACCAACTCAAACTCATTAATAAGATGAATTTACAAAATTGTTTATCTGCTACTACAGAAAGGATGTAAACACACCCTAGGTTTTTCCTGCAACTAAAGTCAGGGATGCTACAACACCCCAATGGTTTTATTCCTACTTCAATAGACAAGTATGCTACAACACCATGTTCTCTAGCTAGGATTGGAAGGAGGCTTTGACCCCTTGCAGACCTGTGGCCTACCCTAGCACCACCCTACCACCCTAATGGACTTTCTCAATTCTTTTGGAACAGTTGTAAACTATCCAATTTGGAATCTGTCAAGCTTCCTAACAAAGACACCTTAATTCTTTGCGCATTCATACAATAAGTACTCTTTACCTATTTCCTATCAATGCATCTCTCCATAGTTGTGCTCCTTCGTTTTGGATCGTGACTATTTACTTACAAACACAACTATTCATCCTCTTACCCATTCAACAGTCGCATCATTTCATCGTTAAGTTTCAGCAAAAGCATCGTTTCGTTCTTTCCACAGCTCAGAATTCATTTATGCAGCCCTGTGTTGATGTATTTGTAACTTCAGAATGTATTCACTTATATTGTACCCTGATGTTCCTATCGGGAGAATCATTTCATCATTAAGTTTCAGCAAAAGCATCGTTTCGTTCTTCCCACAGCTCAGAATTCATTTATGTAGCCCTGTGTTGATGTATTTGTAACTTCGGAATGTATTCACTTATATTGTACCCCGATGTTCCTATCGGGAGAGTCATTAATATAATAAAGTCATGTAAAGTCAATGAGGTTAACCCTCCTTGTTGATCAGGGGGAAAAGTCCCCACAGTTGTGGGGCACTAGGGTTATTAGACTCTCCTAGAGAAATCGGCCCTGGTAAGTAATTGTTAAGTGAGGCCGACTTGTTGGAGTGGAAATAAAGTGAATGGAAGAATATAAAAAGAAGTGAGGCTCTCCTCATTTCTACACACACACACACTCACTCAATTGGGGCACATGAGTGAGAGAGGAAGTGCTAGCACAACTGAGAGAGATCAGTCGTCAAAGATCATCTTTATGTTTTTGGGTTTCACTACTCCCATTGGTGCTCATTCTATCTCTGAGGAAGTTACAAGGTTTTTCCTTTATGTTTTCCCTGAGGAAAATTCTTTGTGTTTCTAATCTCTTGTTATTATTGTTGTGCATGTTATTCTCTCAGATAAGTGATGGCCTCCTATTTTGGCTTGTTCAACACCTTATTTCTAGTTCAAAGTTCCATGAAATCAAGTAATATTCAACTTTATTTAGTTATGTTTGTGCTTAAATATGCCTTTTCAAGAGCAACATTGCAAGGTGCTCTAGCAGGTGAATTTTTTATATTTTTGCATTGTTTATTTATTATTTTGTTTGGTTTTAATTCATACAATAAAACTTTAGTTTTTTTTGGTTAATTGACAAGTCTTTATTTTTCATGCAGTGGTCTTTTGGTTGTTCGACCCAACGCTTTTCCCGACGCTTAAGGAGTGTATGTCGACTGATGCAGAGATTTGGGGGATTTTATTGCCAGAGATAATGTCTCATTTGATTTCAAATTGCTTCCAGGA
This sequence comes from Pseudotsuga menziesii, assembly GCA_001517045.1. Lineage (NCBI taxonomy): Eukaryota > Viridiplantae > Streptophyta > Pinopsida > Pinales > Pinaceae > Pseudotsuga > Pseudotsuga menziesii. Next base: position 15,926 of record LPNX010309652.1, on the reverse strand, counting down.
TGCATGTGAAGTCAACTGGTGTTGTTTTGTAGCTGTCATTTGCTCAAGGAATCGTTGCCCTCAATCTTCAGCAATGTATGGTTTCCAGGAAATTCGAATCCAATCTTTTGGTTCATGTATGCATTATTGATCAGGATAGGTGTAGATTTGTTCGGATGGGGTCGATCCTTGCTTAAAGGTCGACTCATTTTGTGGTTCAAGTATAAAATGTGACTTTGAAACCCTAAGGAAAGGAGGGAGGAAAGACACTGTAAACTCTGAATTTTATTAATAGATCAACAGTTGCGCTTATCTTCTTAAAGCTTTCATTCCAGATTCATAGGTGTTGAAGGCAGGGCCCACCTTCAACTCTGATCATTTGTGTATATCATTTTTTTTACTGTTGTAAGTGAAGTCATATTGTATATTTCGATACTGTTTTTATAGGTGTATGCCAATAGTTTCAATAACTTGTGATTTGGAAATGAAATACACGCTTTAAACTAGTCGATGCCATTGACTGTGTGTGTGATAAGTTTTATTGTATTATCCGACACCTTTGGACAAAATCATTACTTTCAGCTTTGTTTATAGTTTCAAGGTTTGATTTAGTAGAATAGAGAGTTGGAGAACAATGAAAATAGAGAGATATGTTGGATTCCGATTTCTAGATTTCTTTTATGTCCAGAACTAATACTGATTATTGAATAGTTCAATTTCTCGCCCATAATCTTGTTAGCTTACAGAGTGTTTCAAAGACTTGTTGATTTGCAGTATTTATTGAATGTATGGTGATTTTAGAAGTATTTGTAGAGATTTTAGTTTAAAGAGTTTATAGGGTTTTTAGGATAACATTTCGAACTGAGGATTGGAGTTATGTTGTGCTTATTTCATGATCTTGAATGAAGTTAAAAATAAGTGTCACAGCTCATTAAGCATTTGACAGCGTTGTTTTCTAGGGTTTGAAGACAAGTCTCATAAGATAGGAAAATGAGAGTGGAGTGTGTGTTGTCTGAATAGTTTCAATATATCTTTATGAGCATAGAACGCAAGTAGAGTGTATCCATTGTTAGCAGAAAGATAAATTTAATTCTAGTTTGTCAATGGTAAAGTGTTTGTATAAATTAGGGCTAAGAAGAGTCATCATGTTAGCATAAGATTCTTAATGAGTGATGAGTGCAGTCTTAGATGCAATATAAGACCATTAAGATTGATCAAAAGTATTCATCTTGTAGACAGGTTTGAAAGCAGGGTTTCCTAATTACTTGCTTGGTTGTTTGTCTTAAAGAATAGATCAATAATTAGCATAATTTGAGATTACTGTAAATTACATTGGATTTGACAAACTTGGAGACTGTAAAACAGGGCTCAGCAAACTGATTCCCTTTCGTTAGGTTAGACTCAACAACTTTTGGTATTGATTGTTCAATAGAGTAGTAGTTCCATAGATTACATTTTGTTTCTTTGTTTATGAGCAAATCAAAATTACTCTAGGCATGAGCTTGAAACCATTTTGCCCCGCACATATAGTGTAGTGACTCAAAGTTTACGTGTCCTGGTTGACAATTAAATTGAAGGTAAATTAAATAGCAATAATTCTACCCAACAATAAGACCTAAGATCATATTTCTTAAATGATAAAAATCTAACATGGTATCAGAGCTAACCTGAGAGGAAGACATTGTGCAACAGTAGAAGCCAGAGCTTCTTAATTTTTGGGTCTCTCTCCACAATCCATCAGCAAAAGGATGCTGGGCCAACTCTCCATTGAAGGGCGCATCTTTCTGTCGAAGCAGAATTTGATTCTGGGCATTTTCAGTTTTTGTTGCAGGAAATTAGGGATTTTTACAGAAGAATAATTTTTGAGTGAGCCCGGAATAGGATTGCTCTCCTCATCTAAATAGAATTTTAGAAACCAAGTTTGATATTTTTGGTACATTCGCTATATCTCGGGATTGAAGAACTATCAGGGCCAAAATTTTCATAGGTCGAAGATAAAATACTGATGTAACCTGTGTAAAAATTTCAGCCTCAAATTCGTTGTATTCTGGGAGATATGATTCCTCCAAATCAAGATTCCAGCCTCTTCCAGGATTGATCCCTAAACAGTAAACCTAGGGAGAATTGCTATATCTCGGGCTAGGAAGGTCCAAATGAAATTTGGCAAGATGTTACAGAAAGGGCAGGGACTTTAATTTCTGTGGTAAAAATTTTAGACCCCGAGGTACACCACTGACACGTGGAAGTCTGTACAACTTCGCTCTTTTGAACAGTCCTAAAACAAACCACCTTGGGAAAACGCGCATAAGTCCCAATTGGTGAAACCAATTCTCTTCAAACCTATGGTTTTAGAAAAAGGATAGACGAAGCTACCTTTGTAAGAAATTTCAGACATAGAGGAGCAGTAATTTCGGAGATACTACAGAAACAGTATCAGGAATTTCTGCAGAAGAAATTAGAAAACTAGGGCTTCCTGTTTTGGGAGCTTCCCTCCATAGTTTTCAAAAAAGGAGTACATTGGATAGCTCGCCTTGAAGAGGTCTATATTTCTATCCAATCATATCTAAAAGATTCCAAGTTTTGAAAATTAGGGTTTCTCTAACAAACCCTAGATCATCCAGATCCGGAACCAGGACAGACACCTCAAAACGGTAAGATCTAATCTTTTGCTATTTACATTTGAGGTTCTCATTTCAAGATGATTAATCACACCAGATTGATGACAAACTTGGTGAAGCTGACAACTTCCAAGCATGGAAGTATATGATTTCATTGGTTCTTGAAGAAAATGAATTAGACACCTACATAAGTGGAGAGGTTCTAGTTCCAGAGGGAGATGAGGCTAAAAGCCTTACACAAGAAGAACTTGGTTAAGGCCAAGAAGATCATTGCTAATTCAATTATACCACAAGTGTCTTCCCTTTAGAAACCTAAGGATATGTTTGATTCCTTGGCTGAGCTATTATTAAAGATCGTCTCATCTCTCATGTGTCATCCTTGAAGACACCAAAAGGAAGTGTTCGACGCTATGATGAAGCAGTCAAAGAAGAATAAGATACTATTATAACCACCTTGAATGGTCTCCCATGATCATGTGATTCATTCATTCGAGGAATGTGTGCCATAAGGAAGTGATTACTTTTAGTAGACTCTGGGAAGAATGCACACAAGAAAAAGCTCAACTCATAATAAAAGAAAAGAAGATGGGAGCAACTAAAGATCAAGTCCTCACGATTCAAAGAAGATCCCTCAAGCGACAAGGAATGTGAAGAACTAAATTCTTGAAGAAACTCTTATCCATATAAGCATTTTGATAATAAATGATGATGCTATGAATGAAGAAGATGATGAAGTTGAAAGAAGGAGTCTACCCACAAAAAAATAAAGATAAGTATTCAATTGTCATTTCATGATATTATTTTGTTATGCATTTGTTTATATTCAATGGATGTGTTATGCATGATAGAATTGACAGTATACTACTAATATGCATGTGATGGGTAAGTAGCCCATGGTGCTATACAACTCTCCATTACTACTTATCTAGAATGAAACCTCTTCGCTGACATATTGGATTAGTTCACAATCTCAATGTTGTCCTGGTAGAGATGGAAGGCATCTAGAAAGTTTCCGTAAGATATGGATGAATGTTGTATTGGCTAAAATAGTTGCATGATTATATCTTGATGCAAAAGAATTTTGCGTTATGAATATACCTTATGAAATGTTTCTAACCATACAACTGGTGCATTTGACTTGTAGGAAAGATCACGTACAATCACCTACAAGAAAAGAAGGATGAGACTTGTTCCGAAGAACAAGTGACGACAGTTCAAGAAAGAATCCAAGATGAAGAATAATATGGCGATACTTTCAAAGAAATAAAGAGGCCTCAGAGACACTCTAGTTATGTGACACTATTGAGCAACATCATTGATGCAGAGCCTTCCAGCTATGAAGAAGTAGCCAAGAATAAAGAGAATGAGAACACCAATTCAAGAAGAATGATGTCTAGGATGCGATATCGAAGACCTGAAGGAAAGTCCATAGTATCTTCCATATGGATCTACAAGATCCAGCATACAGTAGATGACAACATCGTGGGATACAAGGCAGGATTTGTAGCATGAGGCTTCTCACAGAAAGAAGGCATAGACTACAAAGAGACTTTTGCACCTGTAGCCAGATACACTTCCATCAGATCAGTACTTGCTCTGGCTGCAGTCATGAAATGGAAGGTACACTAGATGGATGTCAATACTTCCTTCTTGAATGGTGTAGTAGAAGAGGAAGTGTATGTGGAGAAACCACTCGGTTTTGAGACACATGACAGGGAGACTCATGTGTGCAAATTGAAGAAAGCCTTGTATGGTTTGAAACAGGCACCCAAGACATGATACGAAAGAATTGACAGCTTCTTGACTATCTTGGGCTTTACCAAGAGTAAAGAAGATTCCAACCTTTACTACAAGGTGGAAGAAGGGAACCCAGTGATGCTCCTACTGTATGTAGATGACCTGTTTTTAACAGGTGTAGATGGGTTGATTACAGACACAAAGAGGAAGCTAGCTACTGAGTTCAAGATGAAGGACTGAGGTATGATGTATTACTTTCTAGGCATGGAGGTGTGGCAGAATGCGGATGGAATCTCCCTCGGATAAGGGAAGTATGTAGTAGAGATCCTGAAGAGGTTCAGGATGATGAACTGCAAGGCCATGACCACACCTATGGCATCGAACCAGAAGCTATTGAGTGATGCTTCATCCGATTCGGTTGATGCTACGATGTATAGTCAGAGGATTGGGTCCTTGATGTACATGATGAACATGAGACCAGATATTTGCTTTACTGTGAAAACATTGAGCCAGTTCCTTACAGATCCGAGAGATGTTCACTTAATTTTTGCAAAGCATATTCTAAGGTACCTGAAGGGTACAATTTATTATGGGCTCAAGTATGAGGGGAATCAGAAGATTGACCTAGAAGGTTATATGGATTTAGATTGGACAGACAGTGCCATTGATAAGAAGAGCACTTCAAGGTGCTGCTTCAGTATGGGATCGGGTGTAATCTCTTGGTTTAGCAGGAAGCAATCCTATGTGGCACTGAGTACAGCCGAAGCAGAGTATGCTGCATCTTGTTCGACTAGCAGCTTGAGGCAGTGTGCCTTAGGATGCTACTATATGATTTTTTTGATCTCCAGTTGGATGCTACTTGCATATATTGCGACAACCAGAGTTGTGTGAATTTGTCGGAGAACCCAGTGTTCCATGACAAGTCAAAGCACATCGAGATAAAATATCACTATATCAGGGACATGGTACAGAGAGGAGTAGTGAAGCTCCAGTATGCTGCGACAGATGAGCAGATAGCTGATGTGTTGACCAATCCATTAGCTAGAGTAAAGTTTGATTACTTCATGGAGAAGCTTGGCGTTCTCCAGATCGAGGTTCCCTCCAAAGGGAAGTGAAGATTCTGTGAGCCTTTCTGACATGGTTGTTGGATGTGTTCCTCCCATGGTCAGATGTAAGTGCAGAGCCATTCTAATGTGACTGCGGGATTTGTTCCCACATGATCAGATGTAAGTGCAGAGACATTATGATGTGACTACGGGATGTGTTCCCACATGATTAGATGTAAGTGCAGAGCCATTCTGATGTGACTACGGGATGTGTTCCCACATGTTCAGATGTAAGTGCAGAGCCTTTCTTACATGGTTGTTGGATGTGTTCCTCCCATGGTAAGATATAAGTTTTGAGCCTTTCTGACATGGTTGTTGGATGTGTTCCTCCCATGGTCAGATGTGAGTGTTGGGACTTTCTAACATGGTTGTTGGATGTGTTCCTCCCATGGTCAGATGTAAGTGCAGATCCTTTCTAACATGGTTGTTGGATGTGTTCCTCCCATGGTAAGATATAAGTGCTGAGCCTTTCTTACATGGTTGTTGGATGTGTTCCTCCCATGGTCAGATGTGAGTGTTGGGCCTTTCTGACATGGTTGTTGGATGTGTTCCTCCCATGGTTAGATGTGAGTGTTGGGTGGGCGTTTCTGACATGGTCACGAGATGTGTTCCTCCCATGGTCAGATATAAGTGTTGAAGAAGATGAAGACCTACATGGAGGCTAGGCCTAAAACCAGCATGAAAATGGGTTGGCTCTATAGAACTTCCTATGACAAGTAGAATCGAGAGATAGAACCATTGATCGAGATAGTGGAAGCAATATTGATGATGATCCAGTGATGATCCAGCTTTGATGATGATCTAGTGATGATCCAGCTTTGATGATGATCCAGTGATGATTCAGCTTTAATGATGATCCAGTGATGATACAGCTTTGATGATGATCCAATGACAAAGACTTGTGCTGATGAATTGTGTCAAGAGAATACCTTCCTAGTTAAGAGGGAGTGTTGATGTATTTGTAACTTCGGAATGTATTCACTTATATTGTACCCTGATGTTCCTATCGGGAGAATCATTTGTATTTCATTGTACCCCCAATGTTCCTATCGGGAGAGTCATTAATATAATAAAGTCATGCAAAGTCAATGAGGTTAACCCTCATTGTTGATCAGGGGGGGAATTCCCCACAGTTGTGGGGCACTAGGGTTATTAGACTCTCCTAGAGAAGTTGACCCTGGTAAGTAATTGTTAAGTGAGGCTGACTTGTTGGAGTGGAAATAAAGTGAATGGAAGAATATAAATAGAAGTGAGGCTCTCCTCATTTCTACACACAGACACACTCACTCAACTGGGGCGCATGAGTGAGAGAGGAAGTGCTAGCACAAGTGCGAGAGATCAGTTGTCAGAGATCATCTTTATGTTTTCGGGTTTTACTACTCCCATTGGTGCTCATTCTATCTCTGAGGAAGTTGCAAGGTTTTTCCTTTATGTTTTCCCCGAGGAAAATTATTTGTGTCTCTTGTCTCTTGTCATTATTGTTGTGCATGTTATTCTCTCAAATAAGATCCTAAGATCATATTGCTTAAATGATAAAAATCTAACATGGTATCAGAGCTAACCTGAGAAGAAGACATTGTGCAGCTGCAGAAGCTAGAGATTCTTAATTTTTGGGTCTCTCTCCACAATCCATCAGCAATAGGATGCTAGGCTAACTCTCCATTGAAGGGCGCATCTTTTTGTCAAAGCAGAATTTGATTCCGAGCATTTTCAGTTTTTGCTGCAGGAAATTAGGGCTTTTTACAAAAGAATCATTTTTGAGTGAGCCTGGCATAGGATTTATCTCCTCATAAAAATCAAATTTTAAAGACCAAGATCGATATTTTTGGTTCGGTGAAGCTTCGGGAGAGTTAGACCCTAATTTGACCCCGGGCCTGAAAAACTCTAAAATACTAAAACTGGTAGTTTTGGTACATTCGCTATATATCGGGATTGAAGAAGTCTCATGGCCAAAATTTTCACAGGATGAAGATAAAATACTGATGTACCTTGTGTAAAAATTTCAGCCTCATATTTGTTGTATTCTGGGAGATATGATTCCTCCAAATCAAGGTTCTAGCCTCTTCCAGGATTGATCCCTAAACAAGACACCTAGGGAGAATTGCTATATCTCGGGCTAGGAAGGTCCAAATGAAATTTGGCAAGATGTTACAGAAAGGGCAGGGAATTTAATTTCTTTGGTAAAAATTTTAGACCCCTAGGATACACCAGTGACACGTGGAAGTCCATACAACGTCGCTCTTCTGAACATTCCTAAAACAAGTCACCTTGGGAAAACACACATAAGTCCCAATTGGTGAAACCAATTCTTCTCAAAGATATGGTGTTAGAATAAGGACAGACAAGGCTTCCTCATTAAGAAATTTTAGACATATAGGAGCATTACTTTCGGATATACTGTAGAAACAGTATCAGGAATTTCTGTAGAAAAAATTCAAAAACTAGGGCTTCCTGTTCTGGGATCTTCCCTCCACTGTTTTCAGAAAAGGAGTACATTGGATAGCTCACCTTGAAGAGGTCTATATTTATATCCAATCAGATCTAAAATATTCCAAGTTTTCAAAATTAGGGTTTCTCTAACAAACCCTAGATCAGCCAGATCTGGAACCAGGACGGACACCTCAAATCGGTAAGATTTAATCTTTTGTTATTTACCTTTGAGGTTCTCATTTCAAGATGATTAATCACACCAGATTGATGACAAGATTGGTGAAGCTAACAACTTCCAAGCATGAAAGTATATGATTTCACTGGTTCTTGAAGAAAATGAATTGGACACCTACATAAATAGAGAGGTTCCAGTTCCAAAGGGAGATGAGGCTAAAAGCCTTACACAAGAAGAACTTGGTCAAGGCCAAGAATATCATTGCTGATTCAATTATACCACAAGTGTCTTCCCTTTAGAAACCTAAGGATATGTTTGATTCCTTGGCTGAGCTATTATTAAATATTGTCTCATCCCTCATGTGTCATCCCTGAAGACACCAAAAGGAAGTGTTCGATGCTATGACGAAGCAGTCGAAGAAGAATAAGATACTACTATAACCACCTTTAATGGTCTCCCAGGATCATGGGATTCATTCATTTGAGGAATGTGTTCCAGAAGGAAGTGATTACTTTTAGCAGACTCTGGGAAGAGTGCACACAATAAGAATCTCGACTCATAATAAAAGAAAAGAAGATGGGAGCAACTGAAGATCAATACCTCACGATTCAAAGAAGATCCCTCAAGCGACGAGGAATATGAAGAACTAAATTCTTGAAGAAACTCTTATCCATATAAGCATTTGTATCAGAAATGATGATGCTATGAATGAAGAAGATGATGAAGCTAAAAGAAGGAGTCTACCCACAAAACAAATAAAGATAAGTATTCAGTTTCATTTCATGATATTATTTTGGTATGCATTTGTTTATATTCAATTGATGTGTTATGAATGATAGAATTAACAATATACTACTAATATGCATGTGATGGGTAAGTATCCCATGGTGCTATACAACTCTCCATTGCTACTTATCTATAATGAAACCTCTTTGCTGACATATTGGATTAGTGCACAATCTCAATGTTGTCCTGGTAGAGATGGAAGGCATCTAGAAAGTTTCCGTAAGATATGGATGAATGTTGTATTGGCTAAAATAGTTGCATGATTATATCTTGATGCAAAAGAATTTTTCGTTATGAATATACCTTATGAAATGTTTCTAACCATACAATTGGCGCATTTGAATTGTAGGAAAGATCGCGTACAATCGCCTACAAGAAAAGAAGGATGAGACTTGTTCTGAAGAACAAGTGATGACAGTTCGAGAAAGAATCCAAGATGAAGAATAATATGGCGATACTTTCAAAGAAATAAAGAGGCCTCAGAGAAACTCCAGTTATGTGACACTATTGAGCGACATCATTGATGCAGAGCCTTCCAGCTATGAAGAAGTAGCTAAGAAGAAAGGGAAGGCGAATACCAATTCAAGAACAATGATGTCTAGGGTGCGATATCGAAGACCTAAAAGGAAGTCCGTAGAATCTTCCATATGGATCTACAAGATCCAACATGCAGTAGATGACAACATCGTGGGATACAAGGCAGGATTCATAGCACGAGGCTTCTCACAGAAAGAAGGTAGAGACTACGAAGAGACTTTTTTACCTGTAGCCAGATACACTTCCATCAGATCAATACTTGCTCTGGCTACAGTCATGAAATGGAAGGTACACCAGATGGATGTCAAGACTGCCTTCTTGAATGGTGTAGTAGAAGAGGAAGTGTATGTGGAGAAACCACTCGGTTTTGAGACACATGACAGGGAGACTCATGTGTGCAAATTGAAGAAAGCCCTGTATGATTTGAAACAAGCACCCAGGACATGGTACGGAAGAATTGACAGGTTCTTGACTATCTTGGGATTTACCCAGAGTAAAGAAGATTCCAACCTTTACTACAAGGTGGAAGAAGGGAACCCAGTGATGCTCCTACTGTATGTAGATGACTTGTTTTTAACAGGTGCACATGGGTTGATTACAGACACAAAGAGGAAGTTGGTTACTGAGTTCAAGATGAAGGAATTAGGTTTGATGTATTACTTTCTAGGCATGGAGGTGTGGCAAAATGCGGATGGAATCTCCATGGGATAAGGGAAGTATGCAATAGAGATATTGAAGAGGTTCAGGATGATGGACTGCAAGGCCATGACCACACCTATGGCATCGAACCTGAAGCTATTGAGTGATGCTTCATCCGATTCAGTTGATTCTATGATGTATCGTCAAACGATTGGGTCCTTGATGTACATGACGAACACGAGACCAGATATTTGCTTTGCTGTGAACACATTGATCCAGTTCCTGACAGATCCGAGACATGTTCACTTAATTGCTTCAAAGAATATTCTGAGGTACCTGAAGGGTACAGTTGATTATGGGCTCAAGTATGAGGTGAATCAGAAGATTAACCTAGAAGATTATGTGGATTTAGATTGGGAAGCCAGTGGCATTGATAGGAAGAGCACTTCAGGGTGCTGCTTCAGTATGGGTTCAGGTGTAATCTCTTGGTTTAGCAGGAAGAAATCCTGTGTGGCACTAAGTACAGCCGAAGCAGAGTATGTTGCAACTTGTTCGGCTAGCTGTGAGGCAGTGTGCCTTAGGAAGCTACTATCTAATTTGTTTGATCTCCAGTTGGATGCTACTTGCATATATTGCGACAACCAGAGTTGTGTGAATTTGTCGAGAACCCAGTGTTCCATGACAAGCAAAGAATATCAAGATCAAATATCACTATATCAGGGACATGGTGCATAGAGGAGCAGTGAAGCTCCAGTATGTTGCGACGGATGAGCAAATAGCTGATGTGTTGACCAAGCCATTAGCTAGAGTAAATTTTGATTACTTCAGGGAGAAGCTTGGCGTTCTCCAGATCGAGGTTCCCTCCAAAGGGAAGTGATGAGTCCATGAGCCTTTTTGACATGGTTGTTCGATGTGTTCCTCCCATGGTAAGATGTAAGTGTAGATCCATTCTGATGTGACTGCAGGATGTGTTCCCACATGATCAGATGTAAGTGTAGAGCCATTATGATGTGACTATGGGATGTGTTCCCACATGATCAGATGTAAGTGCAGATCCATTCTGATGTGACTACGGGATGTTTTCCCACATGATCAAATGTAAGTGTAGAGCCTTTCTTACATGGTTGTTGGATGTGTTCCTCCCATGGTAAGATATAAGTGCTGAGCCTTTCTGACATGGTTGTTGGATGTGTTCCTCCCATGGTAAGATATAAGTGCTGAGCCTTTCTGACATGGTTGTTGGATGTGTTCCTCCCATGGTCAGATGTGAGTGTTGGGCCTTTCTGACATGGTTGTTGGATTTGTTCCTCCCATGGTCAGATGTAGGTGCAGATCCTTTCTTACATGGTTGTTGGATGTGTTCCTCCCATGGTAAGATATAAGTGTTGAGACTTTCTTACATGGTCGTTGGATGTGTTCCTCCCATGGTAAGATTTAAGTGCTGAGCCTTTCTGACATGGTTGTTGGATGTGTTCCTCCCATGGTCAGATTTGAGAGTTGGTCCTTTCTGACATGGTTGTTGGATGTGTTCCTCCCATGGTTAGATGTAAGTGTTGGGCGGGCCTTTCTGACATGGTCGCGAGATGTGTTCCTCCCATGGTCAGATATAAGTGTTGAAGAAGATGAAGACCTACATGGAGGCTAGGCCTACAACCAGCATGAGAAAGGGTTGGCTCTATAGAACTTCCTATGACGAGTAGAATCGAGAGAGAGCACCATTGATCGAGATAGCAGAAACAGTATTGATGATTTTCGAGTGATGATCCAGCTTTGATGATGATCCAGTGATGATCTAGTGATGATTGTAATGAACTTAAAATAAGATTATAATTAAATAATTAAATAATTTATAGTTAGGTAAGTATGAAAGGAGGTGTCTCCTCATCATGAATGTCCAAACCATATTTAAGGCCAAGACATCATTGTAATATTCATCGTCCAATATATTATTATTATTCATATTTCATTATTTAAAATGATAGTCTGATTCGACTACTAACGGACCAACCGGATTTGGTTGCTCCATTTGGTATCTGAGCGGATTCGCTCCTGCACTCTGAGCTTGGACTCGGCTCATCAATTCCTACTTGAGCTCGGACTCGGCTCATCAATTCCTACTTGAGCTCGGACTCGGCTCATCAATTTCTGATTTCTTTCGCTGCTCCATTTCACCCATATCTCTCTCCACTCTGCTGCCCTCCACTCCCACACTCCATATCACTTCACGCTCCTCCCTTTGCTCCAAATTCTCGACTCCATTGCCATTATTTAGGGTTTCCCTATAATATAAAACATTGTCCAAAAACAAAAACAAAACGTAAAAAAAAACAGAGAAAAAAAAAGTTAAAGAATTGAAAAGAAAGAAGAAAGTTAAAAAGAAAAGATAAAAGAATAAAAAAGTCAAAAGTCAAAAGAAAGGAAAAAGAAAGTAAAAGAAAAAAGGAAAAGTAAGACCAACACATGGTTTTGCTTTCCAACTTCAACCTAGGTTGCACCCTCCTTCATTCCAGGTAGCCCTACAAACAAAAACAATATTAATAAAACAAATATTATTATAATAATATTAATATTATCATATAATATTTTAAACTTATTAATCCACCTTTTAATAAAATATTTAAATATAATATTTTTATATTTTTTATTTTATTTCAACACATAAATTAATTATAATAATTATTATTAATTCATTAATTATTTCAAAGACATTAGTTGTCTTTTATTCCTCCATAAGTCAAAATAAACTTCCAAATACACACATTTGCATAAAAAGACCGAGGCTATGACAGAATTAAAAGACAAACTTGAGAAATTGGAGAAGGACATCAAGGCCCTCGTCACCAACCAAGAAAAATTCAGAGAAGAAACAAAAAATAACAAGGCACTTAAGAAAGAAATCAAAGAAGATGTTGTTCTAGTAATAGGAAGAAAACTTGATGACGGAGTAGACATCATGCACGAGAAACGAAAAGAATTAGATGACGAGATGTGTGTGATGACACAGAACATAAGCACCATGGCATAAAATTTGAGCTTCATGACACAGAACCAGAATACCATGATAATGGAAATGTTACAAAAACTAAGGTCTAATACAAACCATATTAGTAACTCAGATATGTTGGACCACTATGTCAACAAAAATGAGATTAATAAAATTGATCAAGACAATAAACAAGATAAGGAGACTAAATACCGTAGGGATGACCAAAATGCCAATAATATATTTGATAAAGATAAGCTCCACCAAGATCATAATGAGAGTCAAGCTAGTATCATTGACAATAAGGACGATCCATACAATGACAAAACATGGATCCTACAATATGCAAAGGAATCCAAGTCAAAGGAATCAGATATCATAGATTCATCTTCTACCTTAACTCTTCTACCACCCTGGAGAAACCTAAATGTAACACTATCAGGTGACTTCGAGTGTGAGAATCGTCATGAAACACCACTTCTTGAGATAAATCGTAAGGATAATAAAATGGAAACATTACGTGATGACATCATGAGTATTGTGGGACAAGTGGTCTCTAATACAACTCTTGATATGGTCAGTCACAAAAATATTCCTCGTATTCATGTACATGGAAAATGGGACAACAATAATAAACATAATGGGGTACAAATTCAAGTTACAAATGAAAGGAAAATGACAAACTATTGCACAAAGACCAAGCACATACCTAATACAAGTTCTAAAAAAGACATAAATGAAGTAATGACACAGTTTCAACATAAAACGAGAATGAAAAGACAATAATCTAAGCTGTGAGGACAAAGCTCCCTTAAAGGGAGTGGCAATGTAATGAACATAAAATACGATTATAATTAAAAAAAAAAAATATTTATAGTTAGGTTAGTATGAAAGGAGGTGTCTCCTCATCATGAATGTCCAAACCATGTTTAAGGCCAAGACATCATTGTAATATTCATCATCCAATATATTATTATTATTCATATTTCATTATTTAAAATGATAGTCGGATTCAACTACTAACGGACCAACCGGATTCGGTTGCTCCAATGATCCAGCTTTGATGATGATCTAGTTATGATCTAGCTTTGATGGTGATCCAGTGATGATTTAGCTTTGATGATGATCTAGTGATGATCCAGTGACGAAGACTTGTGCTGATGAATTGTGTCAAGAGAGTACCTTCCTAGTTAAGAAGGAGTGTTGATGTATTTGTAACTTTGGAATGTATTCACTTATATTGTACCCCGATGTTCCTATCGGGAGAATCATTTGTATTTCATTGTACCCCCGATGTTCCTATTGGGAGATTCATTAATATAAGTGAGAGAGGAAGTGCAGGCACAAGTGAGAGAGATCAGCTGTCGAAGATCATCTTTATGTTTTCGGGTTTTCCTGCTGCCATTGGTGCTCATTCTATCTCTGAGAAAGTTGTGGGGTTTTTCCTTTATGGTTTCCCTGAGGAAAATTCTTTGTCTCTTGTCTCTTGTGATTATTGTTGTGCATGTTATTCTCTTAGATAATATACTAAGATCATATTGCTTAAATGATAAAACTCTAACACCCTGTTTATCGTTTTCTAGTGCTTCCACAATATCCATATTCTTTCCGCAAAATCATCTTCCAACTTTAATCAAATCCATTGATCTATTTGCAAAACTTTGCATAGGTCCTTCATTTATTGAGTTGCACTAAATGAAAGAAAAAGGGGTGGTTTAAATGACTAGAAGGCCAGGATTTGAACCCTATAAGTGTGAGTTACAGTAACAAAATATATACATCACTATTCAGTTTGATTTTTTTTCCTTGTACAAGCATACGATCATTGGTTGGCATATGAACATGTGACAGCTTGCGTGTTGTGCCCCTATTTGAGACTGTTAAAGATTTGAGAGGTGTTGGGTCAGTAATTCAGAAGTTATTATCAATAGATAGGTACCGCAACCATATTATTGCAAATGATAATGGACATCAGGAGGTAATCATAGTTACAAAAAAGTGCAATTGCATTTTAGTAATAGATCCATGCTTGGTTATTGAAGGTGTAATATCTTAATCAAGTGCTTCTTTGTGATGTACCAATGTCTGCTTGCAGGTTATGGTCGGTTACTCTGATTCAGGAAAAGATTCAGGGCGTTTCACTGTAGCTTGGGAACTATATAAAGCACAAGAAGATGTTGTAGCTGCTTGTAAACAATTTGGGATTAAAGTTACCCTATTCCATGGCCGTGGAGGAAGTATTGGCCGTGGTGGTGGACCTACGTATCTTGCCATTCAATCTCAACCACCTAGTTCTCTCATGGTATTTTTTACCCTTTTCCTTTTGTGCAGTGTTTCAAGAGAGGATCTTGATATTAATTAAATGATGGACTGATGGTTTCCATATACTACAGGGAACTCTCTGATCCACAAAGCAGGGAGAAATGGTCCAGGAAAAGTTTGGCTTAGCACAAACAGCAGTGCGGCAACTAGAAATTTATACAACTATTGTTTTGCTTGCAACTTTACATCCCCCAGATCCACCTCGTAGTGCAAATTGGCGAGAGGTAATGAAAAGGATATCAGAAACCAGTCGGCAATATTACAGAAGCACTGTTTATGAAAATGAACAATTTTTAGAGTACTTTCGTGAAGCTACTCCTGAAGCAGAGCTTGGTAATCTAAATATTGGAAGTCGTCCAACAAGGAGGAAAACGTCTTCTGGGATTGGGCACCTCCGTGCAATTCCTTGGATATTCGCATGGACACAAACTAGGTTTGTTTTACCTACATGGCTTGGTATTGGAGCAGGCCTAGAAGTAGCCTGTGCAAAGGGATACAAAGAAGAATTACAATCCATATGGCTTCTTACCAATCTATTTCCTGAGGTAATTGCTGCCTATTTGTGGAGATTGTTCTTATGTTGATATGGGGGACTGTATTACAGATTTCATCAG
>LPNX010309633.1:122325-154021 GCA_001517045.1 Pseudotsuga menziesii | reverse complement strand
GTTCATTCGATACACGTACAATACCATTCATATGATTTTTACAGCTCTCGGGTGTATCTCATCCATAAATCCTGAAAGAGTTCATGTCCTAGAATCCCACATATCTCTGAGCCTAATAGATCAACATCACAAAATATGTCATTGCAGAACCTAACACCTCGCCTCGGTGCTCGATTGAAGTTCTGCTTCACATATTAACATCTCCTCGATGTTCTCATTGAGGGATCTTTTCCTAGGACTTCAATATCATAGATCTCTCAACAGATTCTAACACCTCACAAGGGTGCTCAATGGAAGCTCCGGTTAATTCATAATTGATCATTTTTTTTATTTTTCTAAGAGCTCTTTTGAAATTCATGATCTTTTCTTTTCTCAAGAAATATTTTGTGCTCAATCATTATTAGTATTTCATTTTTTTTATACTAAAAATTAATCCTCAGTTTCAAGTCTTATTACAGTTTTTGTAATGCTTATAGATACTGAGACTAAACAGTTTAGGTGCTCCAGATCTAAAAAGATCAACACCAATTTAGGTTAGATTCTCTTGCTTATTTACATTTTTATTACCAATTTATTCTTCATTTTCTTTAATTGATTAATTTTGGTATATTTTGGCTTATTATTCCATAAAGTTTTCTTAAAATATTAAGAACCTTATAACCTAGGGCATCCCCGTGGTCATCTCAAAAGTTTCATAACTCTTATTTGATTAGTTTTAAGTCGTACTAAGTACAATTTTCTTATTAAAAGTTTTATATATATTCATATTCATTTCTTCAGTTATGGTATTATTGGGACTTCCATAGTTCATTACCTACAATAATCTCAAATAATTGTCAATTACAACTTCATATATTTGATATCATTTCAATAAAAAAATAAGAGCATGAAATATCATACTCATATTTAAGTATACTCAATGTTCTAGATCCTACCAGCTCCACATCAAACCAAACTTTTAATAATTAAGAGAATTCCAGATGTTCCTGAGCCAACTAGATCAACACCATATCAACAGAGTAACTCAATAATATTGATTCTCTAGAGCTTACCTACTCAACATCAAGGGATATGTATCTAATTCTTCCAATACTTAATTAACAAATTTACACATCCAACTTGTTTAACAACAGTTAATCACTATGCATAACTTGATACCCTAGTATCTATGCATGCACAAACGATCTAAAAAATTCTATGAATCAATTTCCTTATCATAGATATTCCATAGACACAATTGATCATTCTCAAAATTCTATAGTTACCATACTCAAGTACTTCAATAGAAATGTTCAAAACATCTTACAAAGTATATTCTCAGCATATCAAGTTATCCAAACTATGTTTTTTCAAAAAATGCAATTTGATTAATCAAATGATAACATCTTTTTAACCTTCCATGATAAACAAGGAATCATAACGATTGTAGATGTTACCTTTTTCCAAGGAGGAATTCATCTTTTGCTTCTGATTATCCTACTGAATCCCATTAAATGATGCTTCTTGCAACCATGCGCACATGTATCATTTGCTCATAACTTCTTGCCAGAAATTAGTTGTATCATAATCTCATAAAACAAACTATAAAATATAATAACAATTTCCTATTTTGGATGCTCATAAAATCTTGATGCCACAAGATGTTCTTTTGTTTAATATCAATGTATTATTTTCTTTACAACTTAGTCGTAACTACTTTTCACTGAATTGCAACGTAAACCAAATTCATACCTTACTTTATATAAGCTTGAATTGATATTAAATTTTTAACAGCATGACTAACTTTACCTCATCATTGACTCGATGCATTCATGCCATGAATTTAATCTTGCTAGTAAAATTTTCAACAAGTGAGGCATAGACTTGTATGTTACTCACAATTATTCATCTAAAATAGCATAAATATGTCTTTACATATGCGTTCCAATTTAAGATATTCTTAGCATGGTAATATATTCTTTTTCGCATTAAAAAATCTTCACAATCTAATGAAATCAGACATATCACGCTGCCTATATTCTTACAAACTTCACTCTTCACGTATTTATTTATACATTCAAATCAAATTTCTTATATGCATTTGAATACATGTTTTCTAAGAAACCTAGTTTATGTACTTTAATGATCATAAAATTGAACAATGGTCTTTCTATAACAAGCATGAAAATAAGTAAACATAAAAATTTCATATTCAAATTACAAAGTTCACAACATGCATGCATGCATGCGAGTCTATTAGGTCCGAGTGTTGAGAAACTTCTCTGATACCATTTGAGACAAACCCCAAATCCTCAAGTAACTTGTTTTTACTTCATATAACTAACCAAGACGCTAACCTCAAAGCAAACTATTTTTTTGTAATCAAAGTAAAATTAAGACAAGACCATATAATCATTTCTTCAAGCAAATATGATATTACTGATTAAGAGTGAAGGTTTATTCATATCCATTACTTGATAAATAGATTAAATATCCATTAATAGAATATTGTATACCTAACATCCATGATTCTTCTCCTTTCCTACATCACCTATTTTTTGCAAAATAGTCACTCTAAGGTAGATCTACTATTAACAACACATGATCTTTTAATTTCTCAAGCTTAATCCCAACATAACATCCTTCGCTATGTACATGTGAAAGAACCCATTCACCTAACTATTATTATGTTCATCGCTTATATAAACTCTACATGGTCTCTACATTATAGTTTTTAACTACCAACTAATAACATCATCTACTATATGAAACATATAAGCTTTATTCCATATCCTTAACAGATTCTTGTTTTCACTTATCCAAAAGAATAATCTAACACAATAAAGGAAACCAAGGGTTTTACTTCTACTTTCCTCCCAACCGTTTGGATCTCTGTATGGCGTACAATTTCTCACTAAGAGGCCACACCCGAGTTGGGCATGAATCCTCTAGAGCAAAGGTATCACAGATCTTTCTCTAAAGTTCAGGATATTATTATAATCTGTATCCTTAACTAAGGCCATTTCCTTAAATAATTATATTGTGCTATACACATGACCACCACAATCTCCTTACCATAGGAAATATATAAATATATAATCTCAATGAAGTTTACTTATGTATGCCAATCACCTTTTTATTAATATCTTGAAAAAAAAAGTTTATAGTGATCGAAATAAGTTTTAACTTCGAATATATAAAATTAGAGTATTATATTCTGATTTGAAAAAAATAAGTTTTAACTTAAAATATTTAGTTCTATATTAGTTATTCATATACTCAACCCTTTTCACCATTATTTTGTTATGGTGATGTTTAATAAATTTGACAAAAACCAAAGGAAAATATTTTAAGAGTGAGCTCTGTCAACTTTTTTATAATCACTTTTATCTTCTTTAAAATAACCAGTTATATATTGTTTAAAATAATCACTTATATGTCCTTTAAAATAAGACTTTGACTTCTTATGCAATGAAATTATGTTAAAATTATTCAAAAAACTGAGAGGGGGTGAATCAGTTATTTCTAAAGCTTAAACCATTTCAATATTTAAACCATTATTACTGATTACATATTTATAGTTATGAATGCAGCAAGTATTACAAAAGGAATGATGATCAGCAATCACACACATATGATAGAGATAGACAAATATTCATCTTTATTTGAGCACCTATTCAAATGAGGCTGCAACTTCTGTTTACAAATTCCTTCTCATGGAGAGCGCAAACCCTCATGTTTTTCCTAGCACCCACTAAAATAACATTCTCCATATACTACTGGATGGAAGCACCAACTTCCACTTGTACAGGCTCCAACTTGTACAAAGAAGAAAACATGTTTTTCCTAGCACCACCCTACCACCCTTGTTCCTTATATTTAAATGCGTTCATTACAATATGTAGAAAAACAGATATAACAATGCATACCAACTATGTTATGATCTACTTCTGGATTTTCTTATGCACCTTTGTTCCCCTCATTGTCTCTATTATGGCTATTCTTAAAAGAACTTAGATTTTTATTTCATTTTGAAATCCCCACTTCGACGATGGTCCATGCACCAGATCTATGCGTGTAGAGAGAAAAAACACTTGTCTTCACCCACATTCTCTTATACTTATCAATCTTTGAACCCTTCACCTGTTTGTATGCCTGACTATTCATTTTCATAATTGATCAAAACCGTTCGATGCTTGAGATAACCCAATAGTGCCAAAATTAAATCGTCCCCACGATTGTAGATCATGTGGTAGGGATCAGAAGGTGCCAAAGATCTATGGCCTGAATGAATTTTTCTAGTGAAAGAGCGAAGAGGATAAAAGGGTAGTTGAGTTGTGAAATATGAAACTAATCGTTGGGATTAGGATCAAGATAGATGAAGGAGATTAATCACCAACACAAATCAACAACCGTGAGTTTTTTCGTAGGGAGAACTAGCATAGACTAATAAAATCCTGATGTGCATGAAATTTATATCAAATATGCCTTATGATATTTGAGGTCCACCGTCGATCTAGATCTGATGATCGTCAGCTATTCAATAGATTCAACTAGTTGGTGAGATAACGATGAAGATGGGAGAACATTTTTAATGCACTTTAGTTTTGTTCTATTTGGAGTCCTTCATTGATCAAATTTGGAAAAGATCCAATGCCTGAGGACGATTCCTCTCGTTGAAATAGCTAGAGTATACACATAGAGGTTGGACGTGAAATTGCTGTGAAATCTAGTTCACCACAGAATTAGAGTCCGCTCTTTATTGAGCGCTTCCCAGGACACTGGTTGGGTTGGTTAGTTTTAGCGGTTCTGCTAAATTTAGAATTGGCTAAATTGTGACAGTCAATGTAGAGACTACATAAAATAGGATCCTGGTGTTTGATTTTCGCCTTCAAATTTCCGCATTCCGCTGGCGGACACTGGGTTGCAGAAACCCATATTATTTTAGACTTTGATTTCTCATATTTCACATTCTGTCTTCTACTTTCGACCTTCTGCATTCCACTTCAGGAAACTGGGTTGTGCAAACAAATATTATTTCATACTTTGATTTCTCATCTTCTCCATTTGTCCTTCCTCTTTCCGCCTTCCGTTTTCCTCCCTCCGCATTTCGCCGGCAAACTCTAGGTTACTGAAACCCATATTATTTTAGACTTTGATTTCTCATCTTCTACTTTTCTTCTGAACCATTGATTTCTTTGTGGGTTCACTCATAACTGTCGGATCTGTTCATCATATTTTCTTTCACACTTTGCGGGTTTACTCCTGACCGTCAGATCTCTGTACAAACCATCGATTCTTCTAAGTATTTTGCTTATTTGTCTGAGTCCTTTGCTTATATAGATCATATTCTATGTTCTTACACCAATGACAACCATATCACAATCTGATATGTTTCCATATGATTGCAATGCCTGTCATAATTCCAATAATCTCCCCTCTTGGCATTGATGACAACCTTCAAATTCTGGATGCATGTTGTACTTGTAATCACCAACTGTTTATCATCTGTATCAAAATCATCTTCTCCCCCTTTGAAATCAATGTCAAAGAATATTCTATAGCACAACTCCCCCTATCAAAGTGGACATGTTAGTTGGAATAAGATATGATGCCCGACTTTGGGTGTGGGTGAATCCGCGGACCTGGGTAACACTTTTTGGCAAGCGCATTTCGGCAAAAACAGAAAAATGCACCTCAGTCGAGGGCTTCTTAAACCCTCGACCGAGGTCTTAATATCTCGACCGAGGTTTTATCAAGCCCTCGACTGAGGTTTTGTTTAGCCCTCGACCGAGGTATTTCTTAACCCTCGGTCTAGGTATTACCCTTTACAAACCCTCGGTCGAGGTTTCGTTAAGACCTCGACCGAGGTATTTAAATACCTCGGTCGAGGACTTAAGAAAATAGACTTAGCCCACATTCAAACAAATGAAAAGTTTTCTGTGCCTTGCAGAGGTGTACACCCTGCCATTCCTAGCACATAACTGAGCGGATTTGATACCGATAAATTCACCAACGAATCTTCTATCCATTGAGGTATCATACACGCATTTTGGCATTCATATGAAATTTATTTTTTAATTACTTCTAAAACTTATACTTAGAAAACCACACTGCAACTTCGAAGCAGCTCAAAGAAAAATCCACAGAGTTAAAAATACACAGCCAAAAAATTCTTAAAAATGAACACATCACATATTGACGTGTCCTCTTCAAAAGGGTATCTTTGGTTTTTCAATTTTTGAAAAAATAGAAAAAATAGCTTTACGTGGACAAATATGTGTTTAAAACGATGCTGAAATTGAATGTGGTCACTTTCGAAAAATAATAAATAATTGTATAATGTGAAAAAAATTAACAAAAAAATATGCACATCACATTGTATTTTATGTAGATCATGCTCATATATATATATATTTTTTAAATTATTAATGCAAGATTGAATTACTCTACGTGGACACGAGCCACTTATTAGCTTCTTCAAATTTTTAAGGTCACACAGCTCATTAAATGCAAAAATTCACACATTAAATGACATCGGAATATTTTTAAAAAAATATCACTATGAAGCCAACATAATATTCTACAATTTGTTTTTTTACTGCAAGTCAAAATTCACATGGCATATATGCGTTTTGAGGGCTTCTATCTAGCACATGTGTAAAAAATCAGGTTTTCATCGCCAAATTTGGCCAAAAAGTGTTACCCATCTTCATGGAATCACCCGTGCAAATACTCAAACTCTGTCTTTGGTAAGGGTTTAGTGAATATATCAACAATATGTTATGTAGAAGGAATGAAATTCAATTAAACCATTCTGTTTGTAACCTGCTCCCTTATGAAATGATACTTAATAGGTATGTGCTTAGGCTTGGAATGAAGGTCTGTATTTTTTGACATACTAATGGCACTATTATTATCATAATGGAGAGGAATGGGATCAACTTATTTTACCTCTAAGTCTATAAGTCTCTGGATCATCCAAAGTATTTGTGTACAGCAGGTGGAATCATCAACATATTCAACTTCTTGTAGTGGATAAAGATATCAATCTTTTCTTCTTACTCAACCATGCAACTAAATAATCACCCAAGAAGAATGCACCTCCATAGTATGCTATTTCTTTCATCCAAACAATTTTCCCAATCAACATCTGAATATGTAGATAAATGAAGATTCTGATTTCTAGGATACCATAGACCATAATTCATTGTTCCCTTCAAATATTTAAACATCCTCTTAACAGCCACCAAATGACTTTGCTTAGGAGAAGACTAAAATATTCCTACCATTCCAACAACTTGCATTATATGAGGATGGGATGTTGTGATGTATAAGAGACTTCCCATCATTGAACGATATGTTCTTTGATCAACATCAGGTGAGAGATCATCCTTTCTAAGTTTACAACCGAAAACCATAGGTGTACTAACAGATGATGAATCTTCCATTTGAAATCTCCTCAACATCTCCTTCAAATACTTCTCTTGGGAGAGAAATAATTCTAAACTCTGAATAATGTGAAGACCAAGAAAGAATGAAAATTATCCTATCATTGACATCTCAAACTTAGATTGCATGGCATTAGAAAACTATTGAACAAAAGAATCATTAGTGCATCCAAAAATAATGTCATCGACATACACCAAAACAACTAATAAATTATCACCTTTAGATTTGATATACAAGTTATTGTCAATAGTACCTTTCTTGAATTTTTTGTCATGTAGATATTTATCCAGACTATAATACCAGGGTCTTGGTTCTTTTTTGAATCCATATAGAGTCTTATTCAGTTTGTAGACATTGTTAGGATTGTCTTTCAGTTGGAACCCTTCAAGTTTCTCTATATAGACTTATTCTTCTAGATCTCCATTGAGAAAAGATGACTTAACATCCATCTGATACACTTTGAAGTTCTTATGACTAGCATAGGCAAGAAAAATTCCAATAGATTCCAATATTGCCACTGGTGCAAAAGTTTCATCAAAATATTGTCCCTCAACTTGTGCATACCCCTTACACCCCAATTAGGCTTTGTACCTCACAATTTGTCCTCGTTCATTCATCTTGTTTTTAAACACCCACTTGGAGTCTATTACATTTTTATCTATAGGTCTAGGAACCAAATCCCAAGTATTATTCTTCCTAATTTGATCAAGCTCTTCTTTCATGGCTTTAATCCAATCTTCATCCTCACATGATTCTTCAAAATTATTAGGTTCCATCGTAGATAGGAAAGCAATATGGGATTGTTCTGAAGCTTTAATAAACTTCCTTCTTGTCTGAACTACTTTTTCTTATCACCAATTATCTTATTTTTAGCATGATTCTTCTGAACGATTATTGTTGTTTCTGTCTACTATCTTGGATCTTCCTGAATGTTTGCACTTTCATCATCTGAATCTGAATCTTCTTCTTTTTTTTCTTCTGATTCATGGACCTGTTCTTCCTTAAATTCAATTGTGTCTTATGTATTTGGTTCAACACTGCTTACTTGAATATCTTTTACATGGATTCCTTCATTGATTTTAATGTCAATACAATCAACCAATTTTAGTAGCCTCATATTATAACAAGTGTATCCTTTAATGTTTGTAGCATATCCTAAGAAGATACATTCATCAGCCTTGTCATCATATTTTCCAAGATGTTCATTATTATTTTTAACTTAACATTTACTTCCAAAGACTTTAAAGTGTTTGATAGAAGCAGGTCTTCTAAACCATAGTTCATAAGGAGTCTTATCACTGTTTGTCCTTAAGTGAGATTTGTTAAGAATATGTATAGCTGTGTGAATTTCCTCTACCCAGTATGTCTAAGAAATATTCCTTTCATTAATCATTGATCTTGCCATCTGTTGTACTAGCCTATTCTGTCTCTCAACTACTCCATTATGCTGTGGAGTCCCTCGAATAGTGTATTCTCTTTTAATTCCATATTTATCACAAAACTCTTTGAAGTCTCCTGAATTGAACTCTCCTCCTCTATCAGATCTTAATGCCTTCAGTCTCTTTCCTGTTTGATTCTCAGTTAGAGCCTTGAAAATTTTGAACTTTTCAAATGCTTCATATTTTTCTTTCAGAAAAGCAACCCATGTGAGTCTAGAATAATCATCAATGACCAACATAAACCATGTTTCTATTCTTGTGCCTTCCTTTCTTGATGGTCCACACAAATCCATATGTACTAACTGAAGTGGTTTGTCTGTTGATGTGAAGTTCTTGGATTTAAACTGTGTGCGAGTCAATTTTCCCATTTGACAAGGTTTACAAATAGAGTCATATGGATTTGATATTTTTGGAAGATCTTTTACTGCCCCATTTTTCACAAGCTTGATTATATGATCAAATTTTAAATTTCCAAGTATCTTATGCCAAATCCAGCTTTCATCATACTTGCTTAGATGACATTCTTCTTTTCCTTCTTTCAAGACATAAACATTGTTTTCTATTCTTATACCTTTTTCAACCAACTATCCCGAGAGTACAAATTTTATCTTGTAATCTTTAGAAGTGAAAACAAATTCACATCCTCTATCACAAACCTAAATGACACTCAGAAGATTATGTTTTAGTCCATCTACAAACAACACATCTTGGGATTCCCCTCTTCTATTACTCAACATTACCATTCCTTTTCCTTTGATTTTCCCTCGAGCATCATTTTCAAAGGTTACATTTCCTCATTTATTTTCACTTAGAGAGAGAAAATTACTTTTATCACCAGTCATCTATCTGGAACATCCACTATCAATATACCAGGGGCCTTTTTTCCTTTGAACTAAAAGCACTAAGCCAGATTTTTTATTTTCTTTTTTCTTCCAAACTTTAGCACTTTCAGCAGAGTAATTCACTCTTGGGTCTATTTTGTAGTCCTTCAGATGACAGTTTGAAGCCTTGTGTCCAAAATTATGACAAACATAACATTCTGGCTCATTGTACAGTAGATCAAAAGAGTTGTTATATCTATCATGGGTTATTCCTTTCGTTGTGAACTTATTTGTATGTTGTTCTTGTTTACTTTTTGATTGTCTTGTTCTATGTTGCAACAATTGACTGTTTTTTGATTTCATATCTCTAAAATTAAATGCACAGTTTGCAGCTTTGTGGCCAAAAATAGAACAAAAATAACACTAACCATGGAAAAAAATTTGGTACCTGAATCTTGGTTGTCTTCCCTTTTGTTGACTTTGTTTCTGAGTAATCCTTGGTTGATAATTCTGATTTGACTTTCTAATTCGGGAACTTGTTTCAATTCCTTTTGTTTCCATAGTATGTTCACATTCTGACTGTTTTATTCTTGAACCTTCTTCATAGCCAATACTTGTTTTTAACCATGGGAATCTTTGCTTACTCAGAATTTTGTTCAGTTCTTCTGAAGCTTTAATACTTGACATATTTTGGTGATTCAGAGCTTGGAGTTTCTCCAATTCTTTCCTAGGTGCCACTACTTCTTCCAAAGATTCACGTATCTTTTTTTCTTCTGTTAATTGTTGTTTTAGAATATATTCTATTTTCTTTGCCTCTTCTAATTCCAATTTTAACAAGGAAATATCTTCACTTGGTTCTTTTCCATTATTTTCATACTACGTCAATAAATTTTTTTGTTTCCTCTTCTTTAGTCTGAGTCTGTCAGTCTCCTCCAAATCATTGATTAGTTCACCTTCCATATCAACCATAGATTCTTCATCATTCAGGTCACTTCCTTTATATTCATTTCCAAAATATTCTATGGCCATAAGCATAAAGTTATTCAATTCATCTTCACAAGATGAATCACTGTCTTTTTCTTCTCAAGAATCAACATTATTTACACACAAGCTTTCTATTTAAATTTATCCTATTTATTATATTTATTGACTGTATAGTTTTCCTCATCATTAGAAGTCTTCCTCTTTTTCTTGTGGGGAAATTTATATCCAAAATTGCCTATTTTACCACAGTTAAAACATTTAAAGGGAATATTTCCTTTGTATGTACCTAATCCTTTCTTCAGCCTCCTTACAAATTTCACCTCAGTCACATCCATTTCAGAATCAGTGTTCTTATCTGCTTTAAATAATGCTTCTCTAATGGTGGATTTATCTTTACCAATCCTCATTTTATAGGCTGTTAGAGTACCTAGGAGTTGATCAATAGGTAGAGTTTTAAGATCACTCAATTCTTCTATTGCAAAAACTTTGGGATTAAATCTTTCAGGCAAAGGTCTTAAAATTTTCTGAACTAAGGATGCTTCATCAATCTTTTCACCAAGACCCTTCATAGCATTAATAGTCTCTTATATTCTTAAGAAATATTTACTGAAATTTTCATCCTCATTCATCTTTAGCTGTTCAAATTTTAGTCTATATGTCTGTAGTTTGGCATCCTTTACTTTTTCATTTCCTTCATAACTGGTTACAAGATTATCCCACATCTCTTTTGCAGATTAAAGATGCATAACCTTAGCAAACTCAGCCTCTGCAAGACCACTCATGATAGCGTTCATTGCTTTTGCATTAAAACTAAATTCCAACTTATCAACTCTGGAGGCTAGCACAACTTTCTTTACATAGCCAATGTCTACTACATCTCAAACATCAACACCTAAGGACATTATATAGGTTCTCATTCTAACCTTTGAAAACGAAAAAATTGTTCCATCAAATAGAGGAACCTTATTGGATGAATTCCCTTCATAACTTGTCATGTTTAACCTTACAAATCTACCTTTAAATAAAAGGAACCTGCTCTGATACCAATTGTTGAAATTATTCAAATAACTGAGAGAGGGGGGGGGGGTGAATCAATTATTTCTAAAGCTTAAACCATTTTCAATATTTAAACCATTATTACTGATTACAGATTTAGAATTATTATAATGCATCAAGTATAATAGAAGTAATGATGATCATCAATCACACACACATGATAGAGACAGACAAATATTCATCTTTATTGGAGCACCTACTCAAATGAGGTTGTAACCTCTGTTCACAAATTCCTTATTGCAGAGAGCACTAACCCTCATGTTTTTCCTAGAACCCACTAAAATAACATTCTCCAGCTACTATTGGATGTAAGCACCAACTTCCACTTGTATAGGCTCCAACTTGTTTTTCCTAGCACCACCCTACCACACTTTTTCCTTAGATTTAAACATGTTCATTACAATATGTAGAAAAACAAATATAACAATCCATACCAACTCTATTTTGATCTACTTCTGGATTTTCTTATGCACCTTTGTTCCCCTCATTGTCTCTATTCTTGCTATTTTTGAAAGAACTCAGAGCCGTCTTTCATTCCGCAATCCCCACTTCAACGATGGTCCATCAACCAACTCTTTGCTTGCAGATAGCACACACACTTCTCTTCACCTGCATCCTCTTTTACTTATCAATATTTGAACCCTTCACCTGTTTGTATTCCTGTATGTTCATTTTCATAATTGATCAAAACCATTTAATGCCTGAGATAACCCAACAATGCGAAATTTAAATCATCCCCATGATTGTAGATCATGTGGTAGAGATATGAAGGTGCCGAAGATCTACGAACAAAATGAATTTTTCTTGTGAAAGAGCGCAGAGGATAAAAGGGAAGCCGAGTTGCAAGTTTTGAAACTAATAATTGGGATTAGGATCAAGATCGACGAAGGAGATTAATCACCAAAACATATCAATGACTGTGAGTTATTTTGCATGGGAGAGCTAGCACATATTAATAAAATCTTGATGTGCACGAAACTTATATCAAATCCGCCTTATGATATTTGAGGTAAAATCCCTCAACGCTCTCCTCAAAGAATAAAAAGGCCTCACATGGAGAGTGGATTTCCTATAAGGAAATAAGTTCGGGGAGAGCAAGGACCCATTGAGTAAAGTGCCAAGGGGTCATCCAAAGTGGTTGTGAATGAAGATGAGTGTCTTGTATTTGAAGCAGAGGTCATCAGAGCACATAAGTAGGATATGGCTCCATGAGACCCAGTGGTCAACCCTTAGGGGCACCAGAAACCAACCCTGAGGTTAAAAACCCCATTAAAGGGAAGTCAACAGTTCCATTATGGCATAGTACCCCTAAAGGAGGATTAAAGGGCCCAACCATGACCACCATAGTTCAATAACACCTCTCCTAGTCAAATATTTGTCCCTCTCCCTGCGGTACACCTGAAGGTGCATTGGGTACAGGTGCAATGTAACAACATTTAATATAACTTAGTCACTATGTTTACAAGTGAAGTCAAGGTACACATGAAAGCTTTGGATAAGCTCGGTTTCACCCTTATAGCCCAATATCAAAATGCAAGGTAATATCGATGGTTAGTGTTTGTAACTTTTCTTGTTACAGTTTTGATGTAGAAAAGAAAAGATTATAGATCCTAAAAATAAAACGTGGATGCAGGTTATCATGGCATAGGCCAGACGAGAGTGAAGATAGGGTTACCTCCTATTAAGCTTCATTCTTCTGTTCCTTAAGGTGAGGAACCTAACCTTCACTCTACTAGTTAAGAATTTTATGAATTTAAGAACTGTATTTGATACTAATGTTTGCAATTCTTTGTCTTTGCATGCATAAAATGAACCAACATGAATTATGTATTGTACACATGGATCAACAAACAATTATAAGGTATGCCTCCTTTTGGTTTGCAGTTTTTTGTTTCGAGGTTTAAGGGATTAAAGGGATTTCCATCCATTAACGAAATTCTAAGATAAGTTTTGTTTTAGACATAACCCTTAATGGGTATGTAATTAGATGCATTGGTTACTGACAAGGATTCACATCCTATAACACTTGTGATGCATTTGAAATTACAATAGTTTGGTCTATGATTTAATAGATTGGATTTACGACCATTATAGATTTCACAGTTTTGTTTTGTTCTTAGTTGAATATGCTCTTCTTTTTGGGGAAAACTTGGTAGTGATTAATGGTTCAATGATTGGCATATTGCTATCATAGACTTTCTGCAACTTGTAATTATAATAAGAATCTATTGTGATTCATTTTGGGAATAGTTAGTATTTAATTCTTGCTTGATTTATTCTCATTATGTATGTCGAACGTGTCTTGATATTTAATTAAATAATTCTCCAGATATGTCTATTTTTGCGTATGGATACCCGAAAAAAATATCGAGCATTTGTACTTGATTATGTTCTTAAAACTTGTAGATGTGGTTGACCGATTGTATATATTACTAATTATTTTTAATTGTTGGATATTATACTCATTTGGTTGATAAACTTTCTCTGCGTTTAGCTCATTTTGAGTATCACTGAGTTTGGAACTCAGATCTATGAGCTGGCTGTTCTTTAATTAGGTTGTTAATTGAATACTTTGTTGATAATGGTTTTATTGAACGTGATCCCTTAGCTCAGTTTTTAAGTACTTAAAATCTTTAAATCTGTCTCAATCTAGGTATGGAAGGCCAAACAGACGCTAGGTTTAATGTATGCATATTAACTTATAAACAAAGATAAAATATGTGTAGAATCCTCCGGCTCATAGAGTAAAGAAACCAATTTAAACTTACTTATATATATTATTAATTCAATATAAGGTACTTGAATAAATCATTTGTAAAGTTATCTATATGTAATTAGAACCTATAAGATATCTTTGTGAAGAGTCTCTCGATTCTTGTTCTTAAATATGAGATTTTAAGTAAACAATTTGGGTTTGGTTAATAAACTAAAATTTCATATATAAAAAGAATACTTTGTAATCCAATCCATAAAGACTAACAGCGCATAACAAAATTTATAATACTAATAAGATAAAAAGGAATGTTTAGTTGATACATTGTACTCTCACAACTTATACTACATTTGAACTATAACTACTAATACTAAAACAATAAATTAATTGCAGTAAGGAACCTTTCACCAATGTCAAGAAAATAAAACTAAAGCTACCGTTCCTCCTAACCAACTCCCATACCATAAAAATATTACTTTCTCTAGAACCCCCAAGCCTATTTGTTTAACCACAAGAGAAAATTACGATCAATGCCCCATATATTTGCATTGATAGACTATTTCCGCATCCATCACCAGCCTCCTCCTTATTCGATGGACATACCATTTTATAGTATTTTTCCTAACACTTGGTCATTTATGAGCCTCCTACTCTTTAAGGCTCCACAAGGAGTCTTGACCTGATTTTGGTGAAGATGCATCCTGCATCACTTGAGTTCTCACTCAACAGATTTCACCATTTTTCATTTCCCCTTATGGGTCAGCAAACAATCATTTAATGGCTACTCTAGTTCTCATTTCTCTTGGTATTTTAATTATTCAATAATAATATTTCATTACATTCATTTTGAATTTATTGTCAGAATATTAAAAAAAAATATTCAAAGTAATAATAATTAGACAATTGTTTGGTGTATTACATACACCTCCCCTTAAATTATAACACCTTCCTCTGTGTTAGTATTTCTTTGTCTTTCATTCTTCCATTATTTCATCTTGAAATAGAATTGGATATGCCTCCTACATATTACTTTCCAATTCCCAAGTGGAATCTTCTGGACTAAGGTGCTTCTATTGCACCTTGACTTGTCTAATGGTAGATTTATGGAGTAAAAGTTCTATCTCGTCAAGAATACGTTCCGGTTCCAGCTGTATAACATTCCAATCAATCACATGAGTAGTATCATGAAAGTATTTCTTTAAAATTGAAACATGAAAAATATTATGTACTTTTATTGTAGGGGGTATTTTGGAGCAGGGCCCCGCAACTACAGAAGAAGCTGCTAGTTTTGGCGGAAAGAAGTTAAGACAAAGCTACGACACCGTAGCACGTTTCGAGCTGGAGAGCAGAGCCGAAAACCATGACTTTTAAGATAGAAAAGTCAAGAAGGAAACGGTACCTGAGCGGCCGAGAAGAGAGAGCTCAACCACTGCATTGAAGCCAGCGGCGGAAGATAGGAGGGCTCAGCGACCCTCATAAAGGAGAAAGAACAACGAGGCTGAAGCATTGAAGGCGAAGGACATAAAAGCGAAGCGGTGCATAGTACCCATGATCAGTGTCGGGAAGCATGGAAGACTGCAGAGAGCTGTGGTGTGACGGAAAGCGGCTACCTCAAGTACAGATATGTCCGACTGTCACTAGTTAGGTTTTGGGTTACTATTGGGACAGGCCCACAGTGTTGTAATGGCAAGACCTTCGAGCTTCCTATATAAGAATATATTTTGTATTGTAAAAGGGTTGGCAGGTTGAAAAGCTAGCTAGTCATTTTGTTAGTTAGTAGTGTTTTGCAGACTATTAGACTGTTGTAAAAGCCTGGCTCTGGTTCTATTATTAGCGATAGCAATCTTACGATAACCAGTAGCTAGCTTATAGAATATGTATGTAAATATCCGCAGGGATCGACAGAGAGGGAAGAGTATATTGTAGGAGAACAATACAGAAGAGAAAAGCGATCTAAGAGAGAAGATCTTAGGCTGCATATGCGGTGCAGCAGAAATGTGTTTGACCTTCCCTTGAGCTATAATAAAACATGGTTCTGTGGACGTAACTTCCATACTGGAGGTGAACCACGTTAAAATCGGTGTTATGCGATTGGTTTATGTGTTATGTTTACTTATGTATTTCTCAGTCAGTTTATGGACTTTGTTTACAGTTTAATGAATGAATGTGTTAATCAGTTCACAGCAATATAGGAGGGTAAATATAGGTTAACATCTTTGGCATGTTGTTTATGGTTCATTTATGCTCTGCATAAAATAGTCTCTATTGTTGTATCGAATATCCTTGTATGTTAAGTCTTGCACATCAACACGAGCAACGCTAAGTGCGCTAAACCGTGGAGGTAGGATATCACAGAGAGGTGATACCGCACCGGCAGAGGAGCTGCAGTGCGCGATACCGCAGGTGAAGGACTTAGCGTTGGGCAGGAACTGCGTGTCGCACTGTGCGCAGCGATGCGATAAGGTTGGAGATATCGCGGGTCTGAGAAAGTGCGCGCTGCAGGAAAGGATCGCGCGGCGGTATAGAGGACTATCCTGCGGCTAGAAGAGCTGCGAGGTGAGGAAATCGCGCGACGCGAGTAGGAGATCGCGCGACGCACAGAGGAGAGACCGCAACTAGGAGAGCTGTGAGCCACCAGTGGGATTGCCACAGAACCCGGTCCAAGACGCTTGATTCCTTGGCCAACCCATTAGAGTCACTTCGGGTGAGACTTCAGGCCGCTTTGCGGTCTATCACCGAAAGGGCCAGTGATCTAGGGGTGTTTTTGGTTGATTATAGTAAACCCGGGCCTCCCCATAGCAGCCAACAGGGTACTACTAACTAATATGCAAACGGTCCAATTTTTTCCAAAATTTGAAATGGTCCACAATATATGGGTGCCAATTTTGTGTATTTTTCCAATCTTAGGGACCTTTTATTGGGTTTTACCTTTACATAAACATGTTCTCCTACCTAGAACTCTCGTGTATTTCTTTTTAAGTCGACATAACTCTTTTTCCTATCTTGGGAAACCTTCAAATTATGTTGCACTAGTTTCACTCTTTGTTCCATATATTTTAATAACTGAGGTCCTAACGTTAATCTGTCAACGATACTACTCCAAGAAATTGGATTGTTATACTTTTGTCCATACAGAATCTCAAATGGGATCAATCCAGTTGAATCTTGGAAGTGATTCTTATACTCAAATTCTACCAATTGCAAGTAATCTTCTCACTTACCTGGTTTATCCATTACATACATTCTAAGCATGTCTTCCAAAACTTGATTTACTCTTTTCATTTTTCGTCGGTTTGAGGATTATATGCAATGCTAAGATTTAATTGCGTGCCTAATCCTTTAAATAAAGCCTTCCAAAAGTCTCCTGTAAATTTTGCATATCTATCTGAGATTACTATCTTAGGTACACCATGCAACCTGAAAATTTCTTTCATAAAAACATCAGCAATGTTAGCAGCCTTATATGTATTCTTTACCGGAATATAGTTAGTTACCTCACTCAAATTATCTACTACAACCATGATTGTGTTGTGATGTTTAACATTCTTAGGCAAGCCAGTTATGAAATCCATGTTGATAATTTTTTATTTTCCCTTCTGGAATAGGTAATGGCTGTAATAATCCTGTTGGTTGTTGGTGTTCAACTCTTACGTATTGACATTCAATGTAGCATGATAAATATTTTTTTACTTCTCTTTTAATATTAGGGCAAACTTGAAATATTTCCTTGCAATGGTGATCATTTTCTGATATCTAGGATGTCTTGAATAAGGCATTTTATGTAATTCGTCCATAATAATTAATTTAATGTCCGCTGAATTTGGTATATATAATCTATCTTTGTGTAATAATAACCCTCTTCCATTCAGGCTAAGATCTGTTTTTGCTTGATTCATTTCATTTTTTGCGGTCTTTTCTTTTAGTTTTTTATACTCTTTGTCAATTTTTTCTTCATTTAAAATTTTATCTTCTAAATCCGATCCATATGTGCTTTTATACAACAAATTTGCATGATGACTTAAGGCATCTACAACTTTATTCTCTTTTCCTTTTATATGATTTGTCTCAAAATCATATTCGCTTAGAAATGATAACCACCTAGCTTTTCTGCGTTAAGATTATGTTGATCGAATCAATATTTTAAACTTATATTATCAGACATTAATAAGAATCTCCTTTCGATGAGATAGTACTTACACATTTTTAGAGCATGGATTATAGTAGCTAGCTCTAGATCATGAGTGGAATAATTCTTCTCATGTTCCTTAAGTTTCCTAGACTCATAGGCTACGACATAGTTTTCTTGAATTAGTAGTCCAACTAAACCTTCTTTCCATGCGTTTGTACACACCACAAAATATTTAAATGGATCAACAATTTTTAAAATAGGGGTTGTTGTTAACAAGTGTTTTAATTTATTAAAACTCCCAGTACATTTTCCGTTCCAATCAAATTTCTTACCTTTCTTTTGTAATGGAGTTATAGGGTACGCTATCTTAGAAAATCCTTCAATATATTTTCGGTAGTAGACAGTACTCCCCATGGATGAACTTATATTAGTTACATTCTTCAAAACATGCCATTCAGTGATATCTTTAATTTTATTGGGATCGACTGATATCCCATCGTTAGACACCACGTGCCCTAGGTACTGTATTTTTTTCTTTAAAAATTTACACATACTAAACTTATCAAATAATTGTTGTTCCCATAAAATTGTAAGAATATTTTTAAGTGTTCTTCATGCTCTTGTTTATTTCTAGAGTAGATTAATATGTCATTGAGAAAGATGACTACAAATTTATCTATGTATTTTCTTAATATACTATTCATTAAACACATAAAATTTTCCATAGCATTGGCTAACCCAAAAAACATTACGACAAACTCATAAAGACCATATCTCGTTCTTATAAAACTAGTCTTAAAGATCTCCTCGCCGTTGATCTGTACTTGTTGGTGTCCGAATATTGAATATATTTTTGAAAAGATTGTTTCCCATCGAAACCGATCGAAAAGATCATCAATCCGAGGCAAAGGATATCAATTTTTAATTTTCATTTTGTTTAACTGCCTATAATCTATACACAGTCTTAGCATTCCATATTTCTTTTTTACAAATAAAACAGGTGCTCCCCAAGGGGAAACACTACGTGGAATGTATTTTTATTGATTAATTCTTGTAATTGGGATTTTAATTTAGTAAAATCTACTATATTCATCCAATAGGGAGCGTTTGATTCTAGTACCACCCCCGGTACCAAATCGATTGTAAACTCTATATCTATTTTTAGAGGTAGCCCAGAAATATCTTTCGGAAATATATCTTTAAAGTATTGTAAAATTGGTATATCTTCTATTTTAAGTTGATTATATTTCTATTTGTCTCCCATTACATAAACTACAAAAACCTTGCATCCTTTACGAACATACCTTTTCATTTGTAAGAATAATATTTGTCTTATGGTAACCTTCCTAGGAATTCCTTTTACAACAATAACATTACCTTTATCATTCAAGCATGAGAATGTTTTATCATAACAGTTTAAAATAACTCTATGTTTCTCTAACCATTCCATTCCTATCAACAAATCATAAGACCGTAAAGGTAAAATATTTAAATCAGCATGTGTTTGTAAGCCATTCATAATAAAATCACACTTTTTCAGAAAGCTAGTGACCTTTCGGTTTGTGCCTGTAGAAACTTGAACTAACCAAGATTTTTCAAAATTATCTTCTTGTAACTTGTATAGTTCAAAAATTTTGGGCGATACATAATTTAAACTCACACCGAGATCAATCAATATAGAAATGGGTTTGTCTTTTAACATACCTTTGATTTCAACCATAGATGTTTGATGATCTGCTTGCATGTTCTCCAATGATGCACTGATTTTGGGCATGCTTCTTTCCATATCCCCCACTGTAGTAGCCTCCTAAATTGAATGGAAATTATTTAAACTTATTCTTCTTATGGGGAAATCTATAAAGTAATGTGGTTCACCACATTCCCAACATTTTAGTGGTTCCCTTTGGGCAGTATTTTTAATAAACTTAAATGGGTGTTTCCATTTCTTTTGTTATTGCAAGATTCTGTTGTTTATAATTTTTATAATTATTCACTTGGAATCCCTGATATTTATTCCCAATGTTCTTATCAAACTTAGTACCTTTATTTTTCTATTCAAAGTTATCATGTCTTTTATTTTTCCAGTTAGGTATGTTCTTTCGTTTGTTTTTATTTTGATCATAGTTGAAGTTTTCTTTTCTCATTGCCACTTAAAGAGTTTTCATATTATCATATTCAATTCTCTCTTTCAGCATAAGAGGTAAAAGAACTGAGGAAACCTTGTATTTTTGGCTTGTCATCAATCATATAAGGCACATAATGTAATAAACTTAAGAATTTGCTACAAAGTTCTTTCACAGCCATGGAATGTAATTGTAATTCGTAGAATTCTTTAGCCATTTCCTCGTAATATTGTTCTGATAAATATTTTCTTTTGAAATATTTCTTAAATGTTTTCCAAGTTACATAACGTTCTTTAATGTCTTTTACTTTCTTTATGTCTTTCCACCAGATATTAGCTTTTCTGGTCAAGTTATAAATTGGCATTTTTTTTTTAGTTCACCAAAGTAGTTATAAATATGGAAGTACTTTTCATTCGAGATATCCAAGCTTCTTTTTCTTCTCCTTTTTTGATTTCTCCTTTGAAAGTAGGAGGTTTGATCTGTTTAAATTCACCAAAAATTTCTTATGTGGAGTGGCCATGGGGATACAAGTGGATGCCAACAATGTTATGAGGGTTAAAAAAACGTTATAATAGATTGTATTATTTTTTTATGTCATGACCCTGGCTGGGAGTTGACAATACAACCAAACACATTTAATGGCATGGCTAATACGCATGCATTGTGGGAAGAAGTTTGATCTTGTCCCTCCATTTTTTATTGATCTGATTCAAAGATTTCAAAGGGTTTTAATGTGGAATTAAGCTGCCGTGAGGGTTTTACATTGCATTCATTTGGCCTTGTTTGGTTTTATGTTAATGGAGGTTTAAGATGTATTCTCAGTCACTCCATGGGTTGCATTGCAACCATACCTTCCCTTCGTGATATGTTATTGATGGTTTAGCTTCTGCTCTATAATTTTCAAGTTTGTATAAAGGTTTAGCAATGGTTAATAGATATGTGGCCTCCATTACATCCTCGAACATTATTGGCTCATCATGTGGTTAAAACAGAATCCCAATATCGTTCCTTCAAGATCAGGTAGAGGATTTCGAGCCTGTACAAATTTATTAACAGGTAAGAGGTTGGAAAACTTGAAAATTCAATTAATTAATGTATTTTTTAGTTGGAGGAAAAAGTTGATCAGTTGTTTTCTTATTGCGCAGGGTAGAAGAAGAAGAGGTAAGTGAAGAGGAGCAAATCCTTGGCCGTATACGCGTCAAGTATAGGTAAAACTTCTCTCTGCCCGATTAAATATAAGAAAGGCATCTGAGGTTTAACATAACTTAGTCACTCTATTGACACGTGAAGTCAAGGTACACACGAAAGCTTTGGATAATATTTCCTTCATATTTACAAACCAATCTCTAAATGCAAGATAATATCAACGGTTAGCATTTGTAACTTGTCTTGTTATAGTTTTGATATGGAAAAGAAAATATTATACAGACTAACACTAAAATGTGGATGTGGGTTATTATGACACGGGATAGATGAGAGCGGCAACATGGTTACCTCCTCTCAAGATTCATTTTTTTCTTCCTTGAGGTGTGTATCCTAACCTTCACTTTGCTAGTTAAGAATTTTATGAATTTAAGGATTGTAATTGATACTAATGTTCACCTTTATTTGTCTTTGCATGCATAAAATGAATCGGCGTGACTTCTGGACTATACACTTGGATCAACAAACAATTACAAGGTATGCCTCCATTTGGTTGGCGGTTAAGCTAGGTTCATGGTTGCTATATTTCAAGGTTTAAGAGAAGAAGCAACTTTACAACCATTAAAAAATTCTAAGATAAGTTTTTTTTTAGACATAACCCATGATGGGTATGTACTTAGATGCATTAGTTACTGAGAGGGATTCACAGCCTCTAACACTTGGGATGTGTTTGAAATTACAGTAGTTTGGTCTATGATTTAATATATTGGTTTTACGACCATTATATATTTCACAGTTTTGTTTTATTCGTAGTTGGATCTGCTCTTCATTTTGGGGAAAACTTGGTGGTGATTAATGGTTCAACTATTGGCATATTGAAATCATATATTTTATCCAACTTGTAATTATAACAAGATTCAATTTAGGAACAATCAGTATTTAATTCTTACTTGATTTATTATCATTATGTCCATCGAACATGTCTTGATATTTAATTTAATAACTCCCCGTATCTTTATATTTTTGGGTATGGATACCCGAAATAGATATTGAGCATGTGTACTTGATCACGTTCTTAAAACTTGTAGATGTGATTTACCGATTGTAGATCTTACTGTTTGTTTTTAAATGTTGGATATGATATTGATTTCGTGGATAAACTTGCTCTGCGTTTAGCTCGATTTGATTATCGTTGAGTTTGGAACTCATATCTGTGAACTAGGTCTTGTATAATTAGCTTGTTAATTGAATACTTTGTTGATAGTGGTTTGCTTGAAGATGATCCCTTAGCTCAGTTTTTAAATAACTAAAATCCTTAAATCTGGGTATGTAAGCTCAAAGATACAATAGGGTTAATGTATTTGTATTAAATATGAAACAAATATAAACTCTCTGTAGAGGCCTTTGACTCAAAGAGTAAAGCAATTGATTTAAACTTACTTAGATATGTTCATAATTCGATATAAAATACTTGAATAAAGCATTTGAAAAATTATTCAGAAGTACTTAGAACAGAGAAGAGATCTTTGTGAAGAGTCTATCGCTTCGTGTTGTTAAATCTGAGATTTAAAGTAAACAAGTCAGGTTTGGTTAATAGACTAAGATATGATATATTAGAATAATACTTTGTAATCCAATAGATAACTAGTAACAATGTGTAACAAAATTTGTAATACTAAACAGATAAAAATGAATGTTCACATGATACATTGTACTCTCACAATTTATACTACATTTGAACTGTAACTGCTAATACTAAAATAGTAAATGAATTGTAGTAAGGAACCTATCACCACTGTCCGGTAAACAAAACTGAAGCTATCGTTCCTCCCAAACAACTCCTACAGCATGGCAAATATTACTTTCTCCAGAACCACTGAGCATGTTTGTGGAACCAAAAGGGAAAATTCTGATCATTGCGCCATCTCTTTGCATCAATAGATTATTTCCACATCCATCGCCAACCTCCTTCTTATTCGATGGACATACTATTCTATAGTATTTTTCCTAGGACTCGGTAATTTATGACCCTCCTACTCCTTAGGGATCCTTGAAGGATTCTTGACCTGATTTTGGGGAAGATGTCTCCTGCATCACTTGATTCTTAGTCAACATATTTTTCCATTTTCCATTTCCCCTTGTGGGTTAACAAACACTCATTTTACGACAACTTCATTTTTTATTCCTCTCAGTATTTTAATTATACAATAATAATAACTCATTACATTCATTTTGACTTTATTGTCAAAATATTAAAAAAACATATTCAAATTAATAATAATTAGACAATTGTTTGGTGCATTACACTAATCAAGATAAGCTAACTTACTAGTTATGTTGCATTTGACCAGTAAGATTACGTTTCTTAACACATGGGCCTTAATCTCAATTGGTAGAATATCTTCAAAATTGCCAATGCCTAAGTGCTCTATATGATATTCAAATGTAGTTGTTCCCAATGGTTTGATGAACATGTTAGCCAACTACTCCTTAGAGCCACAAAACTGTAAAGAAATTTTCCCATCATTGACTAACTCACGAATGAAATGATAGCGACGGTCAATGTGTTTTATTTTTCTATGAAATGCATTATGTTTGTACAACTGTATTGCAAAGACATTATCACAAAAAATAGAAGTTGGATCCTTTTTCAGTGTGTCCCACATCCTTTAAAAGTCTTCTTATCCAAACTGCATGGAAAACTGTTGTGGTGGTTTTTACATACTCTGCTTCTACAAAATACATGCTGACAATGGGTTGTTTCTGAGATGCTAAAGATATTATATTTGAACCCAAATGAAAAGCATAACCAGATGCGATTTTCCTATCATCGATACTTCTTGCAATATCATTGTTAGTGTACTCTTAGAGAGTATTATCTGGTGAATGAGTGTACCAAAGGCCATATCCAAGTGTGTTGCAACATATCTCAGAATCCTTTTTCCAACTTTCTGGTGAGAGTATTTTGGAGATGCTATAAATTTGGAAATAAGACTGACAACATACATCAAATCAGGTCTAGTTGTAGTCAAATACATTAAATTGCCTACCATTATTTTATAGAGTGTAGAATTTACTGGTGGTCCATCGTCATTATTTGCTAACTTGGATCCTAGATCAATCGGGGTTTCTCTTGGTTTACATTTATCCATTCTGATTCTATGTAAAATATCAGTAGCATAATTATGTTGACAAATGAAAATACATTGATCAATTTGAGTAGATTCCAGACCAAGGAATTATTTCATCAGACCTAGATTATTCATTTCAAATTATTTTTTCATGACTATCCTGAATTCTTCAAGCATTAAATTACCAGTGTAAATCATGTCATAAACATAAATAAATACAATCGACATGTTACCTTCCTGATAGGTTTTTACATACAGAGTGGGCTCATTGTTGTGTCTGTTGAACCCATTGTTGATGAGATAGGATTCAATCCTACTGTACCAAGCTCATGGAGCTTGTTTTAGACCATACAAGTCCTTTTCAAACTTAAACACTTTGTGTTCATGACCTTTGACAATCCATAGAGGTGGCTGGTCTACATAAAATTCTTCTTCAAGAATACCATTGATATAGGCATATTTCACATCCATTTGATAAACATGCCAATGATTTTGTGTTGCAATGGCAAGTACACCTTTGATGCTGTCCATCCTTACTATGGGAGAAAAGGTTTCATCATAATCCACACCATACTGATGTGCATATTATTTGGCAACCAACCTTTACTTGAATTTTTCAAGCTCTCTTTTTTCATTCATTTTGGTCTTATAGAACCATTTGAATCCAATTTTGGTTTTGTCTGTGGAGATATCAACAAGATCCTAAGTCTGGTTTTTCTAAATAGCATCAATCTCTTCATTCATTTTTTGTACCCACTGTGCATCATTCACTGCTTCATCAAAATATGTGACATGACATGAAAACATAGCATACTGAAGTTGCTCGTCAATAATATGAGTCAAATCATATAAATCCCTCAAACTTATGGTTTTCTAGTTCTGAGGTGGACTGTCTACTAGTGTTTCTTCTGGATGTTGCACTTCCAATATTGGAAGTCTGATAGGTAGATCTGACAGATCTGAACTTTCTTTTTGTTGTATGTCTAAAGGATCACTCCATCATTTCTGTTCAAGGAACTTCACATCTCTGCTCACCATAATATTTTTGGTGATAGGATTATACAACTTGTAAGCCTTCTGTTGTTCATTGTAACTGGTGAAAATGTACTGCTCACTCTTCTTATCCATCTTTCTTCTAAGTTCATTAGGTACATAAGAAAATGCAACATAACCAAACAATATTATATGTGAAACACTTGTATTAGTGCCACTCCATGCTTCTTCAGGAATATTGTCTTGGACACTGACCATGGGTGATTGATTGAGCAATTAGACCCACCATGCAAT
Source organism: Pseudotsuga menziesii (assembly GCA_001517045.1). Lineage (NCBI taxonomy): Eukaryota > Viridiplantae > Streptophyta > Pinopsida > Pinales > Pinaceae > Pseudotsuga > Pseudotsuga menziesii. The sequence goes on along the minus strand of LPNX010309633.1, from coordinate 127,764 downwards.
AACTTTGGCCCAATACACATCTGATAGCTTCTTATGTGACAACGCGGCTACGGGCCATGTTCATGATGGTCCAATTCTTTTGTTCAGCAACTCCATTATGTTGTGGAGTGTATATGTTGGTGAACTATGCCTAGATGCCATGCTTCTTGCATAAATTTGTAAACTTATGTGAATCATATTCACCTCCACCATCTGACCTGAGCACTAAATAATGAACTTTCCAGATTTCTTTTGAGTTAGGTCCTTGAACTCTTTGAACCTGGAGAAGTCATTTGATTTTTTCTTAAGGAAATAAACCCATATTATCCAATTTAAAATATCAATAAATGTCATAAAATAAAAGCTACCTCATATGGATTGGGTTTGCATGGGTCCATAGAGGTCTGTATGAACTATCTCAAAATGTTCTTTGGCATGAGATGTGGAAGTGCGGAAGTTGTCCCATTTGATGTTTCCCAACGATACAATCCTCATAGGAGCTAGATTGTTAATGTATAACTAGTAATTCTTGACAATGGTCTGTTTATGCAGGAGATTGAGACTCTTTAAGGGAAGATGGCCAAATCTACAGTGCCATAACCATGTTTTATCTATACTAGAAACAATATGGGCTACAGACTATGAAAGGTAGGATCTTCTTAGACTAAGAGGAAATATTATGTTCTTAGTCATTTCAAGTTTAGCTATGAGTCTCCTACTAGGGGGGTTATCATAAATGGCACAATATGTATCATAAAATTGAAGATCATACTTGTTCTAAAGTAATTGACCTATACTAATTAGATTGACATTCATATGTGCTACATAGAAAACCTCATGAATAAATGACTTTTCATTTTTCTTTGTAAATACAGGAAGAATACCTTTTCCTTTTGCTGGAACCTGAAAGTAATCTCCTATCTTGATATTTGTTACAATAGAGGAATCCAAACTAGAGAAAAGTGACTTGTTACCTATCATGTGATTGTTGCAACCGCTATCTAGTAGCCATAAATATGAGATACAATGTTCATCAGTTTCTTGATAGGAGAGGAACACAACCTCTCACGAGCCTTCTTCTTCTTTAAATATAATAGATCTTCCACTGTTCTGGTATGCTTGCTTCTTTTTTCATTCTCATTCATAACGTCCATACTTTTTGCAGTAGTTACACTAAATATTGGACTTATTGGTCCATCTATTTCCTCTCCCACGTTGACCTTGAGATTTATAAGAGTACTATGAGTGATTTGAATGTTCATGACTAGTTTTGTCCTTTGTATGAGGAGGCCCTCAACCTCTTCTTCCTCTACCTCGTCCTTCTCTGCCTTAACCTCTGCTGGGAGAATATTGGGTGTTGAAAGCATTGATCATTGACTCTTCTTTTTTATTTAGTTGAGATTCATGACATAGAATGGATCCAATCAATTCTTCTAGGGTAAACCGAGATACATCTTTGGCTTCTTCTATGGAATTCACTACCATAGCAAATTTCTTGGTGAGACACCTTAGAAAATTCTAAAAAACTACCTTCTGCTCTAGAGGTTCGCCATAGGTTTGAAATTGGGTTACAATGCTTGAAAATCTAGTCATAAATTGATCTAGAGCTTATGTTTCCTTTATTTTAAAACTTTCAAACTGAAGTCAAAGGGTTTGGAATCTTACCATTTTTACTTGATATGTTCCCTTGTACGCGGATGCGAACAGATTCCAAGCTTGATGTGTGTTGGTAGCTCTTGAGATCCACAGGAAAATGAAGTCCTCGACGCAACTTTGGATCAACCATTTGGTTGTGAGATATCAGTCTAGGAGAGCTTCTACGACATTCTTATGGGAATTACTCATTGTAACCATAGCATTTGTATCAGGTTCTTTGAACTCAATTTCAACCATATCCCAACATTTGTTGAGCTGGAGAAATATCTTCATCTTGATAGACCAAAACTCATAGTCGATACCAATCTATATAGGTCCAGATATTTTCTTCAAATTGGAGGTGCTTGTGTTGGTAGTAGCCATGTTGGTATGACTAACTAGAGATCGTATTATTATTTTTTGAACTTTTTAAAATAGTCAACGCAACTTGTATAGCTAGCACAAGGTGTCATAATGGTGCATCAGTCAATAAGCATGTAAGTGAAGAGTAGCCAACACACTTTTCCTTTGGACAAGGTGTGTCAACAATGTCACTGACACATTTTTCCTTCATGCAAGGTTCATCACCGACACACTTTCTCTTTAGATAATGTGTGTAACCGAGGCACTTTTCCTTTAGGAAGGGTGCATCAATGGACCACTGCCACTCTTTTCCTTTAGGTAAGACATGTCAACGCTCCGAGAGAGAAGGAAAAGAAATAAAAGTCGATTTCTTGATGTGTTTCGACTTCGATCACAACCTCTATTTGTGTGTTCTTTCCACTATGTGAAAAGAATTACCAGAGACAAAAGGAATGGTGGAACACACAATGGAGAGCGCTGGTTAATGCTGGGAAAATGGTTCTATTTATGGACGGTAGAGAAGGCTGAAGAAGGTAAGCTTGATCTCGGGTTAAATAAAGTATGATTTAATGTGCAGGGTCAATAAAATACTAATTCATTTCTTAAAGGTAACAACAATTTAAAGTACGATCAACAAATCAAAGCATGGAAATTGTGATGACAGGGCGGAAATTGTGATCATAATTGGATGACAACATATTGTTGGAAAAATTACATATCTTATACATTATTATTGAAAAAAGTAAAAAGAAAATTACTAGGAGTCGGGGCTCTTCAAAATAACTTGGACTCGTGTCAAAATAAGTTCAAAGTGATATTTTGAAATTACTAGAAATAAAAAAAATCTACCTTCAAATTTTTGTATGAGACGTCTCTTTTTCAATTTATCCGGCACATTCCATTTCCATGGAATATTCTGATTCCTGTGGCATCTGGTTCTTCCTCTAATACAAAAGTTTATTTTTTTAATAATTATTTATTTTAAGCTAATAAAAACTTCTATAAAATCAATTTAGATAATACACTAGTTTCATCTTTTAATAAATAAAAAATATATAATAACAAAACCATATCGTCATGTGAGTTCAGAGTATTTGTCTTTGTCCCAAGTTCAGTGTTCCATGTCGCTCACAAGTCACGAGTTATGGACGGTAGACGATAAGGTAACATTGATCTCGTGTTAAATAAAGTTTGTTTGAAGGTGCAGAGTCAATAAAACAACAATTCATTGCGTAAACGTAATGGCAGTTTAAAGTCGGGACAACAATTCAATTATGTGGAAATTGTGATAAGAGCCTCAGAATAAACAATCATATTCATCAGACTGATCAATTTTGAATAGTCACAGCGACAGACTAGACCTTTTTGTGGGGGTGAAAACTTTAAAGTTTGCACTCAATAACTTTTAACGTTTGAAAAAAAGAAAAAAAAAACCATATCTGTCCAATTGAGCGAATTCAATCCTTGCACCAAATCCAAATAAAAATGTCATTTCTAAAATTACATATCTTACACATTATTACTGGAAAAATAAAAAGAAAATTGTAATAACAGGGTCGAAATTGTGATGATAATTGGATCACAAAATATTGTTTGAAAATTACATATTTTAAAATGAAAATTACTAGGAGTCGAAGCCCTTCAAATTACTTGGACTGGTCTCGGACAATCACTTTTTATTCAAAGTATATATTTTAAAGTTTAATTTATAAGATAAAAGTAATATTTCGAAATTAACACAGTCACAAGTAAATAAAGTGGCTGTGGATAAAAACAGCCAACTCCAATAGATACAGCGAGTCATTTAATTTTTGTGGAGGTGACTGTATTAAGTTTTCTTTAATACAGAGATTAAAAACAAATCGATCTCAAAAAATTCAGAAACATACGTCTCTCTCAATTTATCCATCACATTCCATTGCCATGGAATAATCCTTATTCATGTGTCATCTGGTTCTTACTCTGTGACAAGAATCCGGCCTTCATGTCCTGGTGGCGGCCGTTCTACGTGAATTCCGAAGATTGTTACCCAGTTTAGTGGTATTCTTCCAAACTCTTAAGTGAACTCCAGAGTTTGTTTGCCAGTTAGTGGCGATAAGCTCCAGGTGTAGAGTTGCATGCAATTCGAACCCTGGGCACTATTTAAAAATGTATCGATCCAAAATTTCATACATGTTTTTTAATTAGCATATTTTTTTATATTTTTTTAATCACCATACGTTTTTCACACTTACATTTAAATATTAAATATTGTTGTTTTTATTTATAACTAGCAATTGCTTGAAGAAAGTGCAATAATAGGCCGATAAGGTAGTTGTTAGAGGGTAAAAGAAGGAAAAAATGAAAGATTAAATGGTGCAATAATAAACGGATAAGGTAGTTGTTAGAAGGTAAAAGAAGGTAGAAAATGAAAGATAAAATTGAGGTAGTGTATATATGTTTGTAAATGATATGATCCTTTTAAGTTTTGTGTTGCATGCGATAATGATTAAAAGAATGTAGTGTTCCTAGCGTGTAGGTAATGTCTTTTATTATTTATATGGGGATGTAAAATTATTTCTAATAATGAGATTTCTATATAAGTATTACTAGAAAAAAAAGACATTGATAACTCTTTCATTAAAATAACACTATATTGATAAATGGAACAATGCAATTAATACACAACAAAATAGAAAACTGCACTTTTTTCAAAAGTTAGAGAATAGTCCAAATCACAATATATAACAAGTTTACTGAACTTAACACTTTTACAAAATAACAAGTTTACTGAACTTAACACTTTTACAAAATAGCAAGTATGAGATAGCATAACATATACAAGAGAGGTATGCCAACTAGGCTTTACAATTAACATCACATTACAGTTTGGTATGGGATGCCATAGCATATTTTAGACATGTCTTGTTGCTTTTAAAAAAGAGAGCAATGCCAAATGGGATTTACAACGAACATCACATCATAGTTTGGCATGGCATGGAAAAAACTAATTTCATCAAGAATAGACTCCATTGTGTTGTTATAACTGATGACGTAACAACTATAAAAATGAAACACATGTTTGGTACAAATCAAAGTACAAAATGAACAATAATAATCCCTTGTATGATGCAACAGAAAAGTATGGTGTTGCAAACATTTTGGGCCAGCATAGGGGGTTCAAGCACATGAATAATGTATCCTTGTCCTCTGAAATGGAACCAAACCGTTCCATTTTCCAGAGTGTCAAGTTTTTCTGAATTCTTTGCTTTGAGAAATAACCGCATCTGACTTGCAGATAGATGTGCATAATTGATGGGAGAAAATGCAGAAGAAACACATAAATCCAGCTCTCTCTCTCTCTCTCAACCACTAATCCCCCTCCTCTCTCTCTCTCTCTATCCTCCCCCTAACCCTTACTAATACCATATGTCACTATCTCTCTCCCCTCCTCTACCTATCCTTAACCCCCACCCCTATGTC